>VZTR01015049.1:758658-791700 GCA_013400775.1 Chaetops frenatus | reverse complement strand
TTTTTTTTTTTTAATAGATGTATTTTTTCCCAAGGAAAACAAACCAAACACTTTTCACAGTTTCTTTTTTTGGCCATCATCGTGCAGTTGCTTTAAGATTTTTTTACTATGAAGAGGAGTCAGGCAGGAACATAGAGTAAAGACATCTATATCCTATTAAAACAGTTTATGTGTTGTATCAAGTCCCACCAAGTAAATCTGTTGGGGGCAGAGTGGCTGGAAAGCTGCCCAGAGGAAAAGGACCTGGGGGTGCTGGTCCACAGCCACCTGAACATGAGCCAGGGTGTGCCCAGGTGGCCAAGGAGGTCAGTGGCACCTGGTCTGTATCAGCAATAGTGTGGCCAGCAGGGCCAGGGCACAGATTGTCCCTCTGTGCTGGGCCCTGGTGAGGCCACACCTCAAATCCTGTGCCCAGTTTTAGGCCCCTCACTGCAGGAAAGACATTGAGGGGCTGCAGTGTGTCCAGAGAAGGGCAGTGGAGCTGGGGAAGGCTCTGGAGCACAAGTCTGAGGAGCAGCTGAGGGAGCTGGGGGTGTTCAGCCTGGAGCAAAGGAGGCTCAGGGGGAACCTTATCATTCTCTACAACTGCCTGAAAGGAGGCTGAAGCCAGGTGGGGTCGGTCCCTTCTCCCAGGTAGCAAGAGACAGGACAAGAGGAAATGGCTTCACATTGCACCAGGGAAGGCTTAGATTGGATACTAGGAAAAATTTCTTCATGGAAAGGGTTATCAAGCACTGAAACTGGCTGCTGAGAGAAGGGATGGAGCCACCATCCCTGGAGCTGTTCAAGAAACAGCTGGGCATGGCACTGAGTGTCATGGTCTACTTGACAAGGTGGTGTTCAGTCAAGGGAATTGCTTGATGACCTCAAATGTCTTTTCCAACCTATTTGATTCTGTGATTCTGTAAATCAGAAAAAATTTTGCAAGAAAGTGATAGTGCTTAGTACCATGGCATCTCCATGCAAAGATCCCAAAAGATTTTGTCTGCTTTGCACACAATTTGTATACTGTTATGAAATGAACATCAGTTTCATAAAGGTCAGTTTACTCTTCAGACTGCTGCTCTCTAAATGGGATAAAAATACTTCTAAGGCTCAACAAGTACAAAGGATCTTATATAGCCTCCTGAGGAAGTGTCAACAAATATGCAATGCAATTATAATTCAAATCACAAAATATCCTGAGTTGGAAGGGACTCATGAGGTTCATCAAGTCCAACTCCTGGCCCTGTACAAGACCATCTCCAAGAATCCCACCATGTGCCTGAGTGCACTGTCCAAACACCTCTTGAGCTCTGTCAGGCTTGCTGCCATGATCACTTCTCTGGGGAGCCTGTTCCAGTGCCCAACCATGCTTTGGGTGAAAAATCTTTTCCTAATATCCAACCTGAACCTCCTCTAACTCAGCTTCAGGCCATTCCCTTGGGTTCTGTTAATGGTCACAAGAGTGAGGAGATCTGTACCTGCCCCTTCACTTCCCCCCATGAGGATTTTGAAGACCACATTGAGGTCTCCTCTCAGTCTCCTCTTCTGCAGGCTGAACAGACAGACCAAGTGACTTCAGCTGTTCCTCCTCTGCCTTCCCCTCCAGAACTCTCACAATCTTCATAGCCCCTCTCTGGATATTCTCCAATAGCTTACATTAATATTAATTTCTTTTGTTGTGGCTCCCTAAACTGCACTTAGCACTTGAGGTGAGGAAAGTGCTTCAGGTAATACCTTTTCCTAATTGATAGTCACAGGTTTCTGGGGCAGCCTGAATTCTTTCACAACATCTTTTAGGTAAAGTTGGGGTATTGCTCTGCATCACCACATCAGCTTTTGGAGGATTATTTCTTCATTTGCTGCTTGCAAAGGAGAATGGCACAGAGGGGTCCTGAGAGGACCAGGCTCATTAGCAGTTAGACAGAGTTGCAGACTATGCCATTCAGCAATTTCTACTTGATGAGGTAAGAAATATTTGTAAATTCAGATTTTTTTGTAATCAATGTTTACTGATATGAATTTTTTGATAAAAAACTTTCAAGTCTCCTTATTTTTATTTGAAATCCTATATTCATACTAACACCTTTTAAAACCGTTTTTGCATCTACTCTGGTAGTGAAATTTTTCGGAAAGCTACACTCAGTAAGGTGTTCAAGCTGAGTGGAAATGATGTAAGGAAACCAAGAGAAAGAAGAGGAAAACTGACTACCAGGGAACTCTCCCTGTCAATGAGGGAGCTATGAATAAACAGTAGGGCAATAGTGGATGTTTCATCACAAAACTTGGGGAAAAGAGGAATAAATGAAGCCATGAAACTGTGGAAAACCACCTCATGTGACAAGAGTGAGGGATCATTTAACTCTTTTCTGTAGGCCAAACCCTGATATCTTTTAAAGTGAATGTCATGCTGCTGTCCATGGGAATCTTGCTTGTGTAATGGTATCTGGGTTTTACTTTATGATTTTACAGATTAAATTCAGCATGGGCATAAATGAGCATAATTACTCTTGACATCAGTGAGGTGAGATCTAACACAGTGCATGGCTTAATTGGATGATGGGATTTGCATTTCCCATGTATGCAAGCACTGCTCAGTGGCACACAAGTGTGCTTAGAATACTATCAAGCATTAACCTTCAATTTGTTTGTCTAGTGCCTACAGTATCTAGAATATATGCTTGTACAGTCACAACTAAAATTAGAGCCAGCTCAGGTACTGATTTTTTTAAAAATGTTTTTATATTTTTGGAAAGACAGGAAGAATATTTGTCTGTTAGGAGTTCTGTACTACAGACAGAACAAGCAGCTCTCCTGTCTATGAATACCCTATGATATCTAGGACTATCTTAAAACCTTACAGTCCTCCTCAGCTCTGCCCTGGATATCTCTCATGTCTTGAATTCCCTCAAATCCCAGTAGGAACCGTAGAAAGAAAAACAAGAAATTTGCATTGCTCAGCCTTGAAATGCGCAGCTTAACTGCATAAATAGAAGTATTTGCAAGTCATAGTTGCCAGCTTTACTGGAAGGCACAGCTGTCTGCCTAACCCATCACAGCAGAGACAGTAAGATTTTGCCTGTACATTAAAAAAAAAAAGTCAAATGTAAAAATAACTATGTGTCTTCTAGCAAAAAAAACCATTATGGCAGAAAGAGCACAGTGCAGTCAAAGAGATGGGTAATTGCTCAGGTCACTGCTTTTCTGCTCATTATAAATCAAAGCCAAGAGGAAGCCCTGTCTGACCATTCCACAGTCCATGGCTGTGTTTATTCAGCTTTGTGTCACCTTTGTGTTGCCTCTATTCCTCTGCATACAATTCCAATTATAATCCAGCACAGTCTGGGAAGTACAAGTGAAGCAGCAGAAGAGCTCAGCTCCCAGCTGGATGAAATCATAAAACATCCCTTTGCAGCTCTTGCTGTGCCTGGCAGCCCTTGTGAAGACTGACTGACCATGTAGTGAACTCTTGTGAGCTGCTGTTTCACAACTCAGACAAAGCTGTGCACGCTGCTCTTATGATTTTACATATTGTCACAAAAATTGGCACATAGAGAAGGGCTGATGTTTGCAGAGAGAGGAAGATCAGCTGGAAGGAAAGACCAATGGAGACTGAGCTCTGATTAGCCAGGATATTCTCTCAGCCTCTAATAGGACCTGTCTGGGAAGGGAGAACAAGTGTCAGTGATCCCCTCCACATGCCTTTCCAACATGACATGAAAAACGACATCAGGCAGCTCCTGAAAATTTTGTTCCTTACAGTCAGTGACTGCTGGAAGTCTTCTGTCCTGGGCACAACATTTTAGTGTCACTTGCTAATCACCACTCTCTGGGTGCTTCTTGGCATCTCTGAGGAATGTGCATATATTCAAGTGTGACCCTGGTTGAGCCAAAAACAGGAGGAGAAATGCAGATATGGTATTCCAGGTCCCTGGGCTCCTCAGCTGGGATTGTTTCACCTGTGCCCTGAGTTTGATGGTGATCAGGTTTACAGCAGAGCCACTCTGAGCTGAGCTTGCTGCAAGCTGCTGGTGGGAAGCCTAGCCCAGAGAATCAGCAGAGTCATAAGATAAGGAAATGAAGAGAAGATTGTGAGTGTTTAAAACCTCACAGAGTTCATTGATTTGCTGGTGCTCACATGAAAAGTTTGGGGCAGAGCTAGATGGGATCCAGAATTGCTCCATCCCTCTCCAGTGTCTCCCAGTGTAACTGTTCTTTGCTCTACTGAACCCAATGAGGCAGAATAATCTGTTTCCCTAATTTCTGGGGCTGTTAGTGCTGGATGGTAACAGTAACAGCAATAGCCAAAACGTCATCCTTTGAGAGATCTACTTTATTTTTCCATGCAGGAACTGATCCATGAACTAAGCATATAAAACTCTAGGCCTGCTAATTGCAGAGTCATTGTCCTTTGCTGGAGATGTCTATGCCATCATATGACTGCTAAGCATAGATAAGACAGCAATAGTGGATCTATGTCATAATAATGGAGTCACTCTGGACCTAATACTCACAAGCTGATATTTTATTTCCAGATTAAATAAATATTATGAATATTTTTGCATCTCAGTAGTGCCCAGAATTGACCAGGTACCTTCATGGGTCCTAGGAAACAGCCCTGTTTCACATTGTTGGCACACTTTTACAGACAGGCAGGTACTTTTGAATGCTCCGGTGATTAAGCCTTTGAGGGAGGGGTTCATGGGTCCTGGGTGGAAACTACCAGTTCTTCTACTGCTGTTTGGAACAGTTAGGTGCTAAAACTCAGTCATGTAACCTGAGCCAAAAGCAAACGCATGGCAATGCCAAAACAGAAACATGAATGGAGGATCATGGTATATAATTCTCTTTATTACTAGGTGTTTTTCTGATCCTGTGTTTAGTATTTGATAGGGACACATTCATGCTCCCATAAATGAAATTATGGCAGTGCTGTTAAAGCAGTTTCTTTCCTTCTTGTAGCAGTTGTATTTGTCATAAGTATTCTTCCTCCTTAAGGATGACAGTTAAGTGTTTTGACATCCATATCCTGGTGTTTTCTTAATGAGGCAAACAAACTTTCCAAGGAACATTTCATAAAGTTTTATTTTCTGTTGTCCTTTCTGTGAAGCCAAATATTCCTGCAAAGACAAATATTCCTGCAAAACCAAATCGTTGCTTGACCACAAAATTCCAGCATCTCTCTAATGCCTTTCAGACTTTGGAGAGACCAATTCTCTGCTGATTTCTCTGTAGGAGACCTGCTTTCAGCTCCTGCTTGGTGTTGATATCATTGTAGTGTGAACTGAGCAATTACTGTAATCAAAACTTCAGTGTTTTCCCCAGAACACAGCAGGTTGCTATGTGGGTGGCAGCAGGGCAAAGAGAGTCTGCAGGAATGGTTTTTTTGGGGGAACTTATTCTTGTCAGCAAAGACTTAGCCTGGGGCTTCTATTGACAGAAAAAGAAACTGAACACAATAAATTGAAGAATGAACTTGTATTTTCACAAGCTGCTCTCTGTTGGTCACAGAGAACTTCATGCTAAAATTCTGCTGTTATCAGATCATCGAGCTCAACAGTTCCTTTCTGCAGGTGTTCTTTCAATTACAAATATGTTTCCCCTTACAGTAGTAAAGTTGAATTCAATGTCTTTACTGCTTTTGATGTCATTTTAACTCCCACAGACCTGGATTAATGTATTCTTTTTATAACTCAGAATTGAGCCACTTATGACTCACAAGTCACAGAAGTAACAATATTTTGAACAGACTAAGATTCACTGACAAAATAATACCTAGATACTTCAGTTATTTAATGTTGCAACTCTGCAAGGTTGTTTCTTTACCAGTAGCCTGATAGAGTTTTCCCTGCTAGTTTGAGTTTTTTAAATTATATGAAGTACTGTGACAGCCTGCTACCTTTTAAGTGTTTTGTGGTGCTGAAAGAAATCTCCTGATTCCTACACAATGCTGAGAATGTGTCCCAGATTTATGACTAATGACTGTTTACTTTGCTCAGTACCAAGGATAAAGTTTTCACTCCCTGTTCCAGTCAGTGAGAGCAATGCCTGCATTACATGTCTAGCATGAAACCCAAGGGATTTCAATGGCCACGTTGCACCTCTTAAGCTCTGACTTTCGTGGATCCATTTCCAACCATACCTTGGCACAAGCATACAGATGCATTCACAGTGCTGTGTGCTGCAGGAGATGACTTGGCTGCACAGGCTGCATAGGCACCCTGATTTTACCAGTAAATTAGACAGAGCTAGGGAATAAATATTCTTGGTCAGGGAAATGCGACAGGTTGTACTTCGAGCCTGTTTGAACAGTCCCTGGTGCAATTTCAGCCTCCCAAAAGCTCCAGGGCACTGCCTGCACATTGAAGCAGTCCAAGGGCCATTCCCAGGACATGATGCATATGGAGCCACTCTGCTTTGGAGGCTGAGAGGGTTTATTAAAACCATGCCAGTTGGCTTCAGTGCCTAGGAATGTACAACCTGAATACAAACATTACCATAGGGTCTCCTCAGCACTCACACATTAACTACCAAGGACATGACTACAGCTCTGGACTTTCTGTCCCTCATTCAAAGTGGCCACCTCACCCAGGGCTCAGAGGAACCAGGCTTTCTGTCTTCACTGTCTCTTGTGGGGACTGTCCTGCCCACCACCAAGACCCCTATCAGCCTTTGCAAAGCCTCCTTACAGTTGTGAAAATCCTCCCAAAAGCATTGACCACAGACACCACTGCAAACAGGACCAGTAAGCATCCTGAACTATTGATATTCAACAGTAGGCAACATGTCACACATAAACAAGGCAGGCTGGATTGACAACTCTCTCTGCCAGCACCTGAGCATCAAGGGGGGTGAAGTCTCAGTGCCAGCAAACCAAACTGAAGCCAAAGCCAGAAGCCTCGTTGGTGGTCAGTGGTCTCAATGTGAGTTGGCCGCTAAGGTAAATATCTGATGACAGAACTGGAAAAGCAAACATCTGTGTTGTCACAGAGGCTGCAAGGTTCAACAAATTGCAGTGCTTCACACAAGAGAAACAACTTTAGGGAAACCAGAAGCAGAAACTTCTGATTCATACTGGCAATTCAATCTAATTTGTGAATCTGTGCTATTATCAATTATTTTTACATGCCAGTAGATTTCTCAGTTAAACACAGCATAATTTCTCCCTCCTTTACTTACTTTCTCCTTAATTATTTCTAAAGAAAGAAACTGCAACATGTATAAAAATGAAGTTAAAGCAGGCATGCAGATAGCCAGTCCTGGCCTGAGGTTAATCCTGCAAGATAAAAATGCGAGAAATTGTTCATTGCTGCAAGCAATAGAAGAGGAAAAACAGATGGCCTAAGCCAAAGTAGAGCGAAGCCAATAAAACACTAACAGAGAACCTAGGAGGTAAAAGGTATTAAATGAGTATTAGGAACTTTAGTTAGTGAAAAATATGAAAAGCTATTAAAATGATTATACTGGCTTACCAGCAGTGCCCCATGAAGGCCATGATTAAAATCAGGAAATCAGGAAAGCCAGGTCCCATAGGAAAGAGGAACAGAGCAGTGGGCTGTTCACCTGGGAGGGGCAAAGGTGGGAAATGTGGAATATAAGGTGGAGAAACTGATGAGGTCATGGTTGCTTGACAAGTCCCTGTTGAGCAGTGTGGCACCTGATCCCTGCACTGGGGAAGGCAAATAGAGCTCTGATCTGCCCATACCTTGTTTCCTCAGCCAGGGGCACCCAGGGCACCTTCCTCGGCACAGATGGGGACACTGTGGAGAAGATGGAGTGTGGACTCAATATCAGAACATTCAGTCTCTGAACAATGTGCTGGGTACAAGGACTGCCACAATGTTACTCAGCAATTCTGGTCAGAAGTCAGTGCAATAGGCCAAAAAAAAAACAAACTGTGGTACCATTTAATTAACATTTCTGGGGACAAAATTGGCCTGGTTTAGCAGACTGAGTCTTTTAAAACAGTTTTGATTTCCAGTGGGAACAAAAAGGTAGGAAAAGAGAAGTAAATTGTCCACCTAGGCCAAAAAATAAAACAAGGGAAAATCTAAATGATACATTCTCCCTTCTGTTAAGTAAGACTTTAGTTGCAGAGTACACATACACTCCTTGATGCATCAAGAGCTGTTCAAGAATAGAAAGTACAAAGTGCACTGAAGTGAAATCTCCAATTTGAGTTGTTTTTCTGCTGCAGGCAATGAGATTTGGAGCTGTGCCATATAATTCAGTGCACAAATACTAAACCTGAGGTATTACCTCATAGAAACAGAAGCTGGAAAAGACTCAGGATCTGTAGATCTGCCTGAGAACAAGTCATTACCCATGTTATCAACAAGCCCACACCTCAAACCAAACACAGCACCATGGAGTACTCTCATCCAAGACTCAAACACATGCTGAGGAAATCTCCTATAGATTCACTAAAGGAGCAGCTGTCTCCCTGTGGATGTGCCTGGCACCCTCAGGCATTCCAGCTGCCAGCAGACTTGCCACTCTGCACCAAAAGTCTACCTGGAGGTGACCTCAGCAGATTCCTGGGCTCCACCAGCTTTAGGGTCTGGATCTACATGGGAGCCTGAACTCTAGACCACAGACAGGAACACACTGCTCTTTTTTTTCCCCCCCCTTTCAAGCAATAAACACTGAGTGGCATCAAAACCACTCCCAGGTAGCCAGGACATCCACATGGGAATCAGATCTTCCCTAAGACCTATTGGTGACTCATTGTTTCTTGGGGCTGCAACAGCCCACACAGTCCCAAAGGACACAAGAAGCTCATATTTAGACAAGTCAGTTAAATATCCTTATGATCACCTACAATGAGATGTTTCAGTTGGAACAAGAGAAGACCAATGTGTTCCCAGCTGCATTGCAGGTCTGTAAGGCTTCGGACAAGCAGTTTTCTCATTTTTCATTTTGCAGTTTATGGGGGGTACTAAGAACTTTTCAAATTTAGCTGAAGATGAGACAGAAGTTAAATCATTAATGTGAGTGAAATGGAAGTTTCATGACATTTCTGTATATTACATCAACAAGGAGGTAACTGATAGTCTTGAAGCCTTAAACATATCTAGCTCTTTTATGTCCTCTTTGGAAACTAGTAATAATTCTCACAATTGCCCTCCACTATTGTCCTGACTTGTAGCAATGAAGTGTTCGAGATCTGCTCTGGAATAAAGAAATTTAAAGTAAAAATAGAAAGAATAAATTAATGGTGAAAACCTCTCATTTATCTTTGGACAAGTTTTGGGGGGTTTTTTAGTCTTTTATTTGCAGTGTTACTTACACTGTTTTCCATTATTGATCCATATTGACCCATTCTGTTAAGTGGTTTAGTGTTGTATAAACACTTCCAAAGAATCTCTGTATTTCTTGTTACTGCATCTGCGATTTAGAGGTCAAAACAGAGATAAAGGCAGTTGGAAAAGGCATTTTTACTAGCTTTCAAAATGCCTGGTTTGTTTACTTTTGATAGGCTATGAGAATTAGAGATTTAATATTGACCTTTTTTTAGAAAGTATGCAATATATATACCTGACCCAGTGACTAAGGCATAAAAGATCACCAAGAACTTCAGCTGTTATTTAAGGGTTAGGTACTGTTAGTACTTAAAAAGCAAAGTGTGTGCAAGGGACAGATCATATATTAACAGGATCATTATTAGGAAAATATCCTTTATTGTGGAAGTGGTGAGGTCCTGGCACAGGCTGCCCAGAGAAGCTGTGGATGCCCCATCCCTGGCAGTGTTCAAGGCCAGGCTGGATGGGGATTTGAGCAACCTGGTCTCATGGAAGGTGTCCCTCCCTATGGCAGGGGGTTTGGAGCAAGATGATTCTTCTGTTTCCTTCCATCCCAAACCTTTCTATGTTCTTATGTATATGAAGTTTTGTGTTTATCTCTAAGGCACTCAGCACAAGAAAATATATGCTATTTCCATTGGCAACATCAACATGTCTCACTGAAATAATTAATCTGTATGTATGGTAAAGATTAGAAATTCCGTTTCAAGGCCATACTGGATCTGATTCCAATGGTCAGCTATGGTTTAGAAAAATATCTACCTTGTGTAAAAATACAAATTCTTTTGGACCCATCAGCTGGCAAAAATTCTACCCTCAAAACACCATCCTCAAAATACTGGTTGGCATTACAGATAAGGCATTTTTTCCCAACATCTTCAGGATCATGTGTAGAAACAACAAATTAAATAGAAAGTAGCATTTTTCAAACTGTCATCACCACAGCAAAGGAAAAATATACCTCAGATCTACCAGTATTAAGAAAAAAATAGAAGTCAAGCATTGAGATGTGAAGATAAATACAATGATGTAGTAGATTAAGCAGATAAAATATATTTATAAATGCTGGGAAGCTTGACATTACTTGTTGAGCATTAATATATGGTAAAGATATACATGGAATTTGATACCAAGCTAAGTGGAATGATTTCTAGGAAGTCTGAATGAATGTTTGAAAACTGTATCCAATTAAGGGGTCCTGACCTGTTTGCAAGAATAAAGTGTTTACAGAGGAGAGTGAAGAGTGCAATGGATGTGGCATCCAAAACGAGAAAAAAGTAAAGGCATCCTAATAAGAAATACACCGTAAATTTGATTGAGACTAATTCATGTAGAATTTTAATAGGAATTTCAGAATGTGACAGCAGTGGAGTGCAGCCACTCCATTAGAAAAGAGGCTCCTCTGCATTCCCATGAGTGTGGCACAAGTTTGTCTGTGCACTGTGTGTGAGCAGGCTGTGGCTGTGCCTGATGAACTGCTAAATCCTCTGCCCCCTCACTCAAGGCTGCCTGAAGCCAGTGCCCCTCAGGACCCACTGCAGTGTGAATCCTTGCTTGAAATCACTGCATCTGCAGAGATGCAGGTGCTGTTGGACAGAAATTTGTTACAGCTCAAGACAAAGGCAGGTATTGGGATTGTCATCAAGGTCGTTGCTAATAAAAGGTATTATCCCAGAAGACTAAGGCATATAAAAGCAGTATAGGAAATACTGGCTCATGTCTAACAGCAAGTCAGTGCAGTGTGGTGGTACAGACGAAGCAGCAGGTCTTGTCCTTCAGCAGAACAAATTACTTCAGACAGAAACAGGCTGCTTAGTTTCTACAGCTTCCTGGCCTAAACGTGATGTTGGCATCTGCACATGATTTTCCACTGCACCAAGACATTGTCTCTAATGACTCCACTTAAGGTAAACAAGCTCAAGCAAGGCTGCTCACATTAGGGTACAACAGGAACTCTCATTAAAATTTACAGCCAGTGCAACGAATGGATCAAACCAGCAGCTGTCTGTATTTGTGGTGCTGTACCATGTTGCTGCTCCAGCAGGTCAGCCAGGATGGCCTGAGCTCCATTTCCCCAGCAGCAGCTCGGGGAGTTGAGCAGCAGCACCCCAAGCACATCTGTGCTTTGCCAGCTGTGACTGTGGCACAACAGTTCCATGAGCTGACCTCAGGCTTGAGAATGGACAGCAGAGAACTTCAGGCTCTATGGAGCCCCTGGCAGTGAGGGGCTACAGCATTTATTCATCTTGTTGGGGCTATTTTCAGTTTTTAAGGAAATCCAAGCTGCTGTACTCTTTCAGTAGAACCTGGTGTAACTGGATAAGGACTTCTGTCCTTTCAAGAGTTGTGACTTGCAGGACTTGGATCAAAACCTGAAATACACTCCAAGCTAAAACTATTACAAAACAAATCCCATCTAGGAACTAGAATCCTTCAAAAGAGATCTGAAACAAGTTGCTAATTCTCCTGGACATTAACAAACTAATCCCCTCTACTGAGGCAGACTTGGTTTCCTGAAGAAAATCATCCCCCATCTGTCTTTGACTATTAGCTCATGTAATGGGTCTGACAGCAGATGGAATTTGTGCCCAGGAGAAGTAACGACCCTTTCCTGAGAAATGAATAAATCTTTCATTTACCAAGGAGACCCTATATAAATAGGATGGCAGTCAGCAAAAAGGAGGGTGACTCCTGGGAAGATAAATAGCTGGTTGTGTTCCTGACAGCAGGAATAGGGTTCAAGGAAAAGTGCTTTCATTTATTCCACATATAAAGAAGGGGACATGTTTACTAAGGAAAGCTGTTTTCTGAAGTGATGTCTATCTGCCTTGGCCTAATCCATTTGTAAAAAAGATTCTAACATGGACAATGGCCCAGATGTTCTCTGACATTGTAAAATTGGGCCAGACATAGTTGCAGAACAAGCAAGACCTGATAAACTTCCTGTTATGCTGTGCACCTATTTGTAATGATTTCCATGGGCTTGCTCTGAATTTTCACCAGTTCTATAGTCATCATCCTGCAGCATGAGAGCTGACAGGGGCTCAGTACTGAATATTAAATAGTCCTGATATTAAACAACTCTGCCTTGGCTTTGTTCTACTTTCCCTGCTTTCTCTACGGACAAACTGTTTGAACACATGGATGTTTTCAATCTCTGAGATAGCAGAGACAACCATCAAACAAAATTGAGCTTAAGCCAGCTGGGGTCATACAAACAGCACTCTCAGCTTCAAGAGGGTTTAGACAAGCTCAAAGTCTTGTCTGGTAACATTCAAATTTACTTCAAGCAGAAGTGAATAACATTGCATTTAAATCAACCTGTTGATAATCATTCCCCTGTGCTTTGATTTATAAGAAAAACAAATGAAATTTTGCTGTTTGGAGGTACAGTTATAATTTCTCATGTGTCTCAGATGGATTACGAGTTTATTATACAAGCACAGTTACTTCTGGCTACTACAGACTTTGCTTTGTCTTTTTTTTTTCCTTTGTTTCTTTGTCTGTGTTCCTGTAACACGACTTGAAGGGAGATTAGCCCTGAGCTTGACTCTGTGGAAATCAGTGGAATGAGAAGAATAATAATCATCTATCTTTCTGTATGGGCATATATATACAACAGCTGTGTGGTTCAGCTGACACTCTGGAGGAAAGGGATCCCGTCCAGAGGAATCCTGACACACTTAAGAAGTGGGATCATGTGAAAATCAGGAAGTTCAACAAGGCCAAGTGCAAGGTCTGGCACCTGTCAGGGCAATCCTAAGCACAAATATAGACTGGGAGGATTGAGGGCAGCCCTGAGAAGGATGTGGAGATATTGGAAGATGAAAAACTCAAAATGACTCAGCCATGTGCTTTTGCAACCCAGAAAGGCAAACGTGTCCTGGGCTGCAGCAAAAGCACTGTAGGCAGCAGGTCAAGGGAGGGGATTCTCCCCATCTGTTTTTGTGCTGTGCCCATCTCTGGGGCCCTCAATAGAAGAAGAACCTGGACCTGTTGGGGCACCTTTCCTGTAAAAACAGACTTGAGGGTTGGGGATGTTCAGAGGGGAGAAGGCTCCAGGGAGAACTTACAGCACTTTCCAGTACCTAGAAGGGCTACAAGAGAGATGGAGAGGGACTTTTGACAAGGACATGGAGTGATAGAAAAGGGCAAATGGCTTTTAACTGAAAGAGAGCAGGTTTAGAACAGAAGTTAGGAAGAAATTCTTTGCTGTGAGGGTGGTGAGACACTGGAACAGGTTGCCCAGAGAAGCTGTGAATACCCTGTCCCTTAGAACAGTTCAAGTCCAGGCTGGGGGGCTCTGAGCAACCTGGTCTAGTGGAAGGAGTTCCTGACCATGGCAGGGGGTTGGAACAAGGTGATTTTTAAGTCCCTTTTGGTCCAAACCATCCTATGATTCTGTGATATACTGTTCAATATTCAGATTTGGTATTAGCAATTATGATCCCACCCAGCTTTATTTTATCTTTTTTAATCTAGACTTTCAACTAAAACTCCCACTAGTTTCATCAGGAGCATTTCAGTGCCCATGCAAAGAGTAGGGATAATTTTAGAAATGAGATAACTCCTTTCATATTATGCACAGTGAACTGAAACTTAATGTCTTTCCAAACTGTTAATAAATTCAGCCCATTTCAGAGAATCCCCTTGACTCACATTTTCTTTCCCGAGACATGCAGACTAATAATTGAAATATTAAAGAGTATAGCATTTTTATTTAGCAAATTCAGACGCTGATAAAAAGACAAGAAATACAGAGAAATCTGGTGCAACTCCTCTGAGTTCTTGAAAGCTGCTCTGGTCATAACTTGGGTTTTTTTGTTTTTAATTTTCCTTTAATCAGAGAAAATTACACTCTGAGTTTCACCATTCCCAATGACATTTACCAATGAGCTGATCTCAGGTTGACTTCTTGGTGGGGTAGAAGGGGTACACAGATTTCAGCATCTTGCTAAGGTCCAAAGAGGAAAGACAGAGGTTGGAGCTACATGAAATTAACTAACCCAAAAAAGGAAGAAAAGCATAAAAAAACAATGGTGTGAAGTTTAGAATTGTGTTTTTTTCAATCTCTGTTTAAACTTGAATTTCTTACCCTCTAATGTTATATGACAGCCTAGAAGGAGAAGCTAAAACTGGCCTAATTCCACCCTTGTGATCTATGTGAAACCCAGATAAATTCACAGTATGTTGACTATAGAAATGACCAAAGAAATTATCCCAATTATTCCTCAAGCAAGGAGGAGAGGAGAGGAACTGCTACTTGCCTCTGTTCCCTGAGGCATCCTCCAGTGTGGTAACATAAACAGTTAAAATAGCTAACACTCCCCTGCGGTTTCCATTATACACATCCATTATTCTGTGACTGACAACAATTTGTGTAAATATCTGAGGATTCATACATTCCTAAATAGCCTGAACTAAATGGACACAACTTCATATCCACCTTCTGTAAATGGGTATTTGGAAAGTAGTGAGAGTTTTCTCCAGAATCACTGTTGTAGCCACTTCTTGTTTAGGGAACCTAATAAAGTTTTCCCACTGCAGTTCTGTCCATTCCAAAGGTCTCTTTTTTAACACTCAGGAGTGCTGGGGTTTGTACAGTAGGAGACAAATGGATGAATGCTGCTGACTGGAGTTTTCCCCTCCTTTCCTCCCCTTGCAAGGGGAACTTTTGTGACACTGAATCATTACAGTTGATTCTTCTCTAAAGGACAGTTTACATTCTGTCCTATCTACCAATATTTACAGGCTTCTTGGTTAGAAAATTAATAGCTGAAGGAGTCTTTGAGGTTCAGTTGCACAATATTGCTTTCATAAGGGATGGATATCCATGTCCTATTTTTGTCCAACCTCCACTTTTCAAGGGGTCCTTTTTTCAAAATTCTTAACATTTCATTTATTCGTATTATCTCCATCTTCTGCCTTTGCTCCTGTCAAAAAAAGCTTGCAGAACTTAAGCCTGGAAACACTTATTTGTGTGAGAACTCCCTTACTGCTCATGTAACTTCAGCGAACATCAACAGATCTGTGTAAGAGGGTATGGATGGGCACAGGTGGGCAAGGCATCATCCTCTCCCTTGTCACAGGTTAACAGGCATTGAGTATGTTCAGGGATGGCAAACCCATTCTCTCTCCTTGTCTAAGAGAATAGCTGAGAGATCCAGATACTCAGTCAAGTTGCTAAGAAACCTGAAGAATTTTAAAGTATGCAAGGTTACAAGGCTAATCTAAAGTTAGACTAATGCTGTGTAGCATCCCCATGGCAACCAGGAGTGAACGGCATGTGAGGTAAAAGCAGAGAAAAAGAATAATAATCAGCAATCAATAAAGCTTGGAAGGCTTAGTGTGATTATGTTATCAATGAGTTAAACAATGCTGCTGGCCTGCTGGAGTTCAGCTTGTCTCCAGGGGACACAGCTCCTCCTTGCTGGTCCAGAGCAACTGGTGGATGGCATTTCTAAAGTAAGGCTATACTGGCCAGCTCTGAGAGGGTTGCTGCTGAAAGGGTCAAATGAAACAGAAGTTGACCTTGAACACGTGCAATGTAAAAAAACACTCTTTATTATTTAATATGCAGAAGAAAATTTCCGTATCAGATCAAATAATTGTGCCACTCCTTTCTTTAAATTTCCTGCAGCCCTGACACGTTTGCTGTGTTATTTCCTCTAAAGCATAATCTGCATAATTTTGCCAGTCCATATACCATCTTAAGTATGCGAGCTATATCTGAAGCAGAACCTCGGTACAGAAGTCAGCTTGAAAAATCAACTTTTTCCAGTTATTGGCTTATAGCACTGGATTTTATCTGTTCATGTTCATGCTCCTACATAACCAAGGGACAAAGCTCCTGGCTGAGGAGATGTTGTCTAAATACCCTGAAAACCAGTGGGTCAGGGACTTCAGACTTCATGGCCACCACCATGGTCCAGCAGCAGAGCTCCCATTTTCTAGCCTCAGCCTTGTGATTCAGCCACTAGTGCACATGAGTCACTGAAGTCCTGAAGTGCTGAATATCATGAGCAAAACTCTCCTGAGTGGTCAATAAAAAAATTAGCAATCCCCCACTCCTGACGTTCACTCAGTCAGAAAAGGTCAAATTATGGGATCTTTAAACTCAAGTTTATTTGAATGTTTTCAGTGGATTGAATGGCAAATTAAAGCATTTTTGAACAGAATTCTCAATGCTAGGTAACAATTGCCCTGACACATCATCTGAAATCTTCCTGTTTCTCTTCACGAGTCATTGAGAAGACAACGCTGATAAACCATTAGAAGATATCACTGTGCACTGCCAAAATACTGAGATGAACATTCCTCACTCAGCCATCATCTGTCATAGGCTTCTGCACTTCGGATTTATGCAAACACTAAACTGGGACAGGTAGATCCTCTCAGCTTGACCACCAATGGATGGATGGATGCGCATGAAGTTCCTGAATATTCTTTGGCTCAAACCACGTAATGCTGTTCTGTGTTTCACGGCTGAGTGCCATTACAGAGGGGAGATCTGAGCTCCGGGTTGCCTTCTGCTGGCTTCTCACAACCCACTGGCACAGGCCGTCCATGGCAATGTGTCGCGGCCTGGGCTCGGGCTGGCCACCCCCGCGACCTTCTGCGAGCTGTCCGAGGAGCGGCGCCGCTGAGGGCGCTCGGCGGGCGGGCGCGGGCTCGGGACACACGCGGCAGGGTGCTGCTACACAAGCGACCAAACAAGGGCAGGAGGAGCCCTTGTGTGGAGAGTCCCAGGTAAGGTTTATTCAGCCAACAATCTGAGAGGTTCCACCAGCAAAAACTGCGGCCTCAGGGTCCTACACGGGGTTTTAACACAAGGGTAGCAGAGGAGGGGTTTCGGGCCTTGAGCCTACGGGTGCAAAGGGAAGGCGGGGAGAAGGGTGCAGGCCGGGATACAGACAGGGGCACAGCCAGCTGGGGTACGGGGGGCACAGAACACACTGGAAAGGGCGAGAGGAACAGGGGAAGGGGCGGCCAACGAGACCAACAGCAGTGGGGTACCAGAACTCCGAACAGACCCACATGGGAGAACACAGGGACGAGGCTGTGGCTCTCTCCTGAGCAGGGATAAATCAATGGGCGATAATATTCTGCAGATGGCGCCGCTCCAGGGCTGCACTGTGGGGTCAGGCCCACCAGCCTCCTCAGAAATGCTTTCTGTTCAATCTGCCTGAGCTTAGTACTTAGCGAGTTAAATCCTCATTTTTGCCGAGCATTACAAAGGCAAGAAAAACAGGCACTGTGTAATCACCACCTGCTCTGGAATGAATAAAATGCAGTTTGTGAGAGTTACGGGTATTCCTGGGCATCTGAGGCATTAAGACTCCTATTTTCTGCTTGGTAAACAAGGGTCCCAAACAAATAAGCACAGCAAAAAACCCTTTCCCAAGTTGCTGTTGCTGTATAACATTAGAATATCTTAGAAATTGAGTTCTCTGATTAAATATGGATTCTTCCAATGCAGGCATCCACACCAAATCACTTTAAACTCTCATTCAAATTCTTTACAAGGTGGGTAATTTATCTTAAAGCAGGTGCATACAGTTGGTCAAAGAAATCACATTCCTGATTTCACCCACTCACTGTATCTCCACCAAGTGTAATAAGAGGGTCCCAAACACTCCTGTCACAGAGCTGTAGTGTAATTCTTTTCACTGAACTGATTTCAAAGATAATAAGATGCCATTCTAGCTAGAGATGGAGATATAGAGAATGCTGTATTTTCTGTACTTGAACACTAAGGAGGTTGCCAACAGTTCCAAATGGGGGTAACTTGAACATTTTTGGCAACCTTGAACCTAAGCAGGTTTGATAGGTTTTCCTGCCTTGGTTTCATGACATTGGAAGTTTAGAAGAAGAAACAACTGATCTGCTTATATGGCAATGAATTACTTGTTTAAGGTTACATAGTAAGACTGAGGGATAACAGAGATTTGAATTCACTCTCTGGGAGCCTATAAATGCCATAGAATCATAGAATCAAATGGTTTGAGTTGGAAGGAACCTTAAAGACCATCTAGTTCCAGCCTCCTGTCACAGTCTACCCTCTAGACCCTGTTGCTCGGGGCCCTGTCCAGGCTGGTCTTGAGCACTTCTAGGGATGGGGCAACCACCACTTCTCTGGGCAACCTGTGCCAGTGTCTCGCCATCCTCTGAGTAAAGAATTGCTTCCTGATATCTAACTTAAATCTCTTCTCTTTTAGTTTGAAACCATTACTTTTTGTCATGTCACTATCTGCTCATGTCAAAAAACACCCTTTCTTTCCTTTATAAGCCTCCTTTAAGTACTGAAAGGCTGCAATAAGGTCTCCCTGGACTCTCCTCTTCTCCAAGCTGAAGAACCTCGTCTCTCTCAGCCTCTCTTCATTGGAGAGATTTCCAGCCCTCTGAGCATCTGTGAGAGACGGTTCGAGATTCATCTGTCTCACGGCCATCGCCCAGGACAGAGACTGTGGGACAGAGACTGAGACCCTGGCCCTGGCCTNTTGGCCAGGAGCCCCTCGTCTCTGAAAAGACTATAAAGAGACCCCCTAGAATTAACCAACTTCGAGATCTCCCCACGGAAGAAGACGGATCTATTGGCAGAGGACCACGAGGACTCGTCTCTCCGTTGGTAGCTATTCCCCCCCCTTCTCCTCTACTCTTCCTTTTCTTTCTTTTATCTCTTTTCCTCTTTCTCCCATCTATCGCATTATTGATTTAATAAAGGAGTAGTGTTTTGATTCAATTTTGAGTTTTCCCTGTAATTTTTGCACCCTGAGATCAGATAACGAACCATCACGACCCCCGCTTGTATCGAGCAGATCGTGACAGCATCCTCTTGTCCCTCCTCTAACATCCAACAACTGTTCTTTCCTCTTCCTTACAGTGTTTTTTCCTCTTCAATCCAATGACAGTGGTACAATTTCTGTCCATTGGGAAAGCTGTTCTCCCTGACAGATGAGCTTTTCACTGGCTCTGACTGACCTGGAGTTTCATCGAGAGGAAGGAAATAAACAAATTGTGGAAATATTGAGTTCAAGTCAAATCTCAAAGATGTCAGTAAAAGTCTTTCAGCTAGTTTCAGTGAGCTATGGATCAAGTTCACAATAAAATGTTTAAGCAATAAAACACTTTGACATTCCCATTAGATAGTCAATGGTCCATGACCCCACATGTGGAAATCCTCTTAACCTTAGAAAATTAATCTATTCCATGATGACAGTCAAATATTTTTATAACTAAAGAATCAAGGACTCATGAATTTTTTTATGATTCAGTCTTAAATGTTTTCTCTGAAATTGTTTATGTTTTCTATGTTTTAATCTACATTTCTCATACTTCCAATTTAACACATTTAATATACTACTAATCCTGAGTAGTAAAAATGCTTATAGAAAAAAAGTCAGCCATGAACTCATCAATGAAAGGACAAAAACCAGTCATGAATTCCTTATTGAAAATAAAAAGCATAAAAATATTTTGATCAGGTTATTCAAAAAGACTTAATTTTAATGTATTTGGGTAATTGTGCTGTGTTATGTAAATAACAATTAACTTTGAAAAGTGGCTAATTAAGCTTGCTGATTATAAATTTAAATTGAGAGAAGTTTGCACTATAATATTACTGGATAATTTCATTAGTATTTTAAGACTTGGGGAAAAAAAATGAAAAACACAACAAAAAACTAAACCATCATGGAACTTGATTTGAAGTGTGAGGACATAATCCAGTGACTTCTGCAAGTTTTCAGACAAATCTTGCTGCTCCAGGTTGGGATGCTGTAGGACTCATACTAAAGGCTCATAAATGAGTAGTTTACTACCCTTTAGGAATCTGCTTCAAATTTTGGTGGAAGATTAGGATGCTATTTTAAAAAGTTAACTTTAAAGTATTTCCAGCCTGGAAGCTTCATTGCTTGAAGATTTCATATGTGATTCACATGAAGAGCTGGTTATAAGGTGAAGAAACAACTTATATCAAGCCTGTGAGGACAGTTATCAAAATATTTCCAGCCCTTAATTGGATCCCAACATTTTAACCTTGCAATGATTTTATAAAGGAAAAAAAATTAGTTCTACTTTAAGTATTTTTTTCCTTTCTAAAGTGTTTCCTTTCAATATAATAATTTGCCCAACATAACCACAAGCCATTATCAGGAGAGATATCATTTCCCCGTGTGGTAATGTCCTCTTCTTGAGTCTTTGCAAGAGACTTTACAGATTAATTATCTGCACATCACACTGTTTCCACTGCACTATACAGCATCTGGGTATAAGGGTTATTTTTCCTCCTGTTTTTAAAGCATTTTCTTCTTAATTTTGAAGCTGCTGCTGCCACAAGCCATTCTTTTGTTCAACTGCATATCCCAGGTCTGAAATTCCTCCTAGCATCTGTTCCCTGAAACCTGAGCAGATGGAAGAGTCCAGGAGGGAGTACTTGTGCCAGCATAAGGTAGCTTTGTCTTTCAGTGGTAAATGTTCTCCAAGGTAAAACTGAACCCCAGACAAACCTGTCAGGAAGCCTACAGTAGTAAAGGGAAGGGATTTGTGAGTGTGTACAGTAGTATGTGTCTCTTTGGGAGGAAAATTAACAAGTTGATGTTAGCTAAACTACAAAGCAGCTATATTTTCAAATGTATTTATGGCTGTATTGAGTAATTTTCTTGTAACTATTTTGTAATTGTCCATATGATCACCTTAAGTTTTTAGCAGGTGCCCTTAGACATCTCCTGAGCAAGAGGGGAACAGAAAACCTATACACATTTTCAGGAAAATCCAAGTAAAATATGCAGTCATCCTGTAAACACAAGAATAAAAGGACAATTCAGTGCAAACGTGTGCAAGGACTCTGGATACCCTGTAAGATGGAAAGAAAAGAAATTCAGTATTTTGTTTGTTTCTTTGGTCCTTCTTGCACAGCAAACCAGTGGCCCTGGAAACCCCAGAGAAGGAGGTACCTCCTCTGCACCAGATACTTGGGTGCTGTATCGTGTCTTCTATTGCATAGTATCTTCTGAAGGTCCCTTTGGAATTAGCTAACCCCATACCACTTAAAGTGTGGTTTTGTGGTTTTTTAATTCATTGAACAGGAATCTGTGGTGCCCAAGACCCAATCAGAACTCCTCAGTCATTGAGAGAGGCCTGGCTGCTGAGATGAGCAGAATCAGGGACATCAGTTTTGATGAAAGCACTTCTTGAGGAACAGAAACTTGAGCTACATGTTATTACATTTCAGCTATTCAAGTTTACTGTGTTTCTTTTGGAACGAGAGCAGCATTAGCCTTCACAGGGAAACTAGTTCTGAATCCTGGGAGTGAAAGGCTTGGTAAGAGGGATCAATTTGTCTAATTGATGAGAGCATAGTCACTTTAAAGTCTCTCAAGAGTACATTTCTTTTAATGGTTATTGTTTCAATTGTGCAAACAGAAAAACAACATTGATTTTACATCTTGCACAGTATAGCATAAGAAAATATCAACAAACATCTCCTGTAAAGCACAGTACCTCCACTTCCTGACTGAGCCATTGACATCATTCAAGTCAGGATTTAATTCTGCCCATTATGTACTTGTAGTTCATGACTCCTTACCATCTTGCCTTTACAGCTTTCACTGATTTATTCTGGCCTTGTTTTCTAGTAAAAGAGCCATAATGCCAACTTTTTATTGACTAAATAGCTTTCCATCTCTCCTACCTCTCCCCGTGGGTGGGGACATTGCCCAAGAGGAGCTCCTGGAGGTGGAGAGCCCTCACCTTACAGGGTGAGTGATTGCACATGCTGGGTTGCCCTTCTAAAGCTGAGGAATCCTGAAGTTCTGTGTGTATGAGCAATTCCATTTGACATCCTGAGTCTGTAATCCATCAATGCTGACAGAGCTTTAATTGGTTTTGTAAAACAAATTTCATTTGTGTACATTTTTTGGGTCACGTAATCTATAAGTCTCTGTTACAGAAGTCACCAGCAGTTATTAAAAATAATATGAATTGACTTGTTTTGACCAGAAAGAGCCCAATAACTTAGGATGTTGTGCAAAATGGAAAAAGTAAATTTTGTTTTTTATTATTAAAGAATTAAAAAATATCGCAGTCCCATTAACAGGATTTTGCTATTAAAATAATAACTTATTCAGAGACATTTTGCATTCCTAGCTGAGCAATAAGACCAGGGTTCTGGAAGCTGTGCTCTAGTTCAGCTGTTCTGTTGACTTGCTTTGGGAGTTCAAAAAAATCAACAACATTTTTGTATAGACAAAAGAAGATCTAAAAGTTTGGTGGAAGCACCAAGATTTCCATACTTCTTGTGAGTATCTGAGAAATGCAATGCTCCTGGTTTTTGACTGGTCACATTGAGATAATCACATGTCATTTTCTGCCTGGATTTGTCCAGCTCTCTGCATTTATTCAAGCTAGGTTATTTTCACCCCTATCAAACGTTACATGTATGAGTAGCTTTAAGAGAACAAGGTATTTCCCTTACACTCTGAATAATGAAATATTTTCTGCTCACTGAATTTCATAACATTTAGCACTGTAAACCAAAGGATGTTATTTTATTTTTTTTCTAAACAACACTTAGAAATTTTTTTTTAAACTTCAACCAAGGAATTATAAAAGAATTCTTTATTGTATTCGTACAATTTTCATCTAATAGGAAAACACCATTCCTATGCCATCTTCCACTTATAAACCTAATTCTGTTATCTCTGGAAAGAGGAGAATATACCTTTTATGGTCATCTGCATAAGGAAAGAAGAAAACAGTTGTTCACTTAGAACCACATGGAGGAAAAATCTTCAGTAACAGGAACAATTTTTGCCTGACGTCAACAATAATGTGAGATGAATTCCACCATGTCTGCTTTCATTCAGCCCACTGCAGTACAGCATGATCAGCCACCTCAGATTTACCAAAGAAAAGTTATGCCATAGTAACCTGGTCACCTTCCACAATAAAATTTTGTATTTTGTTGACATGGGGAGAGCAGTGGCTATTTTACCATGGACAGCAAAGCATTTCACATGGACTCCCACAGTTGTCTTCTAGACAGCCTGAAAGACACAGACTTTAGATGGTCTTTGGTGGGCAGGAAGATTCTAATTCAGGTGGGAAGCAATGATTTTGCTCAGGCTGGCAGCCTATCACAAATCTCCAGGGATTGATACTCTGCTCCACACTTTACAAACCTTCCCAAATGATCTAAATGGCAGGAATGAAAGTGCTCTCATCAGGTGTTCTGATGACACCAAGCTGGGTGTGGAGGAGGATACGTCAGAAGGGTGTCACAGAGAGACCTGGATAGGCTGGAAGAGTGGAGTAGTGAAAGCTGCAAGAAGTTTAACAAAGACAATTGCAGATTCCTGCCCCTGGATTGACACAACCAAAGAGCCCTTTACAGGCTGGGCTCTGTGTGCCTGGGGAGCAGCCTTGCTGAAAGGGGCCCTGGGGCCTGGTGGGCAAGTGGCTGAACACGTGTCATCAGTGAAACTGCTGCTGCAGTGATGGTAAATGAAGGTAAATGAAGGTAAATGAAGGTAAATGAAGGTAAATGAAGGTAAATGGGATCCTGGGCAGCATCCACAGGGATAAAGATGTACTTCTCAGGCCTGGAATACAATGTCCAGCTCTTGTCCCCACAATTCACAAAAGACACAGACTGGAGAGCATCCAAAGCCAGCCCGTGAAGATGATCAAAGGGCTGGAGAGCTTGCTCTGTGAGGAAAGATGGATGGAGTTGAGTCTTTTGACTTTGAGAAGAGCTGGCTCAGGGATGACATCATCACAGCATTCCAGGACTTAAAAGGGCACCTAGAAAAATGGTGAAGGCTTTCTCTTCACAGGGAGTCACAAGGAGAGGACAAAAAGCAATGAGGACAAGTTGCACAGAGAGGTTTAATCCCAACATAGGAAGTGAACATTATACAGTGAGAACAATCAGTCACTGGAACAACCTCCCCAAGGATGTGGCTGAGTTCATATCACTGGAGGTTTTACAGGTGACTATTTGGTGCTAGATGATCTCACCTAGGATCCCTTTTCCATGAAAGATTGGATCAGGTCATCTTTCAAGGTCTCCTCCTACCTGAACTATTTTATTATTGTTTCAAATGGTTTTGCCTCAGTCCCTTACAGGGGTGGTTTAAAATGAAATTCTGACCTACTGTTGTAGAATATAAGCATACCCAGCATGCACATCTCAGCTGATGATAAACAGTAAGATACCACACCTGGACCTTAAAAGAAAATCTTGCAGCTGTAGACAGATCTAAAATTCTTAATGAATTTTGCCAGACCATTTTTCTAAAAGAAGCCAGTGGCTGTTTTCTTGAATCATTTCACTCAGTGGGAATAAGGACTGAAATGATAATTCTGAAGATCAATAAAAACATTTTGGAATAAAAAAAGAAGGATCAAACCTCCCTAGCCTTTCCACATCTGAACAGGCTCTATAGTGCTGACACTAACAGAAAACAAGAAGAGATAACGAAGAAACAGATGAAACAATTGAAAAAGCATACTTATAAGTCAATTTCCCACACAATATTAATGTAAGCAAGAATATTATCTATGTACAGAGCTGAGTGACTCCCAGCACATACAAGCATGGGCAGTAACCTGCATTTTGTGCTACAGATGGCTTCTGCAATTTTTACTATTTGAAGTGTCATATTGTCCTGTGTCACTGAATCACCAGGGTCCTGAACCCGATTTTCTTTTTCTTTTTTTTTTTTTAATATATAACAGAAAACATTTTCGCCTCCATTTAACTCACAGAATAAAGTCTTAAACCAGGAGCTCTGCAAAGCTGAATTAATTTGTGTCTGTGGAGCACTGTGAAGCACTGTGGGGAGACATCTCTTAAAATTGCAAAGTAATTTTGCTGTTACAGTCTAACTCTCAGTGGAGTGATATGAAAAGAATGTTAAGTGTGAACAAATGTGCAGTTTGTGAATGGTGCAGACATTTACTGACTTTGGTGAGCAAATGTCTATCTCATTCACTCAGCTACAGAAACAGTCACTCTGCACTAATTGCAGCTTTTCTTCTTGGCAAACAGGTGTGCTGAGCCCTTCTTAAAATTCAGGAAAGAGGGTGGCATGGCAAGGGTTTATCTCTTTGGTGCTGACATTTTGCTGTGCTGGTTCTCACAGTGTAATGACATACTGTGAAATGATTAAGTGAAAATTAGCATGCTTGCTTCTCTTCCTCCATTTTCATGCTTTGAATAAATGCAGTTTCACAGTTTTGCCTATTTCTGTGGGTCACTTTTCCCTCAAGGCTTGAAGCAAACTGCTGCAATGTTTTCTTGGCCTGATGGGCTTTGGTTGGGCTTTTTAACACAAGGTCAGGTACAGCACTGGCTGTAGTGCTCAGTGTCTACTTCCAGAGCTAGGGCGGAATTTGTGTCCAGGTAATTCTTGGTCATTTTTCAAAAAGAACCCCAAAACCCAGAAAACCCCACAAACTAACAAAACCCCCAAACAAACAAAAACCCAACCAAACAAAAATAAAATGCAAGAAAATATGCACAGTCTGATACTGAGATTGGTTGCCAGTGAGCCAAACCAAGACACCAGTATCTCACCTACAAATAAGAACACTTTAGCCATTGGAGATGTAAAACGTTGCAGGATACTCATCACAGAGTACTTTTGCTCATAAAGAGATTGGTGTCAAGGATCTGATTACCCTGATGTGCCTGATAACCCCTATGAGATGTGGCTCTACAGGGCACTGGGGAATCCCAGTGCTACATGGCTGCTCTCAGGGCTGTTCTGGCTTGACCAGCAGGGAGGTGATAAATGTGCAGGAACCCCTCTGTCCACAGCCCTTTGTGTTCACAATGTAAAGGCTCCTACTAGTCCTCTTTCGTACCAGTGACCACAATTGCGTGGTCTTCATGGACAGGGGACATGACAGCCTATGACACCCCTTCACAGGGTTCATCCAAAATAACTGATAAAAACAAATTTATTGTAATTTGGATCAACTTCCTTATGTAGAGCTCTGCACTGAAACACTGTTATGGTTTTATGAGTGAAAAACAAGTGATATGTAATGAAGTGTTAACACTCTTACATGATCTGTAAACATTCCCACCTTTACTAATAGCAGAAATGAGCCTAAGTTTTTCCTTTTAATGAAATCTCTGTTATTTATCTTACCCTCTGTGGCTGGACATTTTCCTAAAACACAATAGGGTAAGGTCAGCTTTCACAGATTCTGTAAGTGGGCTGAGAGCTGCCACTGAACTAATGACTAATTTTTTCTAGCTGCAGAACATAGACAAGAACAGCAGGTGTTTATTTTTTTTTCCCTCCTTCTGATGTATCATTTAGGAAGGAATATGTGTAGAAATAATGAGAAAATAATGAAAAGATAAATTCTTTGGACATGACAAGTCTATCTTGTGATAAGCTGGTGAAGAGTAATGGAAGCATCAAAACTTTCAGAGCAAACAGCATTTACAGAGCAGTTAAAAAGAGAAAAATACTTTTTTTCACAGTCTTTAACTACAGTAAATATCATAATCCAACACCCTCCGAAAATGATTCTGCCATTTGCCATCCAACTGAGAAAGAATGGCAGGAATCTCAGATGAGAGAGGGGATAAAAGCAACACACAAAGGATTAAGTGACTCATGCAAGATCACTCAGGAAATCTGGCAGAGATGCTGCGGGGTTCCCAAGTTCTATCCTGTTCACATCAGAGCAGAAATCTTAACATCCTGTTTGGAAATGTTCTGTTAATGTGTTATTTTTCATTATTGTAAAATTGCCATTTGCTGCAACTTTTTATATGACTTACAAGTATTTTCCTGAGTTTTGGCCAGAAGAGATTCTTTACAACCAAGACTGAAATTCTAGCCAGAGTCTCGAAATGTCTTCAAATACGGGAAATTCAGACCAAATGGCTAATTTAATATTCCTCTACTATTTAGGATGAGACAGCTGTTACAGGAGAGCCTGGTAAGGTATTAGATGTGAGTGCAGATTTTAATATCACAGATTCATAGATTTAGCCACCAACTAGAGACCTACCTGAGGGCTCTCGCTGTTGGTTGCTGTAGTTGATCAGTTAGTTGTATTCTTTACTGGCTTTGGCTTACCATGGTTCTTAAAATGAGAAAAAAAAAATTATCATCCTGATATAACATTGAACATTCATATTTTCAACTCTAAAACAATATTTCTCCAGGTACAGATAGCTGTATGCTACATTTGTTCCCAGGTTTAGTGTTAACAATATGCCTAAAATCCTACCGGAAAATACATTCATGAGGCACAAAAACTGTGCATGGATTTGCTAGTTCAGCTTTCTGCATCTTACAATCAAGCCCTTTAGAACACAGTAAAAATGTCATGGAATCCTGGAATCATGGAAAGGTTTGGGTTAGAAGGGATCTTAAACATCATCTAATCCAACCCCCCTGTCATGGGAAAGGGGCACCTTCCACTAGACCAGGTTGGTCAAAGCCCCATCCAACCTGGCCTCGAACACTTCCATGGATGGGGCATCCACAGCTTCTCTGGGCAACCTGTGCCAGTGCCTCACCACCCTCACAGTAAAGAATTTCCTCCCAATATCCAATTTAAACCTACCCTCCTGTACTTAGAAGCTGTTGCCCCTCGTCCTTCTCAGCTCGCTTCAGGCAGCCCATTTTGCAGATGTACTTGCTTAGCACAGCTTCTGACCCCTAAGCCCTCAGCAAAGACTCTCTGAAACTTCCCTGCTCCTGCAGAAACCTTAGAAGAGCTGAAAGCTTGATAAATTGCCTTTCCTCTTAAATGTGCTTCTGGGTCTTGGTGGTTTACACTGTTTCTAATCTCCAGATGGTAATTTCTTTTCCTAGGTGGAAAAACTTTAGTGCCTAAATCGACAGATGTGTTGTTTTTTGCTCTTGTGGTTGTTGTTACCTTTTGTTTATGAGCTGGGATGCCAAACTTTCAACCTCATTTCTCATGCATTTTCTGCATCATTAACTATTTAAATTTCCTGTGCTTGGATGGCTGTTACTTCTCTCTAGCAATTCCCTCCAACGTGGCTCTGTTGAAATGCAGAAGCTGTTACACAATCACAATAGAAAAAAGACCAGATGGCATCAATAACTGCTAATATAACCCCTTGTTTATGCTCCAGCACGTGTCTGATGGATGGGATAAATACTAGTCACTGGTATTCTGTTTGTGTCATTGTTTGCTGAGTTTGTTTTTTAACTAACCATATGCTTCCTAGGAAACCTTGAAAACATTTCACATGGCTCCCCAAAATATACCTGCACTGCACCTTAAAAATGGACAGCATTTTACAACATAACCCCTTTTTCATTGTAAAAAGGGATTATGTTGTATGAAAAGAAACTGAACTACTTTCTCTCCTGAGTTTCTATTCCTGTTTGTCCCTCAACTGCTTTCTAATGAAGAGCCATCAGTTCACATGTTTATTGGTCTCTAAGCTGCACAGTCTCTAAAGATGTGGTTTTGGTATACATTCTTTTTTAATCCAAACACCAGAATAATTATCAATATGACCAGACAATAGTTAGACTCACTTTCATTGCTCAGTCTTCTAAGACTCCTGACACCCTTTAAATGTTTATGAAAGCAGTGCAGCATGCAGACTGTAACACACTGATTCTCTGTGCAGTCAATGAAAAGAAGCAGTCACATCCCTGAAACCTGGAATCCACAGTAAATGACTAAATATGCCATCCTAGTTATGCTTTTCCATCATTCATGCAGTCAGCTTCCATCTGGCAGCCTTAGGTATCAGGCTGCTGGATTTGCCCCAGGGTCTCACTGCATTCTCTCACGTGTTCTCGAAGCAGAGAGGTGACACTCATGGCAGAGAAACTGTTTCTGGGGTTTGTGACTTCAGGTCATTCTTAGAGGGAAGGGACAGCTGATCATGGCAGGGAGAAAGGCAATTTTATGCAGGCTTTACTAATAGTTTGATTCTAACATAAGGGTTAGAGCAGTCTGGTTGTCACTGACTTAGTGGGGATTCAAAAGTATCCTAGAACCATAGAATACCCTGAGTTGGAAGGGACCCACAAGGATCATCAAGTGCAGCACCTGGCCCTTCACAGGACAGACCCAAGAGTCACACCATGTGCCTGAGAGCATTGTCCAAACACTCCTTGCACTCTGTCAGGCTTGGGGCTGTGGCCACTTCTCCTGTTCCAGAATGTGTTATTTGCATTTCACTGTGGCTTTTAGGGCAGGGTTTGTATTTCTTAGCTTCCAAAAAATGTACCTAACTAAATTAGCTATGATATCTGAGCAAGTTTCTTGTGTTCCTATTATAGTTAAAAGAAAACAAGTCCACAGAGTCAGTGAAGCATAGGGTGAGTCATTTAACCAAACATAGGTATCGACTTCAGGATGACATAAATCACACCCTACTCTTCATTGATCATCCAGAAACCCAAAGGCAACTTTTAAAGATGCTGCTGCCACCTTACATTGTCTCATATGGTAGCTTAATTAGCGTGCTTTGCCTCCCACCTTAGTTTCTTGACTTGTGAAAGTGAGATTGTACAATCAGCCACCCAGTTTGTGAGAGATGAAGATAATGAGTTCATGTTTGTACAGTGCTGAGGAAATGTTATATCCAACAAGCTGTGCCTTAACGATATAGTCTGAACCCATACTGATGGAGACATACTGTTTACACAGAGACAGCAAGAGAGCCATAAGCTCTGGTTATGCTGGCAGCCCTTCAGGGTCTCTACATGGCTTTCAGCATTAGGTATTTTGTAAATAGGAACGTTAGGGCAGATATGTTGGAAAACTTGCCTAGAGTAAAGCAGAACATGAGTTGGGATAGTGATTTTTTTGTGTATAGCTGCTGTGACAATTGCTAATTGTCAGCTATAATCTAGCTCTGTCTTCCTGTGATTCCCTCATTTACTCCTGAGGGAATACAGATGGTTTTTATGTCACATGTCTATTTTGGCTACCAGAAGTCTAAGAAATACGTTCAGATTTTTCAGGATGAAAAGAGAGATAAATATTATTAATTTTCATTGCAAGTAAGGTAATTTGTTCTGAAGTTCCTGCAGTGTTCATATATCTAATGAGTCAGGGTGTTTCGTAACTCATCAGACTTCAGCTGATGTTTTATAACTTTCCTGTGTCAGAAGGAATAACTGATTATGGTTGTTAGAGGCATGGATCAGTGCAGAATTATTGCTACCATCTATATGTTATACAAATATCTTAAACCAAATCTTGGCTACAGTATTTCATCAAGGCAGCCGAGTATGATAAATCAGTAACAGTTGAAATCTGTGATATCAAGACACAAAAATTGCTCACTTATTCTCCTGGCAAAATTTTCAGCAGCAGTTAAATTGACATGTCCTTAGAGGTGGGGTAAGATACTGTAGACATGAAATAATCTCTGAGGTGATAAAGTCAAATGATAAAACTTTACATTATAGCCACATATATAAAAGATGACTGGATGGCATAATCCTTTCAGAAGAGTGACACTACCAACATACCTCTGATCTATTCAGTAGCAGCCTGATTTGCCCTTCTCCTCCCTGAAGTAATCATGAAAATTACAGTCAGAAAGGCTAAACAGCACAACCACATACGGCACTCACGGAATCAAGAAAGGCAATCAGAATGGATTACACAAACACATCAGGAGTAAAAAAAAAAAAAAAAAAACCAAATCTAAAGGGAAGTGTAAGTCTATTTCTTATCTGAAAAGAACTAATAAAAAAGAATGAGAAAATGTAATATTCAGTATTGAAATACTAGTTAAATGACATTGGATTATTAAATCTATTATTTTTTAAGAAAATTATAATAATCGAGTAAGAAAAAATAGATAATAAGGACTTTTTCAGGAAATTAGGTGTGTTCAACACAACAGTGTAGTCAGCACCCAGTAATGAGTGGTGTCCCTCAAAAGTACATAGTGAGACCAGTACTAATTAATATATTTACCAGTGACATAGTGAGTGGGGTCAAGTGCACCCTCACCAAGTTTTCCACCAAGCTCCGTGGTGCTGCAATGTTTGCTTGAGGGAATGGATTCACCCCAGGGACCTGGACAGCCCTGAGGAATGGGACCATGCAAACCTCATGAACTTCAACAAGGCCAAGTGCCAGGTCCCGCACCTGGGTTGGAGTCTGGAAACAGACTGGAGGATGGAGGGATTGAGATCAGCCCTGCAGAGCAGGACGTGGTGATGCTGGTGGGTGCAAAATCAGATGTGTTGGCAAGGTGCACTCACAGACCAGAAAACCAACCATGTCCTGGGCTGCATAAAACAAAGCATGGACAACAGACCAAGAGAGGTGATTCTCTATTCCACTCTTCTATTCCACTTTTGTGAGGGCCCACCTGGAGTAATGTGTCCAGCTATAGGACCTCCAACATCCTGTTGGATAAAGTTCATAGAAAGCCAGGAAGATGCTCAGAGGGGTGAAGAACCTCTCTGGAAAAGACAGGCTGAGACAGTTGGGTTTGCCCGGCCTGGAGGAGAGAAGGCTCCAGGGTGGCCTTATTTTGACCTTTCAGTATACAAAGGGAGCTTGTAATAAAGATCAAGAGAGATTTTTACCAAGTCCTTTACAGGACAAAAGAAAAGAGTTTTAAACTGAAAGAGGGAAGGTTTACATCAGACTTAAGGAAGATGTTTTTCATAATGAGGATGACAAGACACTGGAACAGGGTGTCCAGGAAATTTGTAGGTGTCCCATCATTGGAATGGTTGAAGGTCACATTGAATGGGACTTTGAGAACCTTGATCTAGTGAAAGATGTCCCTGACAGGGAGGGTTGGAACTAGGTGATCTTTGAAGGTTTCTTCCAATTCAGATCATTCTGTGATTCTAACATTAATTCCTGCTACAAAAAGCAATTTCTCTTTTGAAATTGTCTTTCATGTATAACATATTGAAAACATCAGTCATCATTATTCCACTATAACTGGCAGTAGTGGAGTCTGAGCTAGAAATCAGTGACTGGCTCTGTGCACCAGGTTACAAATATTCCTGAAAAATTTGAGCGTGCAAGAGACACCCCCCTCCCCCCCCCCAAAAAAAAACAGGAAAGCAAGAATGTGGTAAGCATAATCTATGAGAGAATCAGAAAGAAATGAGATTATGGAAAAGTATACAACAGCCCTCAAATATGCAAAAAACTTGTATTTCATGTTCTCTGTGAAAGAACAAGAGGAAATCAGTAGTAATTTGTAGGAAGAATCACTTTAGCTAAAGAATGGCATGTATGAGGATAGTGACATGGAGTGACAAAGCCACTGTCTCGACTGCTGGATGTCTCTAAAAATGCATCAGACAAGGTCAGAATATCTAAACAAGAAGATTGTCTGAACAGTCACTCCCTGACCCAGCAGTTACAGCTCTGCTCTCCAAATATATTCTCACTTTCGTGTGGAGAGAGCAGACAGGGCAAGAGCTAACAGATAGGCTCTGCTCATGAGAAGCTATGACTGGGTCCTATTCAGATTATCTGAGTTATACAAATGGATCATTTTGAAAACTCTCTTACTGCCCTATTCCTAGGTGTAGCAGTTTCACATTCGCTTGCTCGCCTGCTCACACCAGGCGAGAGTGTAGTGTAGTGGTTTCATGAGAATAAGGATTAAGAGAAATGCAAAACAGGCCTAAACTTCAAAGATAAAAAGTTTATTAACAAAAGACAACAGAATCAAAATCAACCCCCAGGTGGTTTCTTCTTCCTCCCCCAGCCCCCCACCCAAGATGGTTCCTTTCTCCCACCT
>VZTR01015049.1:719659-757928 GCA_013400775.1 Chaetops frenatus | reverse complement strand
CCCGGCTGCAGCCCCGGCACGGCCCCCAGGCCCTGGGGCCCGGAGCGGCCGGCCAGGGCCACACCGGAGTTACCTTCCCCGCAGGCGGAAGTCGAAGAGAGCTTCAAACTTCCCGCTCCTAAAAATGTAAGCTTCGCAAAGACGCCTCTAATTTTCAAGTGGCTACATGAAGTGCCCATCTTAAAATTATCCAATCCGTGGGCTCCTCACCTCTGCTGGAAACTGTGCCCCGGCGGAAGTAGGAAAACAAAGAACCCCCCCCAGGAAGGAGAAAAAAAAAGTTGTTGTCCTTTAAACCACAACACTAGGGAAGCTAATGTGGAGGTTGTAAGAGACAGCCTCATCATGTGAAAGGCACTAACAAAGGAGGTTGGATTAGCCTGTGTTTGGAGCATGCCTTTAATTGCTATCCAGGGGCTTTTCCTGTAACACACAGAACAAGAAAATATCATGAGTACATTCTCTCTGTAAGTAGGAGTAATGGACTGAAGTAGTTTGCTGACTCAGACTTTTATAAAGACAGGTTTTCACAGACATTAATGTAAATTTGACAACCAGTTGACATTAATTTTTGATGTGACTGGAAATTTTTCACAGGAATATGTTTATCTTGTTTCAATTAATGGCCACTGGAGAATGTATATCTTCACCTAGCATTTCAGCTGCTGTTTTCCCTCTAAGCATTCTGCTCCACCTCAGAGTCAGTGTCTGACTCTTTGCATCTCCTTGGAAGCTGTTAACCCATTGCCCTGCCTGGTGCAGCACTGTCCTCACCAGAGTCCATCCCTGCTCACCCCTGCCCCAGTCCACCTCTCTTTCTTGTCATGTCCCTGCCTTTAAGCACAAACAAGCATCAAACACAGAGATCCTTCCCTCACTGTCTTCCAGCCTCCAGAGAGCAGGGCTGCAGAAGTGGCTAATTGTGTATGGCATCTTGCTGGACTTGAATGGCATTGAGGAAAAGCAAGTGTGATTCAGCTAAAGGCTGTGTGGGTATGTCAGCAGTTACAAAGCTCCAATTGGACAGCACAGGAGTGTGAAATGATGCTTCTTTAAAACGTGAGGCCCTTGAGCTTTAGCAACACATTCATTAAATGCAGTGGTGCCCAGAAGTTGTTTTGATTTCAAGCCTTAGACCGGAATGAAGTCACTTTACATTTTCTTTCCCGTTAAAGGAATTTGTTAATCTTGAAATTCTTCTGCTGAGCTTTAACAGTGTTTTTTCTTTAGGGGCTGCTTATTTTGTGACACAGTATTTTTTCTGTGCTTTATTTATGAGGTACATGCATCAGGAGAAACCAGCTGTGGATCTGGCTATTTGCACAGAAGAACACACAGGATCAAACCCAGTATCTCTGCCTCTCACATCCCTACAGAAGGCTGCTCTCAATTTTCCACCCATAATGTCATCTACCCAAGACCATGAATAAAATCTCATCCCATGTATTTCCTGGTAGATTGTGTATGAAGGTTTAAATAAATTATTTTAAACACCTTAAAGAACATAAAGAAATGCAAGCTGCGCCTACTTTCTAGCTGGCATTCACCTGAAACAGAGCACATTCCTATTGAGAAAAAGACCCTTCAAACTGAAAAAAAACCCCCAAAACATAACAAATGGACATATACATGAATATGAAGAAGTAAGAAACAGACTGGATGCAGTAAAATCGTGCCTCATTTCCTTAGAAGAGTATAGAAAAAAAATAGTATTGAGATCAGTGACAGCTCCTTGAGGAAGCTGGTGGGAATAGACAATGTAAAAGGTAGTGGAAGACAGGTTTTATGAATAAAAACAGGCAGCAAAATCCACTTTTGACACATACCTTCTAAAGTTCAGTAAGTTTGTGGCTTTCAAATAGCCCAAGAATGGACAGTCCTACTGACAGGTCTCAAATGGTCATATTGAAAAACTGGTTAAAATTTTTTTACTGTGGCATGAGATCCCTATCACATCCAGCTATGCCTTTTATAAAGTATTTATTGCTTAGACTAGTGGAGCAGCTTCATAGTTTTAGTTTTCAGTCCTGGCTGAGGAATTCATGTGCTTTACATTAACTAATTTAGCTTCCCTTTTGTGTAAAGCAATGAGTATAATAAAATACACTTGAAAAGATATATTTTCAAAGTTTCACCATGACTTTGTGACTTGAAATTACAACTTTCACAGGCTGGGTAAGGTTTATTCACCAATTGAGACCTTTTCACATGAACTCAGCAGTAAGACAGTTGCAGATCTCAGATGGAAACTTTTAAGAGGTACTTTAATTCAGACAAAAAGAATTATTTCCCTAATCAAAAGAGACTGTAGGCATTTGTCCCAACATAATCATCATCAGCTGCCAGATCAGGATGCACTTTCCTGGAACAGTTTCCTCCCACCAGGTGCTGGTACGTGAAGATCAGAGGAGAACATCCCTAAGGAGCATCTACTCATCCCTTGATTGCACATTCTGCAATAGCCCTCACTGACAGGCTCTCCTCTCCTTGTTGCAGGTACACAACCATAAAGTAAAAAAATACCACTTTCTAAGCAAAACATTAATCTCAGAACTGAAATTCCTCATGGCAAAATCACAGTAACTCCAAACTAGCTCAGACCCTAGGGGGAATTCTCAGCCTAAAAAAAAAAAAAAATGAAGGATAAAATTTTCACCATAATCTGCAGCCTCCTGAAGCAACAGAACACTTTCCATGGGTTTCGCTAGGCTGTGATTAAGTGGAGAAATAAGTCTTATTGGGTAGATAAAAAAAATGTAAGTGCTGAATAGGAAGACAGCCCACCTGTCACAACCAGGTGTTTTAGCACAGAGCAGCTACACACACAGAAGAGTGCTCAGCATAGCTGTCCAAAGCTCTTCCATGAAATTTTATGGAAGGGAAAAGGCAGAAGCTAAAGAGTTCTGAGGCAGGAAACAAAAGGGAGCTGTTTTCTGTAGAGAAGAGAAAGGAAAATGTCTTTTTGATTAAAAGTGACCACAGACAAAGCAGCTGAGTACTTACTCCTTTAGGAATAGGCCTGCTCTCTCTATACATTCCATTTGCTCCTTTGCCCACTGTTTCCATGACCTGCATAAAAACACCTCTTACCCCCCTGGTATGGTCCAGAGGTAGATTATGGTGGTGAGAGGTCTGCATCAAGGCCTGTCAGAGGCCTCTGCAATCTAGTGCCAATTAACCCTGCCCCAGGGTTAATTCCTCTGATGAGCATTTCCTCTGCTCGGCTCCAGGCACTCCTCTCCCACTGCCAGTGAGCCATTGCCAAAGCCCACTCTCACCTGCTCGTGTGACGTGGCAGCTGCCCGAGGGTTCTGCTGCCTGCACAGGGTGAGCAATGTATGGAAAACAGGGTGTAAATGTGTGGTAAATGTAGTGTAAAGCTATGGTAAATGTATGGTAAATGTGGTAAATGTATGGTAAATGGGGACGAGGCACACAGGCCACCACAGGGCACATACCTTCTCAGCACAAATCCAGAGCTCACTGGACGTCATTTTTCTTGCCCAGGCTAACTGGAAAACATGTCAATGGCCTGGCAGTAAACAGACAAAAGCACAGAGGAAAAACTACTGAAATAAATTGCTTCACTAGGAAGGCAGACTGATTTGGCATTTTGCACAGCTTGGACATCCAAACCAAAAAATGGAATTGTTTTTACCTTGATTTTGGGAAAACAACAAGTCAAGAATGTAATTTTTTCACTACTTCAAACTGAAAAAAAACACCTATTTACCTCCATCTGGTTACCTGTCACCCTCACTCCTTCTGTTTTTGCCACTATCACCTTCCTCTCCTCATCTCACTGGGAAGTATTCTCATCTGAGCTCTTCCCTTGATTTATCCATAGGGCACTGAATACCCCACAGTCCAGATTTCTCTTAGACTGAGCATTCATTCAACACACATTATTAGTGAATTATGCTTGTGAATTCCCGAGTCTAAAATTTGAAGGCTTATAGTAAACAAATAAAAAAGGAAAGAAGAAACCCCCCCCCACACACACACACACAGACACATAAAAATCCATCCACAACTTTTCATGGCTCAGAGTTCAAAAAAATGATTGCTCCTAGAGTAACATTCTACTGAGAAGGCTGAGAACTCAAGAAAGGCCAGGGGATCACAAGCAATTGTGTTACAGGAATTTAATAAGCTCCCAGTCACCTGCCAAATCACAGTAAATTTAATATTTATTTTCATATGCTATCCCACCTACTGTGTGAAATACATTCTCCAAAATCACTATTTGACTTATTAAGTAGTTAGACCACTTGCAGATAGATGTTAATACTCTGAAGATGTTTATTTACTATCATGTCTCTCTTCATTTAAAATGCATATATGAAAAGCAATGGCAAAACATTGCTAGATGATTCACATTGTTTCTCTGTGCTTTTCATTAAGGCCTTGGTGAATAACAGAGCAAATTACCAGTAAATTTCCCATAAGAATTTGAAATTAACTTGTTTCATCTGTGCTTATGCAAGTTTCATTCTCCTTTCTGCAAATATGCAAGTAATTGCTCTTCATTGTCCATGGAAAGTGAATGTAGAGATGCAGTTTTTACATGACAGTATTTGTGCTGGCAATGACTGCGTACATTCACGATCAGGTTGAGAAAGACACATGAGTTACCTGAGACAGCAGCACAGCTCAGCCTTTGAATAACTCAAATCAGTCTTTAAAGTTAAATATCGGTTAAAATAGTCATTAGTTAAGCTATCGTAGAAAGTTCATTGGAGAAAGTCAGAATCTCTCTTACTGTATTCTAAACCTGAAAAATAAGTCACTAAATTAACATATTATTCATGTGTACTTCTCTTCAGATCTAATTGCTGCCCTCTTTATATGTCTTTTTTATGCAGGAGAGTCTAATGAGTATGAACAGATAATATTCTCTCAGGGGAATGATTACATGGTTTCAGACTTGAATTCTTGAGTGTAGAAAGAGGTGGCAGATTGAACTTTATGGGCTGTCGTTCCTTCACTCTGTGTGGGACAACATTTTAATGACATTTTCCCAGGCACTGGTATCAAAGGCATGGAGTGTTTGGGAGAGAAAATTGCTTTGAGATACGAATCCATGTAAAGTGCAGTGGCATTTCTAAGAGGGGCAGGTTCAGACCCCATTCAATATCACACTTCCTTTATCCAAGGTGAGAGAAGCACTATGGTTTGACTGTACAGGAGCTGTCCCCAACTTACAGGTGAGCAATGTGTCACCTCTTCTGCTCTTCTCACCTGTTTTCACCAAGATGCAGATCCCTGGAAGTTTGTTTGCCTTGCTGAATTCCCTGGACAGCAGTTTACACGTGCATACTAAAAAAATAAATTAAATAACCTGAGACAGACAAAGTAATTCTAGAAGGATATTACTGCTCAGGAAACATCATTACAATTTTGTCTTTATGAAATTACTGACCTACATAATTTATAGTCAGAAATGTGAGTGATATTGTAGATGACCTATCTCCTATTAGATCCCAGCAATGGAGCTTGACATCTTTTTAAACTGATGCATTAGTATGTGTCACATTCAGACAGCCATCTGAAATTACTAACTGTAATTAATATAATTAATTATCTACCATTATGTGCACCCAAATTTTGGTAGGACCCTTTCAGAGAGTGAGATAATTTAATATATTAGCTGGAAAACATCCAGACAGTTTATAACTAAAATGATTAGGAAGTAATAAGACACATTTCCTGCTTTCACAAATAATTCTGTAATGAGCTTGTAAAAAAACAATGACGTTTACAAGTAATAAAACAAAGCATTGTTAAGGCTGTTGATAATTTCACTATAAATAGAACCTGGAAACATTTTCTGGCAAAGAGTTTTTACCATGGCTGACTGAGCAATACAGCTGTGAGGACTGACTCTATTCACTAACGGAGGAGACAGAATTGTCAAAGGAAGAGATGATCCTTTGGTGGAGATGACACAATATTGCTCATTGGTGCTTTTACTTCTTAAAATGGCTTTTTGTTTCAAAAGTGAATAAGCAACTTGAAAAAGCTAACTAAACCCAAATCAAAATTATACCTTTTCCTTGTGATCAATCTTTACTTTCTGACCAAAAAAGGAAACAAATAGTGGATTTGCTCAAAAAAATCCTGTTGGCTCCAAAACCTTATATTATTAATATTTTTTCTTTCTCCAAAAAGTCCAAAATTACTTCACTCTTCCCTCTTTTTATAATGTTCTGGTGAGCAACAAAAAAATTATTTTCTCTGCCTTAACCATGACCCCAATAGAAATATCTTACACTTTGGCACAAAGTGTAAGGTACATTTTATATTCCAGTAAGTATTTCAGACAGAATAATGATTTCTCCATCGTATTAAATTTCCACCAGTCTCTGCTGTTCTGCACTGCAAGCACACACTGTAACCTGTCTATGAAAAAGAGGAGGCAAGTTACTGAGGGATTATTAAGTAAACAAAAACAGGAGATACACAAAGGTTATGCTGTCCTTATGAGCAATGTAGTAATGGCAGTGCTCTTCTGTTAGTAATTATATGGGGACAAAAATAGGGAAAAATACACAACTTTTTCACAGTCACATTCATGCCATGGAATAATGAAGCAATGCCTCCCATTGTGCTGCCCCACATGTCCACACTGTGCAGGACTGTAGGGCGAGGTTCTGGCCCAGGCCTGAGACCTATTTACAACATCATGAGCCTCCTGACAGCTCCAATGCTTTATATATAGCTGGTGAGGGTCTCAAGAAAATGATGTTGTGGGAATGAATCTGTATAACAGATTCATACGTATAACAGAATGTAGAATTAATAGAAGGATAACATTTAAAGAAAGAACTGAAAATGTCATCTTTTGGAAAGATACAACTAACAAGATGACTATTTATTTGTTATAGTTCAGAAGCTGAGACTATTGCCATTACCTGAACGACTTTATGACTTCCTTCTGTGAACCCTTTTTTTGCTCAGCCCAGCTGGAAAAATCCTCTCTGAGGGTTGCTATGTTGGCACAGAGACACACAGAATCTCTGCAATGTGTTAGTACCTTCACTAAAGATACATCAGTATGCAGGTATATGGACATTTGCCACATGTTGTATCAAGTTGTTGTAAATCCTTACTTGGGAATTTTTCTGACTCCATCCAAGTTCACAGAAGATGGAAATGTGGCAACAAATGAGCTCAACAAAGGATGTGTAGGATTAACTTACAAAGTCCTTTACAAGAATGTGGATCCTTTTTTTACCTCCTCACACATAGCTACTAAATATTCTCAACCTGTTAGTATTATCTTCACCAAGAATGGCATCTGCTATTGCTGTTTTATACAAAATGTTCTCCTAAACCTTTGGTGTGTTTTGGCACTGCTGCTTGCCACTGCTAAGGCAGAAAGCAAGAAAAGATTTGGTGAGGCTTATAAAGTTCCAGTGGGAGTGAGTTGTGCTATGACTGAAGTCAGAACCACCCCTGCATGTGACAACATGCTGAGACTAATAAATCTGACTTTTGTTGTCGTAGGACACTAAATCAGACATAGATTCCAATTATCAGAAGGCTGAAAAAAACTTTATTGAAATTTCTAACTCCTTATGTACTATTTTACACAGGTCCATATGATTGGTGGATAAAGTTAACACCTCTTCAATCATATTGGTTGAAATGGAGGGTCATCGAGTTGTTCTTCCTCTTCACAAGAATTCAAAACAAGATAAACTTAGCAAAAAACATTTCTCCATGTTTACTTAGCATTCCGTGAGAACAGAATTTTAGAAATCAAAACATCTCAGGCTGAAAATCAGGGCGACAGACTTTTGGTTGCTTACTGAGTGCTAAGGACAATAATTCCTTCCACAGTTGAGATTATCAAATTTGACAGTGTCTGCTTGTACTAGACCAGGTTATTTGGGGTCAGATTATCTGAAAGAGTATCCTGTCTTCAGCAAGGATCAGCAAGTGGATGCAAAGGAAGGAGCACAAGAAAAGAGCAGGTATACAGTGATTCCTCTCCAGGCTGCTCTGCCAGTCTCCAAATCACTTATAACTCACAGACTTCTTGGAAATTTGCCTTTGCTGTTGACAGCCTCCGTTAGATCTGGATTCCATGATCTTGCCCAGACACTGCATCTAAACTGGTGGTACCCGTGGCACCCTGAGAGAGGGAGATCCCTGTACCCACCAAAGAGCTCGTTCTCATAGCCCAAGGAGTTCTCTTCCTTCTTATTGCCATCTAGCAGCTCAAACTTCAAATAAGCTGCAACTCTAAAGAAAGGACACAAAAACAAATTCCAGATGACCAATAACCCATGTTTTGAAAACCAGAGTGCCCAGAATTTTTTCCAACTGTTTCTAGTTCATCCACGCATCTCTTCTGGCTGTGAGACATTTGAATTTCAATTTCCCCAAGGATGACTGACCCATTTGCTAAAGTAGGCTGCCAAAATCTGTCAACTCACTTGTCCTTCTGCCAAACCTCACCAGCAGTAGGCTCCTTCTTGCTGTTCCAGAAAGGAGCAACTCCATCTTTCCTGCTCTCCCACACTGACCAGAACTTGAGAGGAAGGGTCAAGGCACCAAGCAGGATGGGCTCAGCCCAAACTGGGGCCACAGTTACCAGTGGTACAGGTTAGCTGCTCCCAGATGCTCCATACACAGACAGCTGCCTTCTTCTGATGCCTGCAGCCAGGCATGTTTGCTGGTTGTTCTTCTGACAGAAGAGGTAAGACCTCCATCACTGAATAAATGCCAGCAGAACAACTGATTTTAGAGATGCTTTTCCACCGTTCTCTGCCTCTAAATTTGTTTTATGATAAATATTTACGTGAAAATTATTTTTATCTCCTTTGATAAAAAGTAAACTGTGAACTTCCTGTGAATGAAAAACAATGTAGTGATTGAAAATTATTTTAACAGATGACTCATAAGTCTACATTGGTTTTTGCATCAGCAAATAAAAATTGGTCAGGATAGATGGAAAAAAGTACATTGAAGTTTAACTACCAAATGCATCTTCCAAGCCCTCATTACCAAACCCTTTTCAAATGAAGTATTTTCCATCATAAATCACCCAGCTATGTTTTGCATTTGAAATCTTTTTAATTAAAAAGCAGAAGAAAAATGGAATAAGCACTCTTAGTGACATGTCTCAAGAACAAAGGGCTCTCCAAAACACAAACAATTAGAGAAGTCTCAGTTATTTACGCATTCACACAAAGGCAAAAAATCCACCCCAAAACAGTGAAGAAGGAATTATTGTGCCAACTGAAGGTTTTTCCAGCCTTTACTTATTCACTGTTTCTCCCTTACAGTCTCCTGTTGAAATTCTTGTAATTCATCAGCATCCTTTTAACTTAGGGGCTCTTGTTCCAATAGGACTCTAAACTTTGCCAAACTGGACCAAAACAACACATTAATATGGTCAGTTATTGTCTATGTTCTTCTGCTAAGATTTGCCACTACTGACTATTTGAGGTGGATATTGAGTGGGTGGGGGTGATTTAAAGGCTGGCTAGATTACTGGAGTATTATTTATTTTCTCTTTTAAAAATATTTTCTCCTATTCTCTTAATATTTTGGAATGGGAAGACAGGACCCTTTCCCTCGAAACAGACATCTTTTCTTTCATAGTCTTTTCTGGAACTGTTTCTTCTCGTACCTAACTTTCTGTTTTCCATTATGAAATTATTTGCATCCTAGTCAGCCCAGGGAGAAGGGGATGTCCCATCTTTACAAGTCCTTGAGGAGAAAGTTAAAGAATATGTAGGAAACACAAACATAAAAAAGTTAAATGATTTATCTCAGGATTGTGTCAATGACAGGTAGAAGAATATTTAATGAGGACCAAATCTTTAATTTCTTTTGCTGGGAATGAATTCATTTGAAACAGTAAGAGCAGCTGTTTTATCTCAACCAAATGAAGCAACACAATGGAGTCAGATACTTTTTCAGCTAACACAGGTCCCCAAGTATTGACCAAAGGGCCACACAGACATGGTTGAGAGTAAATGCTGCTTATCACAAGGCAATGTTAACCAAAGAAATCAGAACATGCTCCCTTCACAGAGCTTGTGCATTTACTTTTCTCCTGAGCCCAGATTACTGAGCAGGACTCACACTGCTGTTGCCATTGTTCATCTCCTGAATAAAGCTTGGTGCTGATGCCATTCACTCAGCAACTTCCCAGACAAAGTCCCTCCTTAACAAAGGGCACTCATTGCACATTTCCCACACATTTAACCACCAGGATGTATTAAATGGACAGCCATAGTGTCTTTTCAAACTGGGTCACTGTGCCAGACCACAGGAGGTGGATAACTGCTGAGTGGGTGTTGGTGTCCTGTCCCTCTTTCATGAACTATTTATGCAGTTCACATTGGACAGCTGTTGGTTGTCTCACCACCACCACTATTCTACAGCCTGCTGACCAGTGTATTTCCTGAGGGTCTCAATCCCTGGGTACTGCATGCTAGAAACCTCCCAAAAAAGACCTTTCTTAGGAGTTAGGATTGCAGTGAGTACTCTACCCACCTCTACACTGAATACCGACTGTACTCAACACCATTCCTCTGTGTTTGCTCCATAGTCAAGTATTCTTTGGTGTTCCTGAACTGTCTTTTTAAAAGGTTTTCCACTGTGTGTTGATAGGAAGTGAGGGGGGATTACCTGGAAGATGGCAGCAACACATTGCTATGGACAGAAGAACCATGAGAGCTATCCTGCTTCTGACCTGCTGCAGTGTGGGTCTGTGCCTGAAGGACTGCTCATCCAACAGGTAAGTCTGTCCCAGGGATCTCAGCATGACTGTACCTGCAATGTCCCCTGCATTCAGCCTGGACCCACCCTTCCCTGACTCTGTCATACGTTAATGTTTCTGTCAAATGGGAACTTCCTAGACATCAGTCTAATGATTTCTCCCTGCTTCTGGGCTGTTTGTATCTGTGGGGGGAAGATTCAGCTCTACAGGAGGCTACTGTAAAAGCATTGGCAAATTGCCCTTGCTTGGTGCCTGTAGCACTTCTGAGGTTCCCAGATGCGACAAAAGAAATTAGACCTGGAGGTGAAAGGCTGGAGCCAGACTCAGAACTGGAACTTCATCAGAAGTTGCAGGATCGAGCTAGATGGGCCTCAGGACATGAAACTGGAAAGTTTATAGTCAGAAGACTTGTTGGCTCTGGGTATCAGGCCAATCTCACTATTTTGGACACAGTCAAAGAAGATGAACTCACAGAGTACAAGCCTTGCACTGCAAACCACCTCTACATCTCTGCTGTACTGATTATGTTAGTATTGGTTTCCCATTCAGCCTTAGCAATTGCTGCTCCTGCCTTACATGGCACCTGGAATTCAAACTCCTGCTCACCTCCTGCTTGAGCCCTGCTCTTTAGTGACCTGCTCCCTGTTAACAACCACTGTGCTCATGCCAGCAAGGCAGGTGTTTTGTTTTGGTGGTAGATGAAGTTATTTTCATATACAATTGATAAAGGGTTGAATATACATATATATGTTATGTTCATATACAATTGATAAAGGGATGAATGACAAGACACTACATTCGATTATTGAGGCCAATCTCTGAACAGTTTTTCCAGGTCCCATAACAGCTTCTTCTCAGAAGGGCTTGAAAAAATTAATCAGCTGAATAATTAAATCCACATCAAGAGGCCCGCACCAGTTCAGCCTACTCCTGCTAACAATGCTCTGGATCAGCACATGGGGAAAGTCTCACAAAATGATTTTTTTTCCATCAAATGCTGTTAGAAAAAAAGCTTTTTTTTTTTCAACTGCCTGCTACATCCCTTTCTCTTTCCACTGAATAGCCTTGTTCAGCATCCAAGTTGCAACATGACCAAACTGAGAAACTGCTTTCTTTGCTTTCCCCACAGCCTCAGAAATTAGGACCCACGGAGAAAACCAATTCATGAGCACATAAACATCTTTAGGCACACACATGAATCCATCTTTTTAGACAAAGGCTTGCACACAGTTAATTTTTTTGTTGAACTAGGCTCAGTACCATGAAAATTATCTCATGAATAAGGATCTAGAAATCACCACATTATTGGTTTTATTTTAATTAAGTATGTGTCTGAAATGATTTTTTTCAGAGTACCACAAGGGCCATTTTAATGGTACCTAGGCAAGAGAAATACAAAGCTTTCTGAGCAAAAATAAATGTTAGGTAGATTGTTTTCCACACAGGAGATATCCCTCTTAGTCATGTAACACTTGTGTTTCTTAGGTTCTCTGGCATCCAGCTATGGGTGTTTGCTTAGGGTAGGATGACATTGGCTCAAGTCTCTGCCATGCACACAGTCCAGGAGCAGGATACACACATCTGTCAGGGGTTAAACACAGCACCAAGTGCCCACTCTCCTTATAGCTTAAACCTAGACATCAGGGCTAGGTTAGCTGATGGCAGATGCTTTGCAATGAAATTGGAGTGCTCTGTCTCTGTAAGATAGAGCTCTACACTGACTTCAATGATTATTCATTACGAATAAACATTGGAAATGATTGAAGGTTAAAACCTGCCTGGAACTTAAAATGTTCATGCAAGATTTCTTTATGGTCTGAGGAAAGAAAATCTTGTTCCATTGATGTCTTTAGATCAAGGATTTCTGCTGCTCTCCCAAGGACAGATAAGCACACACAGTCTACCATTAAAGTGTCTCAGCTTTGTTTTGTAATAAATATTGTAATAAAAGTTCTATTTCAGACTGGAGGAATTTGCTAAGCAAGGGTGAGGAACATTGATCTGAGCTACTTAGCTAATCAATACTTTAGCATGCTTATCTGGAAACTTGTGATCCTCCCAACTCCAGCTCCATTTCACCAATTACAGGAAGAAAGGTTAAGCTTGGATTTATTTTTGTAAGCAACCTGACTAAGAAAAGATATTTTTTGCCTCTTTTTCAGTACTTACAAAGTTCATAAAGCCACAATCTAAGTAACATATTTGCATCTGAGAACTGCATTTCTTCTTGATGGCTCAGTAAAACAGCATGTTTGTAATGCAGATAACACATTAATTACTTTAAGAACTGACAGCATATTCCTGCATATTTTGCAAAACTGTGAAGTCTGTTGTGCTGAGTAGAAGGATGCAATGTTTTAATGTGTTCCCACTACAGAGTGCTGGATCAGGAACAAGCAGAGGAGACCTTCAGACAATGGGAAGAAACAAAAAGGTCACAGGCCTTAGTATTCCTGGGGGTTACAGTGACCCAGTAGCAGCTGCCCAGCAAAGGGCAGTGGAGTGCCCCAGAGTAATGCAGTGGGGGAGTCCCTGAACCAAGGGAACCTCAAGTAGGGAGTGGAGAGAATCACCAGGAGCCCACAGCTCAGGACAAGGAGACTCGTGCAGGTCCAGGAGTGACAGAGGTCAAACCCCTCTCTCCATAAAAGAAACCCTTAGGAAGTGCTGGAACCAGGAGCTCTGTGGCACCTGGCGGGTAAGAAGGGCACTGTAGCTCTGCCAGCTCTGCCAGGCTGGGATGGTCTCCAGAGGCAGAGGTCCCTCTCAGCTCTGCTCCCACAACTGAGGCAGCTGCACAGACAGAGCTCAGAGGGAACATGCTGCCATTCCACTGCCAGCAGGAAGAGCCAGCAGATTAATTCCTGGCTCTGAGCCTGGTGTCACCAGCAGAGTTTGGGGTTTTTTCATCATGGGTCTATCTACATGACACTAGGCCCACTGGAATAGATGTGATACACCAAGGGGGAAAAGGAACTTGGTGCAAAAGTGAGCAGGGCTGATTGAAAGAGCTTTAGTAGGGATTTGAAGGGGGAAAGAGATAATATTAGGTTCATTGGAGATAAACCTCTCTAGAGAGGTGGCACACAAATGTTTGAGGGATGGTGTGAGAGTGAGGTCCCTCAGGCTGTTCCAGGATGTGCTGAGCACACTGGAGCCCATCTGAAATGTCCCTGTAGGAACGTGCACAGCCCCTCAGGCATCACCGTGGGCCCAGGGGATGAAGATCCAGTGGCAGCAAACATGTAGGGATGATTCATGGTCTCAGGAAAGTAAAGACATTACATTTTGACAAGGGCTCTCTGAATCAGAAGTTTGGATTTAGCTGTCAAAGGGATGTCATGAGTTTACCTCATATTTCAACCCCATGGTGTTCCCTGTGGACGTGACTCTCACCTGCTGCACTGAGGTACAATCCAACCACTGCATTACTCTGGTTATTTCTCAGTGTCCACAGTGGTTTCAGACCAGCAGTGGAAATGAGAATAATTACAGGATGAGGTTTGGAAGGGGGAGGAGAGATGAGACCTCCTTCTTCACTTACCTCAGTGGACTGCAGAAAAAGTCAGTGAATTCACAGTAATGCACTACCCATGGCCAAATCCAACCAATAGAACCAAACATAGCAGATTCCCTCTATTTTTCAAAGATATACTTGAATTTCAAGCCTTTAAATTTTCCAGCTTTCATAAAACTGACTAGTTCAAGCTTTTGTTGGCAGTTTATTTCTTTAGGCTGCTGTAGATGGCAATGTCTTTGATAAATTATCTTTCTTGAATTTCATCTTAAGCCTCTTTTCTTTCAAAGCTTATTTCAGTACTAACAAGAAACAAACAATAAAAAAACAACGGAGTGTTTTAAATAAAAAGAACGTAAATGGCCACTACTACCTAGCTCTTCCAGGCCAAAATGGACAGTCAAATAATATCACTGTGATGTTACCTTTTTAACTTTAGATAAATTTTAAGAAAGACTAATAAATGCATGCTTAGCAAAAGAAAAGTTAAGACAGGTATTTCTGAAAAGGGAAGAAATTATGAGTTTGAAATTATATCTCATTATTATTAAAAAAATCCATCTTTATTTGGGTGGGAAGGAGAAAATATTAATATTTTATGACCTAACTCCCTAATAAGAAATTAAATATTCTGAGTACTCTAATACTTCGAATAAAACTGCCTTTGCTCAAATTTTTGGTGCTTTTCGGTGGATAGGGAGCACCCACAGTATCTCTGTCTTACTGTAAGTTTTGTCATAAGCTACATTTCTGTGATATTACTCTAAAGCCCATAATTCACCTTCAGAAAAACTGAAAGTAACCTGAATCATAACAAAAAGGAAACAAAACAAAAATGTTACAGCTATAAACTGAACATGGTCAAACAGCCACTGATCACTTCCTCTTCTGTATATATGCTCTCCAAAACGAAGAGGGATTCCCCAAGCGTATATTTAAACAAGGTCTAATTTTACTAAATAACTAGAATTGTTTGTATTGCAGTTTGAAGGAAAGTAGAAGACCCATTCCAGAGGATGTTAAATGATTCTGACATTTATTTTTTTTTCTGAGGCAGAGTCCAAAGCTTCCCCTACTAAATTTTATATTTAGAACTATTAAAAATATTTGCTTAAAAAACACCTGAAATACTTTGTTCCAAACATAATTTCTTCCATTTATTTAATTATATATACATATTTGAAATGCATTACTTTTAGGTGAAAAAAAGAAACTAAAAATATTCTATTCTGAAAGAATCAGGACATAACATTAAAGGTTGGGAAAATGCATTTGAGTGAAGAAATTTCTCCATGAAAATATACTTCTGCAAAATACTACAACACAGCCTTTTTTTAGTGGTAGGTTGCTTTTGCTGATGATATCCAAACTGGCTGCAGTTCCTGTGTGTGATGAACTGCTTGCTCAGTTTGCTCATCTCCTTTGTCCTCTCAGTCCTCACAGCTTGTCAGAATGATTCAGAAAATGTCTCTTTCCCACCTTATACCTAAAAGCCCAGCATAAAAATACCAATTAAAACCCAAATAGTATTAATCTCTGATTTCTGTTCTTAATCCTAAAAGATGAAAAGAGGAAAGATGTAATTTACCCATCATCTTGCTTCAATTTAGGGTTAATTATATGTAATTATATATGAATCAAGAAACATTTGTCATTTTTTCCCCAAAAACATCCAGTGATTGAGACACCAGAACTCTTTAGACAACCTGTTTTCTACTTTGTGATTAATTTTTTGTGCTAGCTTAAGCTTTTAAAGAGTGTCTAACCTTAAACACTGGAAATTTCCCTTGTTTGGAGTTTGAATCCAATGGGTCTTCGTTCTGTAGACCCCAGTCTTGTCAGCAAGGAGGTTGTTGCTTGTTCTTCAGGCTGGCCTGCTATACACCTGCAAACAGTTGTAGATTGTCAATCCAGTCTTCCACTTTCAAACCCAAATTGTTATTTATCCAGTTATTCCTTGTAAATCCTAATTATCATATCTAGGTTTTCACCATTTAGTCCATGTTAGTCTACTGCTTTCTTGATGTTGAAACGTGGGCTTTGAGCTTCAGAATGCATGTTCCAGGTAGTTTCTCTCAAGTGTCTGACACAGTATCAGCATTTCTTTTTTTTTCTTCATTTTGGTGTGGGTCTTTTGGAGGGTTTTTTTTGTGTGGTGTTTTTTTGTTTGTTTGGGGGGTTTTTTTGTTTGTGTTTTTGTTTTGTTTTGTTTTGTTTTTTGTTTTGTTTTGGTTTGGTTTTGGTTTTTTTTGGGTTTGTTTGTTTGTTTATTTTTGTTTGTTTGTTTGTTTTTGGGGTTTTTTGTTTTTGTTTTTGTTTTTTGTTTTTTTTTTTTTTGTGGTGGTGGTGGTGAATGATTTGGGGAGTTTTTTTCGTCTTCTGGAGTATTTTTGTGGGTGAGGAGTGTTGGATTTGTTGTTTTTCATGTTTTGTTTTAGTTTTTTTTAGCAGCATAATACTGTTGGATCTTATTAATGCTATCAAATTAGTGAAGGTATTTTGTCCCTATCCCCAAATTCTCTGAATTCCTCTGAAGTTTGTATATTGTTTTGAAAAATATGTGTGGTTCAAAATCATACCACATGATCTGATATGACATAACACCTAAAATTAAATCTCTTTTCTAATAACATTCTTGGTTTTGTTCCTCCAAATGCATTTGTATTTGCAGTTTTTTCCACTTTGGGAGGAAAATAAAATACATAGAGAAAGAAATGGAACTAAAATCTCACAAAAATGTCCAAAGCTGCAAATGTCTCAAAAAAAAAAAGCAGGCAAATGAAGCATAGACAAGAAATAATTATACCAAACACTTTTAATAAAGGATGGACTTACTTGTGTTAAGAAAAAAAAAAATTCAAGCTCCAATACATTGCTATTAGAAACTCCACCCTAAAATAAAAAAGAGATAAAATTTCTGAAGAGTTTGTTATAGTTCTTAACATCTATTTAGGCAGAGGCATTTATAGAGATCTGAATGCTGAGAAATTTTTGTTGAGAAGCAGATAATGGTGACAATGGCATTTTCTCCAAACTTTTTAGAATAAGCTGTAGACAAATTATGAGAACTCTTTTCTGCATAAGGAGCTCTTGGACACTGGTGACCCGGGGAGTCTTAAAATCTGCTGGGGGAGATGGCAGAGATGTCAACATCCCTTTGTGCTTAGGAAATCAGACCTTCATCATGTTTCTGTAGCTCAAATGATTTATCACTGGAACAACCTGATAAGCACCATAGAGGTTTCTTCACCACAAACCAATTTTCATGTTTATTTCCCATTAAAAAGATGGCTTAACTAAAATAAAATAAAATAATTGTGGCAATCCTCTGGGCAGCAGTGGGTTACAGCCATACTGAGGTTACTGCAGTCACTTTTCTGGCATTTTTTTCTGCCATTGAGAGGACGCTGGATGGGTTCCACTCTTTGTGGGAGCTGTTCTGAGGAACTGTGATCAGAATCCAGTGATCAAATTAATTTACAAATACTTCACCTAAAAGGAAAAGGCAGGCTGAGCTAACAAAAAGAAAGAAAAAAATGCTTCATTTTTCAGCACAGCCTGGATTCCCATTCTCACCTTTACCTGCCTTTCAAAGTAAGCAATTAATGTGAGGAAGCAAGGTTTTCTGTTACTCTCTGGGTAGGGATGAGGAAATTGAGGCTTTGGTCTTGTTGGGACACCCCTGTGCTAAGATGGTGCCATGTTTGTAACACAGTCATGGACATAGCCCTGTGTTCACCCAGCTGGCAACATCACAGATGACAAGAGCTGTGTTCATTGAAACTGAAACTCTGTCTCACTGCCTAAATCCCTTCAGCTTTGGAGATGGGAATAGAGTGAAACAAATAATTTAACCCCGAAGTTAGAAAACTCTCCTTCCCACCATATCATCAGAATAAATGAAGACTGGTTTAGAGAGGCTTCTTATTTCAGATTTTTCTTTTTCAGCTGTGGTTAGATATTATATGGATCATTTCACCAGCACATCAATAGAAAAACACAGTTCCTGAGCAAGCAAGGCTTCCTGGCTCTCCTGGAGCAGGTGTGGTCCTTTTCTCTCCAGGGGCAGCAGCACTGTCTGCTCAGCAATGCCAGGTCTCCCCCTAATTATTTCATGCACAAACAACATTAATGAAACCCATGTGTGAAATTCTGGGATAAAATAGAAGGAAGGCAGCCCTACATGGCTGTAAATTACTCCCCACCCTGCTGACAAGTGCACTGGATGGGCTTCAATGCAGGGATCACCTCTCTGCAGGACCCTGACCCCACAGACAAGAATGATTTGTTGTCAGCATCCCTCCTTTGGTGGAGGGTGGGAGGGGGAGAAGCAATTTCAGGTTTGTAGACTAGGGAAGAGTGGTGAGGAAGCTGGAAAATGCCCCAGTGAGCTGGATTTGACCTCCATGTCTTTACAGTGGCGTAGCAAGAGGTATTTTGCCTAGGCAGGGTTTTAGGAGGCTGTGGATTAATTGCAGATTGACTGAAAATGCAGAGAAGGTTTTGTGTCAGTGGGAGCTGTGCTACTGAGGGACAGACAGAGGGGCAAAGGCACAAGCTCTGAAAAAACAAGGATCCGCCATGACACTCTGGGTGTACCAAAATTACTGCAGGTGTTCCTTTACCTGCAGTTCTCTGTGCTTGCTCACTGTCAGAGAAAATTGTGTCTTAATATTTCAGAAAGGTTTACACAGACTAGATCATTAAAATTTGTAAAATACTCAGGTAAACTGAACAAAAAACAATGGAAATGTCCTAAAGAAACATAAGTGGGGCATGTTTTGACTGATATTCCTTCCACAAGGCTGATACCAGCCATTTAGGAATATGACTGATGCAGAATATTAAAATAACTGCTCTATAAATGAAAACATACAAGGGACTGCAGCAACAGAGCCATGATGGACTCTCACAGAGACCAGCCCACCTTGAAACAGATGCATTGGTTATGCCAGTTTACATCAGTGGACAGAACAGAATAATCCCCTTTACAGGATTCTGGCTGAGAGACAAGTTTTACATCAGGGAGAAGTGAATATGCATGAAACTGCTGACCACGTAGGGTATGAGCTGGCGTCTCTGGAAGTAAATTTGCAAGGAATTTTGGCTTGCAGGCAGATACTGCCTCTGTTGCTGCTCATTCTTTTGCCATGCAGTGGGAGATGATTAGAAGAAGTTTCAGAGCCCGGGTAAAGAATTGTCACCCGGCTCTTCAGCAGGACAAGGGAGAAGTGGTAACTCTCAGAGATCTCCCAGTACTTGAAGATGGCAGAGCCTCTGATGTGGAGGGGAGAGTTTGTGCCCTGGCTCTTCCCAGATGAGCAGCACAGGGCAGGGTGGGTGGGGATCACAGCTCCTGAGCCTCCTGCCCACCCCACAGTGACATTACCATTCCTGTCAGCATCTTTGCAGCTGCACAGGGAGAACTGTCTGGAATGTCAATTTTTCAATGCAGCTGCAAGGAAAAGCTTTTGTTTTTTAAACAACAGTAATCAGATGTGTCAGGCGTGAGATTTTCCCTGGAATTTCCAGTTCACAGAAAATTCCGAACATTGCTGCCCACTCCAGCCTAATTCAGACTAAATACATTTCTTAGGTGAAATTTCCAAAGAACTGGGAATGCTGCTTTTCCATCAGTTCTGCCAGACAGTACCAGGCAAATTTAAAAACAAATAAAACCAAACAAAAAACCCAAATAAAAACCCCACAAACACAAACCAAAAAAATTAAAAGGGGTAATTTTCATCTTTTGCAGAGAAGGGAATCACATCACTCTCATTCTACTGCATGAAAAAGATCATTACAAGGGATCCAAACATCAGTGGAAGACAGATCTGCAACAACTCCAGCACTCTTAACCTTCTTGAAAGGACTGTGAAATTTAGGGTGCCAGAGGCAGGGGAGATGACTGTACAGAGAACATGCTTTGCAAAGATTTTGGCAGTGAGACATATGGGAAGAAGCCAGGAAGAGGCAAGACAGAACGTCCCTGTCCTCCAGCCATTACAGAAAGGAGAGTGTCAAATTGATTATACATGAAATACAAGTGGCATCTCTGTTTTACATTTTCTTAGAGCCAGGTCCAGAAATATCACCCAGGTGGATTCAAAATTTGCTTACCCTTTCCACTGACTGCAGAGACTGCTTTTAAAAATGTCATCCATCCTGGACATTTTCCTGTGTAATGGTCTGGGTTAGTAGCTGTCAGAGTTGGAAAATTAACTGGAGTCCATTAATTTTTCTGGTCTGCCTATGGCTGTTAATTTTTGACTTTTAGCAAGCAAATGCCTTGTTGCTTTATCAAACTGTTATGGCTCCAGACAACTTCAATGTATATACAACATATATCCAATAAATGAGCCAGATAACATGGACAAAGAAGGAAGTATAATCTACTAAACCAGCAGAAAAAACAGGTGTTGAAAAATTTTATGCCTCAGACTAACTGGTCTATGTTTATTAATTAATATGAAATACGATTAGCAATAACACAGACTGTAGAATATTTTTCTGTTTTGCTTCTTAATTAGTACAATAAAATGTTAACTATGAAAGAAATTTATATCCCAGCCTTATTACACTGGAATTTTCCACTGCTGTGTTGAACACTGAGAAAGAAAAAGCTATGTTGTAATTCTGCAATGATCTACGTTCTGAATAATTCAAAAGGGAAGTTCACTGTATGCCTGCAACTCTGATTACAGTGTAAGACAGTGGCACTAGACTGCCCACTGATTAAAAGCATCTGCAGCACCTTATTTATAATTAGGGACCTGAAAAAAACAATGCAGTAAAATGTGTAAGTGTTCCTCAAATATAATAGAAAATGCTGAGGCTGTCGAGTGATAAATTACCAGACCTGTAATTCAATCTTAGCTTTCTAATGATCTCATTGATCCGTCACATCTCTTGGCTGTGATTCATGATATCATCTGAACCCCCTCCTATTGAGCTATGGCTTTGTCATAAATCCCACATTACCCATTATCTTACATTGAATATACTCCACCTTATTACAGTAGCACTCAACTGCCCTGACAGACTTCAGGGGCTATTGGTTTTCCTATTAGGAATTCTGGTTTTCAAAGGATTACAGATCAGCTAGAAGAATAAACTCTGGGCGGAGCATCTCTGCCTGACCTCAGGAAGGGGAAGGCGGGATTGCGATTTAGCTGATAGCCTTGGCCTGGCAAAGAGCTTGTGCAGTTCCTTGCTTATACAGGCTACACACACAACCCTGCCCGAGTCATTTGGGCAGCTGAAGTGCTCAAGGGTGTAGCTGGTATTAGCTGGTATATTGCAGAGCAGAGGGGTCTGAACCTGCTCCTGGCACTGGTGAGTGACATCCATGCAGGGCTGAGTGAGCCCTCTGATGGAGAAGGGTCTGGCTGAGGCATCCCTGCTGCAGAAGCAGCTTCACTGCACCTGGCTGTGTTTATATGGGGAAGGTGGGGGTGGAGCAGGCTCTTCTTCTCTGGGACAAAGTATATACTGGTATTAGGAGTCCTTTTGCAGAGAGTGAGTTAGCAGAACACATTGGTATTCCCAGTGGAATGGAGCCACCTGCACACACTTCACCACTGTGCTGGCATTGACAGGGGAAATGCAATCAGTTTAAGAGAAAAAAAATGGCTCTCAGTCCTTTGGGGTTCATTACATGATGCCAAAATTAGTCTGTATACTCCAAACTGGCCTAAACTGGGGCATAGCTAAGCAGGGCTCTGCGTGCCTGGGGGATCTGGAGAGCTGCCCAGGAAAGGGGCTCTGGACACACATTGCTCCCTCCTTGCCAGGAGCCAGCTCTGCCCCCCTCTAAAGCACCTAATTTTTTGGCAACACTGAGGGCAGTGGTGGATGAGCTCTTGACTCCTCAGGTATCCACAGTGCTAAATGAGAGATGTGTTGACATTACCCAGTTCCAGGGAGCAGTGTGAGTGGGGCTGCTCCAGGAGGGACACAAACCAGGAGACCATGCACAGGCAGACACTGCCTCCAGCAGCAGGCCACAGACCCCCAGCTTCAGAGTGACACTACCCCTAAGAAACAGCCCCAGGCAACACTTCAGGTCCAGGGTCCATCAGAGTGCAGTCAGGAGTAGCAGGATGGGGGCCTGGTGACAAACTACTTTGCCCCTTGTTCATTTCTGCCTCATGAATGCCACCAGTCTAACCCTCTAACCAGTTAGCACTCAACAACATGGCCAAGGAACTTCTTCTCCTTTCTCTTCTGTCCCACATCACCTGTTCTGCTCTTGTCTTTGGTCACACTGTTGAAGGTAAGTGTGTGTATGAACGGGATGAGGACATGCCAGACTGTGGATTCAATCCACTGAGCCAAGGAGGTGTTTGCTGCTCGTGGATGTCAGAAGGCTGAGGTCACATGGGCTGTATTGAAAAGGCTTGTCATGCCTTCTAAAAGCAGGAGCTGGAAAGAACAGGGATTGCTCTTGCTTAGCACACTGATGTCTTCTGATAATGCCTCTGCAAAACAATCTGTCTGGACTGTGTCTGCACTTCAACAGAAAAGCATGTTACTATTTTTCCCAAAGCATAGTGATTAATTAAACTTGTCTAAGTCAGTTTAATTCCCCTTTAAGCCATTTCCCTATTTTTAGAACATATAATTCTGGTATTGTGACATTTTAAAGTTCAATGACACTTTGGGGGTAGTCCACTCTCAAACGTCAAGGTGAATTTTCAGTGAGAAATTCAATGAAGTTTCAAAAAATTCTCATCCAGGTACTTAAAAAATTCCAGCCAAAAATAAATTTTAAACTGGCATCCTTTTTCCAGCCATGAAAATCTTAGCCTCATCTGCAGAATGGCCTAGATTCTGCTAACCTCTGTGCATGGGATCAGTAAAAAATGGTGTAAGAAAGAAATCATAAGGACCTGTTCAGTGCTTTGCAAGAACAATGTGTGAATGATAAACAAGTACAATGGATATGTATTTTTTCCCCCATAGTTGTAGGTATTAATTTCTTTTTCACTTGCAGTGCTCATCTAATTAAGTAACCATTTACTATTTGTGCTGGTTTAGGACAAATTTGGGAGGAAACCTCCAAAAGGGGTCCCTCCAAAAGACAGGTTTAAGCCACCCCTCCCCCACTGGGTTCAGGCAATAGATTTCCTTGGAGAAAAGTGGAAAAAACTATTTATTTAACAAAACAAAACCACTCACAAGCATAAAGAATGACCACATCTACACAATAAACCCTGTTGCTGTTCTGGAGAGATGGCAAATTCAGAAAAGTCCTTTCAATGGGTGTGTCCTCAGCTCTTCTCTAAGTCTCTCTCTGGCTTGGGCCTGGCATCCCAGCTGCAATGCAGCTCAGGGGAACCCCCAAGTGATGGTCCTGGTGTCCCCTGGATCAAACAACAGCAGAATAGTTCCAAAAAAACCCTTTTGGCTTCAGCAGGAACCCAGGACAAGCAGAGCAGGAGCCTCCTACAGCAGCAGCCAAGGAAATCTTCTAGTGACAGCTTTTATGGGGTTCTGGTTGGTTCCAGCACAAGTGAGGCCAATAATGAGGTTGGTTCCAGCACTTGCTCTCAGATCCAGTCTTAAAGCTACAATGCTTATTTCTGAACTAAACAGATGAATGGGGATAAAAGCATCATACAGTCAACCTAGGACACTATTAAAGAAAATTTATTACTGCTAGTAAAAACTAGCATCTTATCCTAATTTTTGAGTCATCATAAATGTTTATCGATCCAGCAGCTGTGAGCAGACAGGGCAAAAAGTGAGTTACCTACTCACCTTTACTGATCAGCTGGGTCATCCTTCCTAGAGAGAGACCAGTTTCCTTTCCTGGAAAGATCATCAGTAAAATTCTCAGAACTTTGCTATGTGTTGAGGTCAGACTGGATGGTTCTGTGTATTTTGTTTTCAGTCCCTTCCACCACATCTATCTACTTTTACTAAAGAAAAAATACCCAGCACATTGTGTACTCATTTGTGTGTGCTGAATCTAGTGGAAAAATGTGATAAGGTGGGAAGGAAAGAATAAAGTAAGATTCCCAAAGCCAGTTGATATCACTGCTAATTAAAAGAAACATCATTACTTTCACTCCTCTGTAACCTAAGTGCATTTAAAAATGTGAAAAAAAATAATTTAAAAAAAGCTGAAGCTGTTTTCATGGATTACACCTTAAGACATGACTTTTCTTTAAGGACAAATTCCAAAAGCCATTAGTGAATTTGCATCAACTTCTGCAATCTTTGGTGTAAATATGAGAAGTTTCCAGTTTGCTTCCAGCATCCAGTGTGAATGGTGGTCATTAATGTTCCAGGTAAAGGGATTTGGCTCCAACACTTAGACATTTTATTTAGGTGTCCACTTCTAGAGATGTGGATACAGCAGGGGCTGGGGCCATTTGAGGTGCCCAGCAGATCCCACCTGGACTGCAGGTGTTCATCCAGAGGAGCACAAACCTGCCATTGATCTACCAGCCCTATGTGGTTACCTGACACACAGGAGTTTAGAAAGCTGGATAAAGCCTTTGGTCTCCAGTGACTGTAGTGGGACCTGGAATGTCTGACTCATGTGGACACGTGAATTTAGGCATCTAAATTCATTAGTTATGAGCTGAAGCCCTCCCCAAGTTTCTGAGCTCTGGAGGAACCAGCAGTGTGCACAGTTCTCTTCAGTCATAGGGCCACATGAGATGCTCCTGATTTGCAGTCCAGTGATGGAAACAGAGACAGGGGACAGCCTGGTGCTACCTCCAGAGAAGCAAAAATGCTCAAGGGTGAAGTCTGGGCAGGGTTAGAGCCTGGAAGGCATTTCTTTCCCACAGATGACATTGCTGAGCTAGTTCAACACATTGCAGAGAAATAGAAAGTTCTTTCAATACTTCTGATGACAAATTCCTTTGAAGGCAGGAAAATATTCAGGATGTATGGGACATGATGTTAACAAGCAAGCTTTGTGATCTGAAAAAGGGCAGGAATAGTCTTACAGACCTTCTAAATTGCATTTCCTCCTTGAAAAAGCCATTACAAAGAAAAGCTTCCTAGTGATCTATATAATACAGGAATAAACTGAAATATATATTTTACCAAACAGGCCGAGTAGCACTGAAGTTGAACTGCCTCTGAGGACAAAATGAGATGCCACACTCTTTTCTGGACCTGCAGAAGGCACACCAACCAATGCAAATGCACTATGACAGCCAGACAGCCTTAATCACCATCACAAAAAGCTGTCACTGCCACATATTTATCCCCTGCTCACAAGACAGATTCAGGTCCTCTGGTTACTGAATCCATTGCATAGTCTGCTTCAGCAAGATAACAAAAATGCCAGTAGGAAGTGTGAAAGGAGCTGTCTCAATTATCCATGCCCTGTCATGCACTGAATAACTGTTGCTTCTCTGAGACTTGGGGCTTGCTGGGGAGGGGAGAAGGGACAACCTGACAGCTTCCTTTTGGATGTGTGCTGAAACTCAGATTAACAGCCATACCAACGAAATACATGTGAAGCACCCAGTGTGTCTGTTTTGTCACTCAAGAATATAAATTAAAGAGTTTAAGTGGTCCTTAAATAGATACTTGGACTAATACTTCTCATTATAACAGATTACATAACTGGCTGTTGAAGCCAAACTGTAAAGATTATTAAAAGCCTGAAAGCATTCAGCTACCTTCCTTGCATTTTTTTGTCAATTGTGTAACTGCTTATCAAAGCTGGAATAGAATGAAGGCATCCCCACAGACACATATTTGGTAACCATTAGAGAGCATATGAAGCAAAGATCCATGATTCCTTCTCCAGCAGCAGGAGCAGGTAGAAAATTATGTCAGAAAGTTGCATTTTTTGATCACAGCACCTTTCCTTCAGGAATTCCTAGTGACACAAGCCATGGAATTGTGTTTCAGTCTACATCATGTGAGCCTAATCTTGTCTGTGCTATTAGACCTGTAAGTGAGCTGTATCTCACCTTTAATGCTCTACAAATCAAGATACTAGTCTTGCTTCCTTGTTTAGGGTTTTCCTGTAAGTGATAGAGAGAACTCCAAGGGAACCATTAATTCTTTCTGGTTTAGGGTGTACCATCCCATATCTGAATCCACTTCAGTGCATCTTGGAACACCAGCTGCTGCCCCTTCCCAGCCAAATCAGTAATCTTCCCTCTCTTCAAAGGACAGCCTCTGTGAATGTAAGTTTAGAAGACAAATGCAAAAATTTGTCTAGTTTTAAGATTAATGTCTAGGAGTGGGCATTTATGGGATTTAAGTGCCTGGCCTGGCAGATTTCTATGGGAGATACTGGGTATTTAAGAATGATCATCCTGATGAAGTTTTAGAAACACTAAGATGCTCTAGAGGAAAATTTTGAGTTCTGAATATGCAAAAATGCATATTTGATGCCCAGTTATGTGTAAAACACTTGCCCAGAGTGCAATAAGCAGAAAAACCTGGCATGTGCCTCCCTCTCAGACTCTCTTCATCCAAACAGGGCTCAATGATTGGATAACCTTGAGCATGTGGAGCATGGTTTGACCCACTTAGCTCCAGGGATTGACTGAAACATATACAAATGGAATAAAAGAAAAACAATAGCTCTTGCAAGTATAACTGCAATCATGGGGTTCGTAGCTCTCTGGCATCCATGGTTGCCATGGTGATGCTACAGAGTACTGCAATAGTTACAGGTGTAGTTAAGATTACAAATTTCATTCCATACCTTTGGATTCTCATACCTTTGCCATACAAATACTCCTACTAAATCAGACATGTACAAATCATTGTAAAAATATTATTCTGAATCTGCAACTCTGTTCCATTTGCACAGTGCTTGAAAATAAAGCAAAGCCCACCTAGAAGATGGAAGTTTTATGATTGTTTAAATCAACAAGTTATTTCCTTTTTTTTAAGTTAAACAAGATTTGCTTAATCCATTTTCCAGCTGGGTGAGAGGAGATGGAAAATACTGTTTTCTTGAAAAAAAAAAAAGAAATTCAGATGGACCTATAAAAAATTTACATGCTTTTAAAGGTATAACTATTATATGGTTTAAGTATAGGATTGCAAATTTAACTTGTGCATATATTTGCTAAATTGGGTGTCAGAGCCTGTAAAAAAAAAAAAAGAAATTCAGATGGACCTATAAAAAATTTACATGCTTTTAAAGGTATAACTATTATATGGTTTAAGTATAGGATTGCAAATTTAACTTGTGCATATATTTGCTAAATTGGGTGTCAGAGCCTGTAAATGTCCCTTGCATATTCAGTTATCAGTCCTGAATTCTCCCCTCTCATAAATTCACAGCTGCATATCTTTGCCCTAATGTGCATAAGAAGCATTCCCAAATCCACAGAATACCTAATGAAAACAAAGAACCAGAGGCAAAGCAATGCAGCAGTTACATGTACTTCTGAGGACAAAAAGCTGCCTTTGTCTACATCTATTCCATTGTTTCTATTGTCACAGTACCTGCCAGCTTGGTTATAAATGAGGTAAAGAATGAGTCCATCAAGAACCTTTACCTGTAGCATCAAACATGGGAATGAAGCAGGGTTGTTTGACTAACAGATCTCCCCTGCTCTGTTTGTGACAGCCGGTGGGTGACACTGCACACCCCTACTCCTGGTGAAGATTACTGCTATCAGACAGTCATTGAGCCACCTGCCATCACATTGTTCACATGTTAGCAACCCCAGGCCTGTGCTGTCACTTGAGTGGAGCAAAGCCACTCTCTCCTGGTTCTGGGAAAACTGTCTCATTACAGTGATGACAGAAATCATCGCAAGGAGAGGAGCTACCTGACAGTGGACTGTTTTCTTTAATGTTTTCAATGCAGTTTGAGGGAAAGTGAAAAGCAAACAAAAACCTGAGACGTGATATTGGGTGCAGTTAAAAGAGACCAGGACAGTCTCAGACTGTCACAAAAATAAAGAGCACAAAGTGCTGAAAATACCAAATAGCCCTTCAGAGAGCTCAGCTCCTTCCACCCACAGTCAGGCAGACCCTCAGTCTGCCTTTCTCTCCATGAGGACACCTGTGCTCAGCAGTCTCCCTCCTGATCAGAACAACTAATCAGAACTAAATCAACAACATGTTAACAGATTATACTGATGGTTTTTAAGTTTTTAAGAGCCTCATGCTCAGTATTTTTCTTTTTAAGATTCTGTCCTCAAGTTTGCTCAACTTCCAATGCTCAGTTTTTCCATCTTAGAAAACGTGGAGGGAGCCAAATGTGAGGTAGCAGGTAAGCAAGAGAATTTACTTGTCCAAATTTGTGGTAATTTGAGCTCAATATAATAATTAGGTCCATCTATGGATGCAAAAAAAAAAAAAAAAAAAAAAAAAAAAGAAAGTGTACTGTTAGTTTTACACTGGCACCAGGGGGAGCTGGAGTAGGGCTCAGTCTTATCTCCTGGCTGAGCTGGAAGTGGACACCTACAAAGAGCACACTGGTTTCTCTTCTCTGGGTTCAGATTACTGTCTCCATACCACAATTTTACACCTGTTATTTGTACTAATTTTTCAGCGGGCCACCCCAACACTTTTTCCCTGGCTCTACTCCAGCCTTCTTGTAGCAGAGGAATAAGAACAATAGGAGACACTTCCATCCTGTCAGAAATTGTTTTTTCTTACTGGGATGCAGGGGCCAAGCACGTACTCAGCTCTGAATCCATCTGCCTGTGGAAAGCTGAGAGCCTTGCTCATTGACTTTCAGATCTGAATACAGTAAGGAAAATTTGGTCCTATTCCTGATGTGAATGCTACAGTATACCAGTATCTGTGACATTTAAGGGTTATTTTAAATCTATTTCCTCAAGTTTTTACCTGAAAGTGAATGTTGTATCATGCACTTTTTAATTCATTAATTTTCACAAATTTACATGTTCAACAAAGACTTTAACTGAATTCCAAGAAAGAGAAGAACTTAAAAGAGATATTCATTGCATCAGCCACAATACTATATTTTCATGGAGCATGAAAATAGAAAGCTCAACACATTAGTGTACATTGTATGAGTGTGGTATCCTCGGCTGACAGACATCCTTGACAGAGACCTGATTGCACAATTTATTCCACTAATTAATTTCACAATTTATTCCACTAATTCACAATTGTCTGCATCAGGAATTTTTTTTTTCTTTTTTTTTTTGGCTTGTTTTTCAAGGCTCTTGGAGGAAATTCATTCTGGTTTATGACAGCTCCTTATGTGTACAGGTTTTATAAGAGGCAGGACATTCACATTAATACCATGTACAGTGCTTGGCAAAATGTAACTGCTCTTTGCTGCCTGTTTCCAGTCTCTTCTTTCCTAACTTGTTCAGCCCAAGCTGAGCCCTGGCTCAGCTCTGGATAGAGCTAACATAGCTTTAAATACGTCTCTACACTTCTCTGTTTGGCTGCAAGCCAAGCTCAACTTACATAAGGAGAGATGTTACTGTTGTTGTACCCTGTTCTTTGCAGAAAGATGACTCAGTGAGTCCCCTGGTTTTGTGCTTCACTTGTACAAATTTTGTATAAAAGCAAGTTTATCCTTGTTACTTCTGCAAAAGGACATCAAACTGACTTTTAATTTCTCTTTAGCTGACTGACCATGAATGCTCTTGCCCCACATGAATATTGGGAATGCATGCTACGGTCAGTGGTTCCAGGCACCTCGTTTCTCTCCCTGGAGCTCCAACCCACTTGAAGCAATCAAATGAATATCTGGATTTGATTTAGAGTTCACTCCAGGCACACACACAGGCAAGAGGTCCCGTTAAGTCTGCAGCAGAGTAATTGTAATGGCAGCTGAAATAGAGACAGATTCCTCAGTTCTAGGAGCCAAGACCCCTGGCTTGGAACTAGCCCATGGCACGCCAAACCACAAATGAACCTCTGTAAAGTCTCATCCATTACAGTGACCCCTTCCTCCACAAGAACCTGGAGAGCCCGAGCTGAGGGATTTCCACATAGGAAAGCAGTGGCTGCAGAGCATTAGGGAAGCATTAGAGGGGTTATTTGGTCACATGCACCTATCAGTTGATTAGAAGCAGGACACAAATCCACTGCCTTCATGATCCCTCAAATCCCACATGCTAATGATTCCTTTATTGCCAAGAAGAAAGGTCAGAATGATTCTTCATGTAATCCTTGGGGTCAAGAACATGCAACCCAATAATGACTTTGGCCCTGGTCCTTTGCTAGTGGCTGATGCCATACAGCACAGGAAGTGATGTTATTTGAATTTCCAAGAATCAAAGAATGCGTTTACGTGTGTGCAATTCAAATGTACACCATTTGAAGTACACAAAATGCTTATTTACATGGGACCAGGCTTTGGGCATTTCTTTAGGACCAAGGACAGAAACCAGCACTGTGGAATTGCCAGCAAATCTGAAAATAAATGGCATATCTATGATGCAATTAATTTTGTTATCTCTGTACTTTTGCCAAGGAACTATTACAGCTTACAATCCAATCTATAGCTAATGTCTGTGCAGATGAATATTGTTTTCTGTTTCCATCATTTAAAAGTAGTTCTGCCTCCCTCTGCCTTATCCCATTCTCTCTTTTGTGGTGAAGTTTTTTGTGTTTTCAGTAGAAGAGTGCAAAGAATTGATCCAGCACTCACCACAACTGAGAGTGTCAAAACCTTCAGGAAGAGACTGCAAGACCAGAAACCTGTTCCCTTCAGTGTTCCTACTTTGATTTGTTCAATATTGCAGACATAATAAACTTTTATGCTATACATTTCTAAGAAAAAAGCTATGGAAACTACAGAGCAAAACATCTTGTATAGAAGGAACAAAAAGAACAGGGAGAATTAACAACTCTTTTCAGCTTAAATACATTGATAATAAAAAAATATATTCATTAATCTACTGTATTGCTCAGGCTGGAAAGACTTTCCTTTGTGAATATCCCAAGCTTTGGTGTTTCTAATCTTTCTCAACTGGCTGTTGGTTGTGTACCTCTGAAAAATATGGGCCTTAATTGTCTCTTGGAAGAACTGTTAACTTTTGCTCATTTTTAGTTTTTCTTAGACAAGGCAAAGTCACCTACTGATTATATGTTTTTGGGCAGTAACAAAAAAAAGTGGACCTGAATGAATCATGGAGTTAAAACTTGTCCATGAATCATAATGTTTTAACAAGGAGTGAGTCATGCCAGGATGAAACAGCTGTGCTGAGTGAGAACCACCAGGTTCTTTGTCAGAAGGGATCTCAAGAAAAGCATGTCATCATGCTGTCCCCTCTGGGCAGCAGGGCCATGGCTGGCCCTGCCACTGCTGCACAGGAGGCACAGCACAGTGGGACATTTTCAAATCTGATAGTGGCAAACTGCTGGAAGATGCCATGGACACTATAAAAAATTTACATTGGATGTGGCCCCTTGTATGGCATCTAAGAAGGATTCCTGAGAGCTGCAGTTGTCTGAATCCCGTATCAGCTGAGTTACTTGCAGCAGCCACCAGCAAGGTGGAACATAGCTGGAATTCTGGACATCAGTACTTGATCCTGACAAGAGATGCCCTGTATGATGGATTGTTTTGTCTGAAAGCTTTGCATGGTTCAGGCAATAAAAAGGAGACTGAAAGCTTTCTGATAAGAGAGGATTAACTTCTTCTCCACCCCTGTCCATCACCATAAGCAAGGCATGTTGTGGATGGTTCCCATCCAGCTGCAGTTACCTGCTCTGCCTGCCTGGACATGAGCAACACACAATGTAGACCAAAGAAAGGCACACTGGCTTTTCATCCCATTTTTTTCTTCCCTTCCAAGCTGGAAAGACGCCAACAATGAACCACAGAGCCCAGCAAGTCCTGTGGGCTTTGCCATGATACAGCAGTAGATCCCATTAGCTCTCTGAAGACAAGCTGTAATCCTGAAGCACACCTACCCTTCCAATGTTCCATCTGCCTAACCTAGGGGCCAGCTATGTTCAGCCCTAACTCTATGAACACAGGCCTTTTTTGCCATGGAAGAAACTGCCCTCCCCTTGGTGTGTCTGCCGTGACTTGCTCAGGCTCCTCAATAGAGGAGCTTTCCATGTCAGTGATTGGAATGGGATAAATAAAGACTGAAAGCTAAAGAAAACAGCTCACTAGATGTGTCTGTTGCATATTTTGACAGAGTCTTGGCATTATGGCAGTGAAGTGGTTGGAAGTTAATCTGTCTATTTACAACCTTGGTAAAAATTAATTTTTTTGTTTAATTATAGTATATTTAACATTGTTATCTCAAAATCTTCTTTTATGGGACCTCCTTTCATTCTGTAATATGACCTTATCATACTGCAGAGTAGTTTCTGTTTTTTTGACTGACTCAGCCCATTGCCTGTGTGTCCATGCCAATCAAAAGAACAGCCTTCTCACAAGGGTTACATAACTTTTCATGCTTCTGCATAGACCCATCAAGGAGGAACAATCAGACAAAGCCATATAATATACTGACCCCTCTCATTTTGTCCAATCCAACAGAGGTGAGGTGCATCCAGAAACATTAAGATTTCAGGTCTAAGCCTTCCTGTAAACCATTGCTAAAATTTGTGTATCTTCTCTCTGCCTTCCTGGGCCTTTACCTCTGGCATGGTAAGAAACAGGCTCCTTCAATAAGATCTCCTTTCTGAGTCTGCTTGAGATGGATCCACAATTAATTCTTCCCTTTTTGTCACTGCACTCATCCTTGAATCTTGCAGGCTTCTGATAATACTCCCTGTCATTTCCCATTGACCTCAGACTAGAATCAGATGCAATTTAAGGGATATTTTGCCAAGAAGCTTCTGTTTTAAGGCTGTGGAAAGAGCAAAGTCTCTAAGCTGCCTTTTTGCAGATTGCATCTGCTCTACTTGTTGGCCTTTGCATTCTGTGAGCAGCTTGATCCAAAGCTTGCTTTAACCATTTTACCAGCTGCTCTCTGACATGGCTCTGCTCTCTGCTATTGATTTATATGTCAGTGGCAGTCACATTTCTTTGATTTCTGTGAGAAGTAGGACTTAAAATAAATGACCACAGGAAGCCAGTGGTTCATCATTGGAGGTGGTTATGAGTAAAAGTTTAAGAAGCTTTGCTTTAACATTCTTCTGCCTTTCCAAACCACTTTGTTTTCCATGCTGCTACAGGAGTCTGAATTCCTGTTTTGACCTTTCACTGTTTTTTGCATAATTCCCCCTGTACTTGATTCTACCTTTATAAAGCAGTGTTCAGAACAACAACTCCAGGATGACGGTTGAAACAAATTTGCCACTCCAACCTTCATACACAGGATATTCACTGAACAAATGGTCTAAAAAGCAATTTGAAGAATCCTAGAACCACAGAGTCATAGAACTCAAGAAGACATCAGGAAGCCATGTAGACCCCTGCCATGCAGCTGGCAGTTTCATGAGGCTGACATCATTTGTGACAGATGGACAAGATTTGTTATCTCATCCTAAAACCTTTCGGTGAGTTTAACCATCCTACACAATATTTCTCCTAAAGGCTAATCCAAATGTCCTTTACTATAATTTAAGGCAATTCTTCTTTTCTGTTTCCAGGCAATACATTCCATTTCTCACTGAATCTGTAACACCCAGATATGTGTTTCACAGACACTTCCAGAATTCCCTCTATCTGGCATTAGTGTTCTCTGAAACAGAATGAATGTACAGAGTGTATCTGTTCTTTCCTGCTCTACCTCTCTTGAGGACATCTTGATGTGTGCTACTCCTTGTACATCTGAGCAGTTAATTTGTGCAGTTAATTGTACATCATTGCTCTCTTGGTTATTTCTCCCTGACCTACTTACTGTTAAAGGTATTTGCTCACTAGGATAAATCATATCAACAGACTTACATGAGGTGTGGGAGCTGTGTATGTTGCTGAATCCTGGGAGACTTGTGGGTTTCTTGAAGCAAAGAACCAAGGATGAGATGCTGCTGTTCTATGCTACAACACAGATGATGTCTTCATATGTAAATTACAAGAAATGTTGAGTAATGTCTTGAGGTCCCTTGCAGGGTTCTGTGATCATCTACAAGTGATGCTAAAATTCATCTTTTTAAATTTTTAATGTTGTAGACCAGCCTCAAAACTGGTTTCAGTGTTCTTCATTGGATTCATTCAGCAAAGTGGAGAGGGCAATGAAATCCTGATTTTATGTCACCATCATTCAGAAGAAGTGTTGTCATGGACTTGAGGACTTTCTCCTGTTGTAATCTAGATATGCACAAAGTAGATCCCAGTTTCTACGTAGGTAGGAATAAATGAACAGGCAAATGCTCATTCATTGACCCTAAGGCCAAGCAGCACTGCACCACTGTCATCAGCATGGATAAACCCTCCATCACCACCAGAAGAAAAAATGGTGGCATCAGGTCAGGTGCCATTTTTGACTTGGGTCCATGGTGGGGTCATGCCAGAACCACACCCATGCAGTGCTCATGGGAGGCAGCTGGTGCAGATCACAAACATGGACAACTCCTGGCCAGCACTTCAGCCAGTCCCAGTCTCTGCATAACACATTTGCTGAGATGTAGCTGGCAAGACCTTCATGTCTACCTCAGGCTATTAAGGAATGCTGCATCCTACCTATTGATGTGCTGCACTTTTTGGTCAGTGAAATGTTTTACAGCACTTGAGTTTAAATATCCACCTTCTGAAGGGGAAAGAAGGTAAAAAATAAAACATCTATAAAAGCACGGCTGAACAAGAAAGTCAAAATTGCTTGTTATACAGGAAAATACTGGCACTCTACACCAACTAAATCAATTTCCCAAGCTCACTCACACACTCAATCTCCTCATCCCCTGCAGAAGTTTGTAGATGGTTAAATTTAGCTGCAAGAAATTCTCTTGCAGGCTAGTCTTCATGATTAAATGAAATCATTCTTTGATTAGGAGTACAGAAAAAAATTAGGATGAGTATTGCCAGGGTAAAAATGGAAACACAAGTTAGATTGTGAAATGAGTCATCTAGCAGAAGTATGTAAACTAAAAACAACAGGCATCCCAAAATAGCTCCTCATGAGAGAAAACATCGTAGTGACTGAAATCTATACATGCAACTATTGGAATGAACTACAGGAAATTTGACACATTTTGGCATATATTTGTATCATTTTTTGTAAGCTTTAGAAGCATTTTGGAAAAAAAAAATTCCAAATTTGGTGTAAAATGATAACAATATCCAAAGATTACAAAATAAAAAAAAGGAAAGTTTCATCATTTACTTATAACCAAGATGTTACAGGTCAGACCACAGCCAATATTTTGTCATGGTTTAGCAAGTTATTTCCTCTTCAGATAAAAACCACTGTATGAAATTATAACAGATGTGATTTTTACAGTGGTTAAAAACCTTTTAGCTATTCACCTTCATGGAATGAGCTTCTTCACTGACTGCTTGACAGGTATAGGTAGTTGATGGATTATTCAGGAAATTCTACCCAGGCAGACACCATATGCCAGAAAAAGGACTAATTTCTGTCCTTGCTGCTTGGCTTATCTCTCCTGACATGTGCAAAATGTTGGCAATCCTCAGTAAGAATTGTTTATCTTCATAAAATTATGTAACGTTCTATAAATTTAGCATTAACAACACAAAAACAAGTGCCCAAGTAAGTGCATGGCTAATGCAATCCACCATATGCTCCCTTTTACAGGCAAACTGCACAACTGTGGATGCCTATGCAGCACTCAGCACAATATCCACAGTGTTTTGTCACATAGTCTTTATTCCACATTTTTGGAAAGACTCAGCTCTCCGTTATTAGGCAGCCCTCCTTTTGCCACTGCTCTGGATCATTCCTGATCCATTAAATCACTACAAATTGCAAACAGACAGTGTCAGTATTAGGTGTGCCTGTTTCCAATTTAAAATTTAAAAACAAAAACAAAAAACCAAACAACCTGCCTCCCAGTGGTGTGTTCCTAAATTTTCCAGCTAATACTCTGTAATAATTTTCCACCATTTAAGACAAGCAATTTCCATACCCATTTGGAGAGTCCTAGCTTCAATTTGTGAACAGAGATTTTTGTTGATGCAGCTTCAAAGATCCACATTCCACCGTGTGGGACTGTACGTCTCCTTTTTAGTCCATGGTGTTTTATTCTCTATAAGAAATAAAAAATTTCTTCTAACTGACATATTTCAAACCCTAGAAAAAATATGGTTTACAATCTGCTAGGAGAGAGAAATCATCAACCAAATCAGTTCTGAGGGTTGTCATTTTTATCAGAGAAAAAGTTTATACATTTTATTTCCCCTCTGGAGGCTGGTACACATGAAAGATAAATTAGTTCAATAAAAACTTCAGTGGAGAAAACTTGTTCTTTAGCTCAAATGCAAGATCTTGTGGTTTTAAAAGTCACAAATAAAATTCTGATGATAGCTTAACTGAGAAAAGTTACCAAAAAATAACCCAAATTCAGAAAAAATACCTCAAATGTGCCTTTAAGTAATCCCAAGTCTTTCCTAGAAATGTAATTTATGAACTGTGGCGTTTTTTTAATATGTCTGAAGTCATAGTATGAGCAGTCTCCCCCTTCCTGGCTGGCAGCAATGCTCATCTGGGCCTGTCTCTTGGTCAAATGGGTTGAAAAAGTGATTTTTTTACCTGTAAGAAACTTGACAGCTTCCTTCAGGCCTGGAGAATCAAGTAGCTGGCTAGTTCTAAGATGGACACTCTGTTTAGCCACTTAAGAAGCTGAGTACATCTCTGTGATTCACATTTAAGAAAGAAGAAGCCCGGGAATCTCTCTCTGGCTTCCGGCTTCTGAACAGGTAACAGGGGGCGCAGCAGGGCTGACCAGGGCCAGGCCCAGGCCCAGGCCCAGGCCCACTCAGTCCGGCCCTGCCGGCTCCGCGGGGCCAGACCAGGCTGTGCTGCCTGGCAGGGCTGGGCATGGCTGAGATCCTGCCCCAGCTGAATCCTGGCCTGGCTGCTGAGATCCTGCCCCAGCTGAATCCTGGCCTGGCTGCTGAGATCCTGCCACAGCTGAATCCTGGCCTGGCTGCTGAGATCCTGCCCCAGCTGAATCCTGGCCTGGCTGCTGAGATCCTGCCCCAGCTGAATCCTGGCCTGGCTGCTGAGATCCTGCCCCAGCTGAATCCTGGCCTGGCTGCTGAGATCCTGCCACAGCTGAATCCTGGCCTGGCTGCTGAGATCCTGCCCCAGCTGAATCCTGGCCTGGCTGCTGAGATCCTGCCCCAGCTGAATCCTGGCCTGGCTGCTGAGATCCTGCCCCAGCTGAATCCTGGCCTGGCTGCTGAGATCCTGCCACAGCTGAATCCTGGCCTGGCTGCTGAGATCCTGCCCCAGCTGAATCCTGGCCTGGCTGCTGAGATCCTGCCCCAGCTGAATCCTGGCCTGGCTGCTGAGATCCTGCCCCAGCTGAATCCTGGCCTGGCTGCTGAGATCCTGCCACAGCTGAATCCTGGCCTGGCTGCTGAGATCCTGCCCCAGCTGAATCCTGGCCTGGCTGCTGAGATCCTGCCGTTCCTGCCTCCCCTCTCCCCGGGAAAAGTCTGCAGCAGCTTCGGCCACTGCCCAGCAGAGATCGTGTGACCAACAGCAGGGCCCGGGAGAGATGCTGACTCTCTCAGTACACAGATGAAACTTACAGACATCAATCCTCTCTCCAGTAAGAGGAAGAGAAAGGCTGAGGACACGTGAAGAAATTAACATAGAGACCCTGAGGTCAATGAAGAAGGAGCCAAAGCCCAGAGGGAGGAGAAAGAGGAGATGCTTTAGGCTGACATTCTTTTGTAAAGCCATGGTGATGAATGATGATATATTAGACTATTCCTTGTAACTCATGAATGCAATTGGGGGAACACAGCGTTCTAACTGCAGCCTGAGCAAAGGTACCTGTGCTGAAGCAAGCAGATGTTGAAATAGCTGTGGTCTAATGAGAAACTTGAACAGACAGAGATGGGGAACCATGCCATAGACATGAGAGAGATGAAAACCCTTGTCCCAAGGATAGAAGAGAATTTTTGCTCCCAGAGATAGAAGAAGACCCTTGCTCCAGGGATAGGAGAAAATTTGCTTCCAGCAAGAGAAGACAATTTATTT
>VZTR01015049.1:670689-697022 GCA_013400775.1 Chaetops frenatus | reverse complement strand
TTTCCTACCAGGACAACTCATCCTTAAAACTCCACCCCATAGTACACGAATGAGCCCTTGGATGACAGTTGTGGGAAAAGCTGTAACCAAGGGAAAGACTTGTGTCACATGTGAACTAATATCCTTTCTGGGCGGGAGTTCACGGTGATATGAACTCCACGAGAGACTTGTGTTTCTTGTGGGAAAATCTCCATAGTGAGACAAGAGAGACTCTTCTTCCAATTGAACTGATGAAAGCCTATTTTAAGAGTGGTAAATTGACCAAGGATTTTCTAAGTTTGTTTCTCTGTGTTGTTGATGAGAAGGATGGTGGTAAAGGAAGACAAATGAGGTGGGAGAAAGAAATCCTCTTGGGGGGGGGAGAAGAAACCACCTGGGGGTTGGTTTTGGTTTGGGGGTTTTTTTTTTTTTCCTCTTGTTTTTTTGTTCTGTTAATAAACTATTTTTATCTGTAAAGTTTAGGTCTGCTTTGCATTTCTCTTAATCCTTGTTCTCATGAAACCACTACACTACACTCTTGCCTGGTGTGAGCAGGCGAGCAAGTGAATGTGAAACCACTACATTAAGTGATGTTTCCGCCCGGTTTTGAACAAACCCACGACACCTAGCCATGTGGAGGTGGTGTTTTTTGTTTGCCTTGCAGACTGATCCTCCAAAGCCTCTCCACTGTGGAGCTCGCCTGAAAACAAAAGGCAGCTTAGTGTGTTTTCCCATATAAGCAGCAATTCTTTGAAGAGATGCAAAGAGGCTTTCACAGCTGTTAAAAAAGCAATGCCAGGACACCTAATATACCTTCCTTCTAAATTATCTCTGGGCTGCAGAAGGGCTACAGTATTTGTACAAGATTATGGTGTGCTGCATCTGCCTGGGAAACTATGATTTTGTGGGTTCCTTGTGAACTGTATTTTAAAACATCAAAGACCCCACATTTTCTCTTAACTGTTCTTAAACCTCAGCTTGCTATTTCTTAATCTTCCCCTGCAGCTACCACCCCCCTCCCTGCCTGCTGTTCTCTGACTGGTCCATATTAACAGGGGCAGAGCCTGAGCAGAGCCTGGGAAGGAATGAGACCCCTCCTGTCACGTTTGGGTGCTGGGTCAGTCTTGGCTGAGGGGAGGGACTGACTCTGTGGATGGTCTGCAACATCCCTCTCCTGCAGCCCTTTCCCTTCTGTACCTGATGCATGGGGGCTGTGGAGCTGCAGGGCACAGACCAAAGCCCTCTCTGCCAGTGTGAGGCAGAGGAATTGGCAACAGTGGTGTCCCTGAAGAGCAGCCAGCAAGAGCAATCCATCCTTTCTCCAAGTATGGATGGCTGCAGCAAGAATTTGTCCTCCCCACTACCTGTTCACCCTGGCTATAAGCAGGGTCTACTAAAATGTTCACATTTTGTATAAGTGGAAGTGCCTCTCACACAGTGCCCTTCCTCCTCTGATGAGGAACCAGGAAAGCTGAAATAAGGGAAAGCTGTAGAAATGGCAGCTCCACTGGGCTAATGAAAGCTGAGAGTTTGAAGAAACTGTGGGGTTTGTGCTTTCATAAGGCTGAGGCTGTGACATGGCCTCACAAAGGCCACCAAAGAAAGAGCTGCAGTAGGTAATAGGTAATCTTAAAATGGTCTGTACTGTGGTGCTGCTTGGAGGAATAATTCCCAACTTTGTTGACAAACACATGGATCTCTCTCATTCCCCACACCCTCCAGAGTGCCCATCCAAGCTGCAGGGCACAGCTCTGTCTGTTGGGCAGATGTCTCTTTACACAGGAGTCAGCTGGGCTGTGGAGAAGCTTTTCTGCCAGGCAGTAGGACACTCCCACTGTGAAGCTCTCCAAAACAGCCTGAACATCTTGTAATCTACTTCTTATTCCTTGCTTTTTGGGAGATTTTCAATGCCATCTTTATATATCTCAACTTACATCTCAATTTTCTCAATTTTCACTAAATAAGGCAGGAGTAATGATTTTTTTCTTTCTGTCCTTCCTTCATTATGAAGATCAGCTTGTTAAAGTCTAAGCTGCTGGGGTCTACAGTACGACATTCATATAGATATTAGAAAACAGACACAAGTCCATGATATGTGATTGGGTTAATAGGGGTTTTATTTTGCCTTTCAGCTGTCAATGATTCCATTGACTACAGGTGCATTAAGAACCCTCAGAAAATCTCACTGGTCTCCACGATTCCATGTTTTGTCCATTCTTCTGCCACCATCTTGGAAGCTCAGTAGTAGCTAAAGAAATAAGATAAAGAGCTGTGTTTCATTAGAGATCCAAGCTTAGAACCTCAGAGAAATTATAAAGACAGGATAACATTTAATATTGCAAGAAAGCTTCACCTCACCTTACATTACCTGCCCAGCAATAACTACTAACATGCCTCTATAAAAATGTCAGCATCTCCCTCAGCAGCAGCTGCTCAGTCTACTTTTTGAGGCCCTAGAACAGGCACCAGGCAGCAGCAAATTTACTGTCTTTCCTGCCAGTAACGTTTCAAATATTTGTGCTGTTCATGTTGTTTTAATATCACTCATTGTGGTAATATTGTTGCTAATGAAATAAAAAGCTGCATGACTCAGAAACCTCCTCTGTAAGGACCTGAATTAAGTGTAAAAATATGCAATTTCTGCACATGAAAGACAGAAAGTTTTCCTTTCTAACAAAAGTTGTAAACTGCACATCTTTTTAATGCAAGCAAACAGACTCCTGAGAGCCATCTCACTAATGTGAAGAGAACAGCTCATAGAACTACATTTTTTCATATTTTATTTGCTCTGCTTCAAAATGTTCAGGAGTTGTTATTTTCTAGTTCTTTAGAATAACATATTTTAAGCCAAAGCTATAGCACAGCTTTTAGCTGGGCAAGTCCTTGTTTAATCTGCATTTGTTATAATTTTGCTCATATTTGCTAGAATTCCAGCTGGTGGGAGATTAAAAAACAGCTCATAAGTTGCTGCTCACCAAACCCACTGGCAGGGGCATGGTCTGACCCCCTTAGTCCCAACACCTACCTCTTACTATAGACATCAATTTGTAGCAGATCTTAAATTCCACCCAGGACATTCAGTGACTGCTGACAAAACACAACCATCATGTAGTAATTTCAACATCTGCAGAACTGAGCCATTAGACATTTCACTGATAAATAATGCTGCTGGCTGTCAGGGTCCAGGTAGCCTTAAAATAAAGGTTACCCACAACAGAATGACTGGACTCTGAAAACTGAAGCATGTGTTCATTTGTTTTGAGGTGTATTTGCAAATACAATTCAGCATGTGCTAAATTAATGATCACAGGCAGAGATCAGATGGTTGATACAGGAAAAAGAATCCACATGCCATGTGCCAGTTTCTGCTGTGATGTGATGGGAATTAGTTTAAATATATCTCTTACATCTGTTGATTTTTGGTTCTACTTTTGAGCAATAATCCAATCTGCATCAGTGTTTAAAAAATAATTTGGCTCCATACTGTGACAAAATTTATTATAAAATCATAAATAAACAAAAATGAAGATTGTCCAAGTCCCAGGACTGTAACAGCATAAATGACTAGGAATGGATAACTCATTTTAACACAGACATGAAATATTATTTAAGCTGGCAACCTGCTGGGTTTCTTCATTTTATCATAAGCAACCTTTAAGATTATGTAACAGCTGTAAATATAGCACCAAACCAATTCATGGTTAAAAGAGGCTTGACAGAAACACTATCCTTCTTAATTATTCAGCTATCAGACTCTGAGAGGCTTTGTTGATCCAGCAGCAGCAGACTTCTGCCCTCCAGTGTAATTCTCACTTGTGCTGAGCATCCAGTGGAACTGAGGCACTGTTCAGAAAAGAAATGGAATTTATCTCCTTTTCCATGATAAACATAATTTGATACTTTTTGTCATACCTGATTGCCTTTTTTTCATTAACACTGTGCTAACTGCTGTGTCAGAGCCCATAGAGACCTTAGGTCTGCAGCTCCGTCCCTGTTTAGGGCCACTCTGAAGCACCTGGCACTGTGAAATCACAGACACAGGTATTTTTCTGAGCTGGCAATAGCTAATTATGTCCATACACAAGTTATCTTCACCCTTTTTGGCCAGATCAGCTTTGAAAATGTTCCCTTTTGTTCTATTCCAGTAGAACTGTCTTTCTGCAGTACTAAAATACCTCACAGGCTCAGGCTAATTTCAGAATGGTTTTAGTTAAACCCTTTGTGCCCTAATGCAGGGCAGGGGGTTCAACTCTCTTCCTCTGCATCTCACATACTATTAGAGCTCCACCAAAAACTAAAAGCTCAGTAAAGAGTCTAACCAGGACCATCCCAAGCCATGGTTCTGTGGCCTGACTGTCAGGGATTTGCAGTTTGTGGGATGAAGTGTTGGATTAGATATTTATTCCCCCAAACCACTAAAACACACTATGCAAGAGGATTATCTTCCCCTTCCTGCTCCTGCTGCCTGAGGTGAGACCCTCAGGGGTGCAGATACTGGCCTCCTATGGAAGGAGCCAGAGGACACTGCTCTCCCTTGGAGACTGGCTGGCATCAGAATCCTCTCTCCAGGTGTGTCTCCAATAGTCAAAATATTTTTCCTTTAAACAGCAAATTATGCTGTCTTTTTTTTTTTTTTTTTTTTTTTTTTTCAGATTGTCAGAATTGGTGGAGTAGTCGTAACAAGGGTCGTCTAAATGGAATGAGGTTGGAGCACAAACTTTACACCTTAAATGGAACTGGACCATAGGTTAGACCATTAGGTTCCTGAGCTGGAGTATATATTTGAAAACCATAGAAGAATTCCAGCAGCTCTCAGTAGTTTGGGATTTAACTTGTAAAATCAAAATGGATTAAAAATATTTTATTTTAGAAACTGATGTACTGTATCAATTCAGATCATAATAAAGCCAAGATTTTTACAAGGAATGAAGAAAGGGAGAAACTAGAGAAACACTCAGAACACAGGGAAGTAGTGAGAATCAGGTATGCTTAAGAACCTAAGTCCCTGAGGACTGCTGGAGAACTGGTCTCACATAATTGAGTGGAAATGCCATCTTACCTGAAATAGTCTTACAAAAATATTTGTTCTGAAAAACCCATTTTCTGGGAAGGAAGTAGAGCAGAAAAAGATTTTCAATGTAAATCTTCATAAACAGCTGTACTTTAGTAGCCGAGTCCAAATACAAAAACACATTTGCAGATAGTATGAGCATGGGTGAATATTATTTTTATCTTCCCAATAATAGACTAGACTTTCCAATAAATATGCCTGTAAGTTTTACTTCTAAAACTACTGAAAATTTTATATGAGTTTAATACTTGGGGAAATTGTATTTCTATAAACATTTCAGAAGCCCAAATTATTTTCCAGGTAGATATTTGATATTCTTGCCTTGGCTGCTTTAAAGGAAATATTTTCCTCCAATGTTTAAAAATGTACATCAGGGGAAGGACTGCTTTTTTTTTGAGGCTAGAAAGGAGCTCTTATCTGACTTCTATAAATTTAGGACAAAACCAGCAAGCAATTCAACTTACTGCAATCTCAACTGCAAACTATTTAAATTGTCAGATTCACAGAAAAATAAATAACATTCTGGCTGATAGATCTATCTTCTGTATAGACGTGAATAATTCGGAAAAAATTATCAGGATGCAGTTAAGTTTTATGTATTTCACGTAATTTTCAAAATTTCACAGTCTGGAAGTACCTTATTTGATGGGAGATGGATCTCTAGGTTAGCCAGGAACAGGTCTAGAATACTTTGACCCTTGGCAAAATTGCATTGTCACTTCTGGGTGTATCAAAGATGGATTTAACCGTGTTACTCTCTCAGTTGCGGCATCACTGCTTCCCACTGCTTCCTGAAAGCAGAGGCAATCTACCTAAAATATCCTCCTCTGTCAAAGTTTTAATTTTGTTTCTATGTAAATAATGCATATGCGCAGGCACTAGTGCTGCTGTCATTAACTGGGAATAAACCTGGAGCTCTCAGCTCTGCAAGGACAGACCCACACAATCGAGCAAAAGCAGCAGCTCTGTCACATACCATTAAATAACAGAGTGCTGCAGCCGCTGCTACTCACCATCGGGAGGGCCAATCTGCATGCATTAAACACTGTTTAGAATATTAAATACGGAGGTGCCAGCAGACACTGTGGAGCCCTCATTTGATCGGTTTTGGAGGGTAGGAATCAGGCATAGCATGAAGAGAGAGGTTGCTCGTGGCTTTGCTTGCAAGCATGTCTGCCTCGCTGTTGCTCTCCCCGGCTGTGCTTGCAGTCATTAACTACCAGGGCTGCGTTATTCCAAACAAACCACACTGGAAGCAGCAACTGCAAATGAAATCATTAAAGTCAGTTCTGCTTTGCTGAATGTTAATAGGCTAATTGTCCTACAGATACTTAATGAAAGACTGTACCTTTTCTGTGTGTGAAGTAGGGAAAGCTTACTTAAATGCTGCTAATGTGCCTCAAATGATCCAGCTAGAGACACTACGTGCTGCAGAGGGAAAAGCAAAAAAAGTTCTTTTTTTTGCAAGTCTCAAAGTGATGAAATCTCGATTGCAGGGGAAGGCTGGCTGTCTTGAAATGCCTGAGAAATAACCCATTGCATTGATATTCTGTCAGAGTCTTTCACTGCTGAAGATAGAGAAGTAAAACAAATAAATCCCGTCACTAAGGAGCGAGCTGAACTCAATACAGTGCACAATGTTTGCAAGGTCAACTGCCTGCTCTCTATAGGCAGGTCTGTTTATATTGCTGTGTTCAAAACCAAAGCCCACTGTCCATCCCCATGTGCTGACAGCAGTTACTCTCATACTGAAGCCAAAATAATAAATTTCACCAAGCAATCTTCAAAAGAAGACGTGCATCCTTCAGGGCCAACTGCACAGAAGAGGGAAGCAATGTCAGAATGGAGTCAAACTTTAAAACACACTCCGGAAAAGCTTTGAAGATTGCCTGGGCTCTGGGAGGGGAAGAGTCCAGGAGTCACACTGATTTTTCCATCACTCTTCTCCTTCCAAACAATATTCATTTGTCTAGTTGTAATTCATATTTCCTATATGTTTCACCTCTATTATTCTGTGCTTAAACTTGAAGAATCCCTTTTCCATAATTTTTTAACATCTCTTTTCCCCTTCCAAGCTACATGAAGGGGGCACAATTGAACTGATGTGCTGCCGAGGATGAGTGGATCCCCTATCATCTTCTGCACAGCTGTCACCCCCACAGAGCATGTTCACTCAGTGAAAACACAGATTAAAACGTGTGCAGCTCTTTTTAGCTGACCACACACACACACATCCTCTTCCTTGCCATCCTGAAAGAGACTGAATGAAGTTCCCCCCTCCTCAGAGGTGTCCATTCCACAGGAATGGGGCACAACAATGGATGATTTTAAGGTCCCCGGTGACTCAAGAAGGCAGCCAATCTTCTAGGACACCAATAAACTGGTTATAGGCATCAATCTCAACTCCTGAACCCTCCTATGCACATTTTCAAATCAAAGATAGAATAAATGATTTAGGCAGACAGCAAATGTTTAGGCCGTGGCTGCTTATATCCTCAAAGAGAGAAAGACATTTTCCTCTGTTAATATCAATAAGGCTGACTTGCTTTATTCTCTTATTTGAGGGAAAATAAAAGCTCTTTTGAAATGCTATCCTTGGCTTGAGGTGGTACCCACAGGTCTGCTGAGGAGCAGTCACGACCAGCCAACTGCAACACATTAACTGGAAAGGACAAAATGGGTGAAACTATCAACCTGTGCTGTACAGAACTCAGTGTACACCTCACCATTCTTCCTGTCTCATTAAATTAAACTAAATCAAGTCAAATCACCTCTGAGGTTTAGATGGTAGAAATGTGCACAACAGGGATCTGTCTGGGCTTTCAATTCTGCATGAAGTATGGGTAAGAGGAATGTGCCTTTGCAGCTCAGTTTCATTGATGTGTGAGCTAGTATTCATGTCAGGTTTTCTTTAAAGGATACTTGAATGACTCTATTTTTAGATTTTACTGTGATGTTATTTCATCAGCTATTGCATGCATAATGCATCATCAGCAACAAAAATTTTAATCATAGCATAAATCAGCCAAAAGATGCTACAAGAAATCAAAGTCTAAATTGCTTTGCTTGGGGACTTGAGTAAATGGATTTTGATTTTTAATTTCTAAATTCAGAGAGGCTCTGGGGGGCATGTTCCCCAGATGTGTAGCTGATTGGCAAATGTGTGTTGCAAGGCCATTCAGATTCAATCCCAAAACCTGAAACATCATATTTCAATCTGAAAGCAGCTTTTACAGGTTTTGCTTAAGAGAAATTGAGACCACGATTTGAGTCTCTCATCTAAATAATTCAGTTAACGAACAGTTCCTGATTGATGGCCAAAAAACACCTGCTGATCATTCACAAATTCCAAACCAAGGAAGAAGAATCTGCAAAGTAATTTCAGTGTAGTCCCCCAAGACCCAGCAAAGAAACCTTTCACAGGCACAGAAGGCTCAAAATGTTCCAGTTTAATTTCCAACAGAAAAGAAACAGTAATTGTGTGAGGCTGTGTCCTGTTATTAATGTGTTAAGGAAATAGAATTCAAATCAGACCCCTTACAGAACAGCACAGAGAACTGAAAGGGGATTAACAGACCTGTTTTTCAGCTGGGAAAGCTTTTTACTTATTGCTACTGGCCTTGTTATGGACAATCCATTTAATCTAGCTCAACGTCTTTAAAAAGTGGGTCAAATATGTTATTTGTGGGGTCAGATTTGTGGGGCAGGGCACATTCCTTTTCCTTGCAGATAACATGGATGTTATGTCTCCAGCCATTTCAGCTGGGAGAGGCTCAGCTGTTTGTGCAAGCAGATGTCAGCTCCTTGCTTCACACTCTCAGGAAAGCAGAGGCAGGATCTGCCCAGGGCAGGCTCTGTACAGGGACAACCTGGGCTTGAAAAGAAGTGCTCAAGGATTAGGGCACCTCCTGCTTCCTAAATAGCTGTCCTAGGTGGGATGGATGAGCCAGATCTAGGGAGCAGGGCAGCAGCTGGATGTCTCCATCCCAACAGGACAAGCATCAAAGTATCATTTAATTGGAGGGCCATACCTATGACAGCAGGAATATTTTTTCGTGACCTCTGTGACACTTCACAGTGTTTTATCTTTTGCAGGGAAAATCTTTCTCCTCCACACCTTTGCAATCTAGAAGAGCCTTTTTAAATTCTGTTTCATGGTTCTATCACATTTATCTTCAAGTTATCTCTTTCCTTTGATTAGGCCTTTTATTTCTCTTTCCCCTGGGTTATCCACCTCTGTTTCCATAGCACATAATTGAGCTGCTGAATATTCATTATTAGTCCCTGGAGTCACATAAAGATCTCCAGAGGAGGATAAAACCCTCCTTGGTTGTGTTTTGGTTAGATTAGAGTCAAAATACTAAATGTAACTTAGTATGCAATATCTCCCCTTAGTTTAGAAAGAATTGGAGAGAGAATATTTATCTTTTCATAAGGGAAAGGAGGGAAGAAAAGAGAGTTGGGAACTGAGAGGGAAGGAAGGAAGGAGGAGGAAGAAAGCAGCCAGGCAGTCAGCAAGGGGAAAGACTACAGTCCAGCCACCATGATGTGAAATTCCCCTCTGTCCTGAAACCATTGTGTTTACTGAGGGTATTTCATCACTGCTTGCTGATGGTGTCAGAGCAAACAGACTTTCAAAGCAGCAGGGACGAAAAAATTCAAGCATCTAACTTTTTATTCAGTCAAGCAAACCTGCCAGATACAAGCTCCCTTTGCAAGCAGAGGTCTAACAGTGCCAGCAGTGCTTCAGGTGGTCCAGCTGTTAATGGGAGAGGAGATCACAGGTGAGCTTTGATACATTGCTTCACTTGTACAGGCATGGTTTCATTCCCTGCAGATCCCAGTCCCATTAGGGCATGGACTGCAGCAAGGGAAGGCTGTGTGTAGCCTGCTACCTTGTCTGCTTTGAGCCCTGTTCCAGCAGGCTGGTTTCCCTTGACTGGGGAGGGAGGCAGAAGTGACAGTGGCATTCTCAGGGGGCAGTTCAGGGCATCTGGAGGTCCCATCCTCAGCAAGGACTGGTTGGTTCACCCTTGATAAATGCCCCAGCTGATATTGCAGCTTATAAGCTGAACAAACAGATCAGAAAAACATGGCAGTTTGGAAAAACAAATCAATATCTTTTTTCTTCTTAAAAAATGATCTGCATGACAGAAGTATTTGAACAGTTTTGGATTTGTTAGGCAAATGCTATGTTGGCTGTAGTAAATACTCCTAATTTCCTCATTTAGCACAATTTCAATTTGACCTTTTTATACTTTGCACTATGTGAAACATTCTCTTGTGACTGTGGTCAGGACACTAATCTAGATCTATGTCCAGAGATATAATGACTATTTAAAAGCATAAGCAGGAGAGATGAAAGGCTCTAGCCTTTCTAGGAAGGTAGAAGGACATACTCCTGAGTGGGATACAACTGGACCAAAGGCTCCTCAAGCACCAGGTGAAAATTAACCCGATGTTCCTCTCCACTCTGCACTGCTGATGCAGTTACACCCTTGCAACCTTCTGATATCTTTGCCCAGGCCATCTGCCTCCGCACAGGCATTTACCCACCAAGGATCTCTGCAGCCAACCAATGTGTTACAAATGCTACATTCAGCTAAATTCACCAGGAGGGTTTGCTAGCAGTGTCTTACATTTGTACACACAAGTTCCCTTGGTGAACCTTTGTGCTGACAAGGGCAGATATGCAGCATTTACATCCTGAGAGGCAGTGATGGGATGTATCCCCATGACTATCCCCCTCCACATATCCAAAGCAACTCCCAGCTCTTCGAAGTTGCTTGTAATGCTGCAAAAAAATTGAATTGTAGGACACACTGTCAGTTTAAAAACAAAAACCAGATCTGTGTTATAGAAGTCCTATAAATTGCAAAGCAGTACCTTATGGGTGATGATCCGTTTGGATGACACTTCCTCTGCTGCTTTAGGGAGTTTTCTGAAACAATGCATTTTATTGAGTCACTGAAATTACTTGAAAGCAAGTCAGAAAGAGAAACTTTCTGTGAAGACCTACTTTTAATTGGAAACATAAGGTATAATTCAGAAAGTATCAAATATCTGTTACTCATGTAATGATTCTTTACAAACCTAGTAAAAAGCTTTTCCTGGGTAAATGCAGTGTTAATCAGGAATCTAAACCCTGGCCCACAATAATCATTGTTATTCTCACATTTTGATTTGAAAAGGGATATAAGTTTCACTCAGATTCTTTACCATACTTACTTACTCTTTCTCTTAAAACAAAATTAAATCTACTAAACATCCAGAACAAATTTCCTAAAGGTTAAGAGTTCCCATGGGCTGGTGCTTCTTGGCTTAAACACCTTTCCTTCATTTCATCATTGGTTTTACTTTGGCTGGTCTCAATATGAAACTCATATGTCATGGAAGCAAAGAGTAAAAGGACAAAAACCACAAGCCCTGAAATTTTAAAATTGGAATTACTCACAGCCATCAAATCTCTGCATGAGTTATAATTAGCTCCATTTTTCACCCACATGAAAATTAGTAAAGGATATGTTCAACTACTATACATAACTAGCTTATACCAGATGTATTGAGGGAATGTAATGTATAGTAAGTGCTGAAGTATTGCTAATTTTTTTTTTAAATAATTAATCAGGAAAGGCACAAATTCACATCCACACACTTTGGCCAGGAAAGGAGGATTCTGTCTCTTTTTCTGATCACACAGATGGACCAGATGAATATTTAGTTGTTCATGACAAACACACAAATACACAGTGCTCAGTGCTGGTGTTTCTGAAGGCAACACTGTGGAACTGGATCAGACCTTCCCAGGGGGCTAAGGAAAAGAGCAATCTTGCAACTCTGATAGAATTTACAAACTTTCTGAACCACAAAATATGGCACTTCCTGTCTGCCATGGAGAGGGTCAGTAGAGTATGGAAAATTTTAGCAAAGGCACAGAAACTCAAGCTGCAGTGAGTTCTCATCATTAAAAGCTGTGCAATCACTAATTTATTAGCTAAATGTAAAAGTTCAAGTCACAATGTCCCAGCCATGTTCCAGTTTGAATAATTCCAGTCTGCACAGCTGAAACCCCTTACCTAGTTAAGTGGACCTCATCTGTGGGCCACCCATTCCTTGGCCTTCTTTAGCACACTTGCTTTCCAGGTTTTCTCTTGTTTCCATGTCTTTGTTTTGAACTTCTTTCCCCACAAATGGGTGAGCTTTAGTCTTTTTCCATGCTGAGTTTCATTTTGTTATTTTCAGCTCAGCTCTGAATGAGTTAGATGATGCTCATGCTGCAGAGCATTGCCAATCTTGTCTTACCATCTGTTTCAAAAATTAGAGAAGAAGCTGAATCCCTTAATGGGATGAAATAACTGTACTTTGCTCTGGGAGTTTTCTTCATGGGTTATTTTTTTGTTCACTTGTTGATAGTTCTGTCCTTTATGGCCCTGTAATTTAAATAGCATTATGTTCTCTGCCATTAAGCCTCCCTAAAATCTTAATTTTGCCTAAGACTGCTGATGGTCTATCCAATCCAATTTATTTTGCACTTTGAAGCAGAAAAGTCTTCACAGGTATTTCTAAAATCTCAAGCAATAATGAAGAACAGCATGTTTTATGAGACAATAACTAGATGGTTCTTCTACTGATTTTTAAGGCTGTATCTGCATAGATTCCTATATCATCACCTAAAACAGTAGAAAGAAATAATTTTATAATTCCTCTTTAAAAATGCTTGTCATTTTTGCTTGAACTGGACTTTACTCATGCTCTTCTGTGAATCCTATTGCTTCTGCCTTAGATCTAGAGGATTTCAGAAAGGCCAGTGAGAATGTGCTCCTCTACCCCTATGGCAAAAAAATTAAAACCAACCTGGAAAAGGTCCAAGAGAAAAGTACAGCTACAGGAGTGAGGAAGCATCGTTTCCCCTCTGTGCACATCTGAGCATAAGCTTGTTACACACCAGTTACACTCCATCCTCCTGCTCCTCTCAGTAAACTGCCACTAAAGGTGACTGCATCAGTCTGCAACAACTGGACATGATGAGCACTTTTTTTTTTTTTTCCAAAGTCATTGAGCATGTATAATACAATTAAAAGCTATACTTTCTCATAACACAGTCCTATGTATGTACAAGAGTGTTGTTTTGGTGTTTGTTTGGGTTTTTTTCAACATTATTTCATTAATTTCAGTATTTTCTAGTGACTGATCTGACCTGGTTCCTCCAGAGGATGGCATTTTCCTCATCTAAGGGACAAGGAACAGAGCAGAGCTGACAGAATCTCATTACATGGGCATTTCAGCAAGACCACCACTGGGAAGTTTCCAAGTCCATAAATAAGCAGGAGAATGACTGAGAAAGATTACAGCAGTGGCAGGGGACTCAAGAGGAGCTGAACACTTCAACACTTGTTTGAAGTTCACATAGCAGCTGTTGACAGATTTCTCTGTTTCAAGCCCTGCTGCAAGCTGCTATTGATGAGGAGAATCACAGGTCTTGTAGTTCTTTTTCTCTGCTAACCAGGTTTATCTTAAGCACTTTAAGCTTTCTTCCTTCAATTGAACTTTTTCTCCTGCTGCACTTGCTAGAGCTGTTCTGGGAAAATAGAGACAGTTGTAATTTAAATGCTGAAGGCATAACCACAGAACAAAGCATAACCAGAGATAAATGAGTAGTAGGGGTCTGTGATGTCTCAAGCACAAAAACTGTCTGCGGTTACCAGCCCTGCAAAACACCCAGGTGAGCAGTGCTTCACCCATCACTTTTGGACAGATGTGAATTTCTCTCTTCCCTGGAGCTGGGCCGTGTAGGAAGAGTCACTAAATCATTCTTACTTCCCTCCTATCTCTTTCCTTCACACAAAGAAAGCACAGATTACAAAACCATGGAAATGGATCCATTTTACAGAAGACAAACAAATTTGGACAGGTTAGAATGGCAAACTTTTATGGCATCATATTCCTTTGTAAAGCACTGTTATTGTTTCAAAGAGTAAGCTGCAAAAAACAGGATTAAAAAATAATAATGTCTATTAAAAAGGATTAGACTACAGCTTCAACTTGAGAAATGGTTTTTCAGATTGGATCATTTTTAATAAAATGCTCATCCTTCCTCCATCTGATTTCATTTCCTAAACCCCGAAGTCTTCCCTTCCATAGGCAAACTTCTTGTTTCTGTGGAATTTTTGATTGCATAAGGATCGCACATGTTCACAAGATTTGAGTTATTTTTAATTTTTTATAATCTCTGAGATTAATTATTTATAAGCACTTTTTAGAAACTTTCAAGTTTGCTGTTACTAATTTAATGCATCTTTTCTTCCCAAATCCTTTTGATAGTGCATTATTATGCAGCTCAGTTCAATCAATAATGAAGCTTCATTTTTTCATTCTAATTAGTCATCACATTTTTAATAGCCTACAAAATAAAAATGTCAAGTGATTTATTTTTCTGAGCCTGCGACCAAAAGTTTGGTACATACACTCTAAACCACTTTTTTCCTCTAAAGTTTAAATCAGTCTGTTGCTCTTCAGTATGTTATCTGCCCAAGACTGGATAGTGATTAACAACATGCAAAGAATTTTGAATTCCAATAGTCGTATGTTTTGGTAACAGAATGAAATTATGATTATATCATTACACAATACCACTCATGCTACCTAAAACACCTCTTTACCTCTTCCCTCAGCAGGTTCTGTACTAAGAGAAAATATTATTTTCTGTTCTGTAAGTGAAATTCAGCATGGAGTTCAGTGCTCTAAAAGATCTTTGGCACTAGGACTTTCTTAGAAAAATAATGCTATTATGAAGATCTAGTCAGCCAGGAGGTTGAGTAGTTAAGCATCCAGTTGTAAAGTTCTGAGCTCATGTTTCTTTGTGAAAGAAATGAGCTATACAGACAATCAATTTTCCTCTGAATCTGCACATTTTGGATTATTTATAGACATTGCCTCATCACTGAGGGTTTGTTTTTGTGGGTTTTTTTGTTTTGTTAAAGACCACTAATTTGAAAGAGAGAAGAAATTGCCTAAAAAAACCAATTTATGCCAGTCAGTCTGTGATGATACCTGGTAACCTTTGCTGCTAAAACAGAACTAGTTCTTGACAGTATTAAACAAAAATAGACAAAATTACAAGAGATTCTCACATAGTCTCTAGCAACATTTAAATTACTCTAGGCTTTTTTGATTTATTTATATTTGTAGGTGTCTGAATCACCAGGGACCTATGTTGGAGTTTTTTACTGTTTATATGCTAACAGGCTTTTCTAAGAACATCTCCTCTTTATTGAGAGAGTTTTTATTCCTTTAATGTTTGTTAAGGAAAAGTCCAGCCCAAAACAAGGATCTATCTTTATACCATAACAGTGAAATTCAAGGAAAAAAATAATTTAAAATTACAGTGAATTAACATCATCAAGATGGCTGAATTATATGAAAAATACAGCTCCATACAAGCCTGCTACCCATATTACTTTTTTGATGTTAGCAGATCAAATTTTAGAGGTTCCTTTCCCTGCTACATCTACCTCCTTGGCAAAGCAGCTAAATGTGCATTCTTACCTCTCAGTAGAGGAAATGGCTCAGTTTCCCAGTCCCAGTTTCATTTAAGATGTGGTACTGCTGCAGCTGGGATAAAAGTTACAGCTGCTATAGGGCTGTGTTTTGGATTTGTGCTGGAAACAGCGTTGATAACACAGAGATGTTCCAGTTACTGCTGAGCAGAGCTTACACAGAGCCAAGGCCTTTTCAGCTCCTCACAGAAACAAATGCAGAAGGAGATGGGAGGGGACACAGCCAGGACAGGTGACCCCAACTGACCACAGGTACATTCCAGGCCATGTGGTGCTGTACTCAGCACATAAAGCTGGGGAAGAAGAAGGAAGGGGAGATGTTCAGAGTGATGGTGTTTGTTTTCTCAAGTCACTGTTATGCACAAGGGAGCCCTACTTTCCTGGGGACAGCTGACCCCTGCCTGTGCATGGGAAGTGATGAACGAATTTCTTGGTTGACTTTGCTTGTGTGCTCAGCTTTTGCTTTACCGATTAAACTGCCTTTTTCTCAACTCATGAGTCCTCTCACTTCCACTCTTCCAATTCTATCTACCATCCAGCTGGGGGAGAGAGCAGGTGTCTATGTGGGGCTTAGTTGCTGGCCAGGGTTCAAACATGGCAGAGGTTGCACGGCATATACCTTGGCATACCTGGAGTACTCCTGGGATGCCAACATGCAGAAGTTTCTGACAGGCAGTTTGCCCAAGTGGACAAACTATCTAATCTGAGGGATGTAAATGGTAATACTCTATAGCAGTTGTGTGAGCACATTGATCCTTGTAGCCTTCAAGGAAGGCAGAATAATTGTACTTTTACAGATTCATAAAAGCAAATGCTGTGCTACTTGTCCCAGTTTGTTGTTACATTTATCAAGGGGGCGGGAGGGAGGAAGGAGGGAAACTGCAAGGGTCGCACTGCAGAAAGCAATCCCAACGAGAGGTGGTGCTGCACATCCATTTTAGAGTGAAGTTCTCTCTTCTGCTGAGCGTTGGTTAGGGAGAGGATGGGAGGCAAATGCTATCTCCCTACAACATGGTTGTTACAAACAAACCAATTCTTTGCAAGAGCAGTAGAATATTTCTTTTCCCTATTGTAGCCAACAGAACTTATACCCACTATCACTGAGGGATCAGTGCAGCACGAAGCATGCATCAGCTGATTTTCACCTGTACTTCAGTTATAAATTCAAAATTACCTCTGAACCCTTCTTTTCAACTGCTGTGTTCCACAGCTTCAGCAGCACGTCTTTGCTGTCAGTGATGCAAATTTGTACCTCTGTTAATGAAATGATACTCCATAAGCATCTTGGCACAGTTAATCATTACAAGCAGTTCTTTGACTACAAAACTTGAAGACAGAAGGTTGAATTTTAGGCATTTAAGTCTCTTTATTACACAAGAAAAATTGAAGTTATATTTAAAAGATAGTGGATCCCACAGGGAATGGTGTGCTGCTCCCTCACACTAACAAACAGGGAAGGCCTTGCTGGAGATGTGAAGCCTGGGGGCAGCCTTGGCTGCAGTGACCATGAAATTGTGGAGTTCAGTATCAGGTGAGGAAAAAGCAGGGCAGAAAATGAGATTGCAACCATGGACTTCAGGAGAGCTAACCTGCTGTTCAAGGTGGATCCTGAGGTGAAGCTCAAGGTGGGCTTCTTCAGGGAGTGGATCAAAAGGGAGGCTGAAGACCTTGTAGCAGACCAAAAAAGCTGCTAGAACTTGATGGATTCCTTAAGGAACCTATCCTGCATAGTCATGACCTCACTCAGATCCATTTGGACATGAACCCAGTGACTGATCCAATGCTTTTCACAGCTGTGACTGTCTATATATGGGCCAAATATAAAAAGGTAAAAACTGGAAGACTGTGAGGAGATCTTTTAGGGTACTGAAGTGTTTGTGATGCCCAATGGGATGCTGAAGAGCAACCAGCAGCTGGTGGAAATCACTGAGAAGGTGAAACCACATATAAGTCCATGGGAATTGGCTGATGTGGTTGCCAAGTCACTCTTCATGATATTTGAAAAGTCATGGCCCTCATGTGAAGTCCTGAGTGACTGAAAACATCCTCCTCATCTTTAAATAGGGTAGAAAGGAGGTCCCTGGGAACTACTGACCTGTCAACCTCACCTCTGTGCCTGGGAAGATCATGAACAGATCCTCCTGGAAGCCATGCTAATGTACATGGAAAGCAAGGAGGTGATTTGGGACAGCCAGCAATTGTCACCAATGGTAAGTCCTGCCTGACCAACCCAGTGGCTTTCTGTGACAGAGTGACTACATCAATGGACAAGGGAAGGGCTACGGATGTCATTTATCTGGACTTCTGTGAAGGTTTTACAGAACAGACCCCCACAACCTCCTTCTCTCTAAATTGGAACGAGATAGATTTGATGAGTGGACAGATGGAGCAGCCCTGCCAAGAGGGACTTGGGAGTGCTGGTGGGTGAGAGATTGGACATGACCCAGTCACGTGCACTGGGAGCCCAGAATCCCAAACTGGTATCCTGGACTGTACCCAAAGCACCATGGGCAGCAGGTGAGGGAGGGGATTCTGCCCCTCTGCTCTGCTCTGCTCTGGTGAGACCCCACCTGCAGTGCTGTGTCCTGCTCTGGAGACCCCGACATAGGGAGGACTTCANCTGCCAAGAGGGACTTGGGAGTGCTGGTGGGTGAGAGATTGGACATGACCCAGTCACGTGCACTGGGAGCCCAGAATCCCAAACTGGTATCCTGGACTGTACCCAAAGCACCATGGGCAGCAGGTGAGGGAGGGGATTCTGCCCCTCTGCTCTGCTCTGCTCTGCTCTGCTCTGCTCTGCTCTGCTCTGCTCTGCTCTGCTCTGGTGAGACCCCACCTGCAGTGCTGTGTCCTGCTCTGGAGACCCCGACATAGGGAGGACTTCAGTCTGTTGGAGTGAGTCCAGAGGAGGCCATCAAGGTGATGAGAGGGCTGGAGTACCTCTCCTATGAGGAAAGGTTGGGAGAACTGTGATTTTTCAATCTGGAAAAGAGAAGGCTTAGGGGTGACCTAATTGTGACCTTCCAGTACCCAAAGGGAGCCTACAAGAAAGATGGAGAGAGGCTATTTACAAGAGCATGTAGAGAAAAGACAAGGGGGAATGGCTTCAAACTGAAAGAAAGTAGGTTTAGATTGGATATAAGGAAGAAATTCTTTACTGTAAGGATGGTGAGACACCAGAACAGGTTGCCCAGAGAAGTTGTGGCTGCTTCATCCCTGGAAGAGTTCATGGCCAGGCTGGAGAGTGGATTAAACAACCTGGTCTAGTGCAAGGCATCGCTTGCCCACAGCAGTGGAGTTGGAAGCTAATGATCTTCAAGGTTCCCTTCCAACACAAACCATTCTGTGATTCTGTAATTTTCCTTGGTGGCAAAACCCCTGACTACTGGATTTTAGAAATAAAGTTCCATATAAGAAGCTGTCTCAGATTGCCATGAATAAAAGCTTTAAATAAGACACAGGTGTAAAAATAAGTCTCAAATATCTGAAGGATACAAGAATAATCTAATTCTTGCTATTATTGCTTAAATCTGATGATAGTTAAGCCAGCCTCACAGTTTGGCAGAAGCAGAAAATAAGCATAGCAGATTAATAGATTTTAAGTGCTAGGATCACTGGCACTACGTGCACCATAACAGCCAAGATAGCAGGTAGGATGGCCAGTTTGCAATATTATCTTTCTCCGGTACAACTTCTTTGCATTAGTGGAAGAGAATTCTCTTTACACATGATGTTGCAATTACTGGAACTGCCTCAAATATGGGGAACCTAAGAACAGATGCCCCTAAGAACATAGAAGGGAAGGGGCACAGTCCTGAGTCCCTGCTAATGGAGAATATGTTTATTTATGACAAGAGTACTTTGTACAAACTGTATTTTTCAGCCAGCCAACAAGTTTAACAGGAAGGGTAAATCTGTGGCAAAATGTTCTGATGTAAAGTTTATTCCCTGCAAATACACTTATTAATCTAAATGACAGAATGTATAAAATGTTTCTGCAATCTGACTGTGTAAAATACATCAAAAAATAATGCAGGAGCTAGGCATCTGTGTCTCAGCCTATCCCTAGAGATCCTGAAATTATTAGCTATATTTATAACTAAATTGTATTCTGAATCTTTGCAATGGCAAGGGACATTTTGTATGAACTGAGACATGTTGTTTATTCTGGTGAGATACTGTCTCACTAAAGGAGGAACAGAACCGGGTCAGCCCTAGCAAAGGCAGAATCTATGCCTGGAAGAGGGCTACTGTTGTCCCTTAAACATTCCTGAAACTGCAGTCCTTCCTTGTGGGCAAAACACTGGGTATTTATTCTGTGAAATGCAAATATTCAAAGCCTGACAACTCTTTCCTGCTTTTCACCTCCAAGTTCTAAATGTACCTCACAGCTTGCAGACACAGTGTCCTGTCACCTGTCTGTCCCCTTCCCTTACTCCCATCAAACAGCAGCCCCTGAAGGGTGCAAGAATTGCTTTGGAGAATGGTCTTAAGCCTGAGACATGCTGATAGGGCCAAAACCAGGCTTTTTCAGGAACAGTAGAGGAGGGTGATTAAAGAATGGTACTGATGTTCCCTTCATCCTTTATGTTTCTCTCACCCCAGCTTCATCTTTCTTGGATTCTCTCCAGAGACAGAAGTTATCAGAATAATCTGAAGTGCTCTAACACTCAATGTAAAATTGAAGGGTGAGTCAGTGTGTTACAAATGAGGAATTTCCTACCTTTTATCATCCATATGCTCCATTCACTTCTGCAGGTTAACAATACATCCATAATAATTCATCTTATAAACACAGAAGTCTATAATACAGAATTTGTTAGCACATCCCACACTATGCTGAATTAGCTTGAAACTTAAGGAGACTTCACACATTAGGGGAAAAGCTGTATAATGGGTGACCTTTTTGAGCTGCTTGTCATTTTGAATTCAAAGTCACAGTAGAGCAGCCTGGGTGACATCAGTTACTGCCCTCAATTCCTTTCTCACCAGACTCATCACCACAGGAAATTTACCACCCCATCACCTAAACAGCATGAGTGTTCAGCTAAGACTTTCATTTCTTGTAGCAGTTTCCTGATCTGTTGAGTGCTATTCCTCAGTAAGAAATGGGATGGGACTGTAAGTAGGTCACCTTTCCAAACAGCCATCACAGCTGGAGACATAGCTGGGAGGAAATGCTGTGCCCAAGATAACATTCAGGGAGCAGCACAGAGAAATTATTCCTAGTCCTCAAGTTACCCACCAAACTTTACCTCACCTTCTGTCCCATACCTTGTCCCTGCCACAGCTCCACCCAGCTACAGTTTTGTTAATGATATCATGGTAATCTAGTCTCAGAATTAAAGAAAGGACCTTTTCAAGCTCTGCTGATCAAAATCGTTATCTGTCAGGAATTTCAAATACAGAGACAGTTGTGGGGAAAACACTCTTCAGGCTAGACAGGCAATCATATAAATATATTTCTAATGAATGATATGGGAGAATAAAAGCAACCTCAGATGAGGGAACCACAAACTCCAACCATTTCTATCTGCTTTGAACAGCCTTTATAAAACTCCCTAACACAAGCCTAAGAGACTGAAGGCGAAAGGCAACACAAGTCCTTCAGTTTTAGTCTTTTTTGAGAAGTAAAATGAAGGTTGAAGTCAAGGATAAATGTCAAACAACTGTTGGGGTTTTTTTTCAATTTCAACTTGCTTCAAATTCAGGATACTGCCTCTAATGGCAGTGTGCTGGAACAAGATGATCTTTAAGGTCTAGTCTAACCCAAACCATTCTGTGATTCTGATTCTTCTGACTTGTAAGTAAAGTTGCTTCTTGTCACTACACAGAGTTCTGGGGGAAAAAAAAAAAACCTGTTCCTTCATTTATTTTTATTCCTCCTTTCACTTTATGAGGTTTTGCTCCATGAGAGGGAGCAAAATGATAGTGTGTGGTCAGCCAAGCAGAAAGGTGTAATTTTATGGACCACTTCTCTGTGGAATGAGACTGATGAGGTAGGAAATACTAAGTCTCTTACAGCACGTGGCTTCTGCAGCACTCTAGCTGGGAGGGAACAGGGGTTTATGCAAAATTGTTCCTTTAAAAAAGGTCAGATAAGGAGATAAAGCCTTCCCTCCAAAAAGGCTTTGATTATGTGACAGCAATGCTTTCCACCTACCCTTTGAAAGAGTACAAGAGTACAGGGAATATCGAAGTACCTTCTGAGCCAATAATAAGTAGAGGCAACATGAAAGTGACTGAGTAATTGCATCAGAAGTTTGCAATTAATGACCAATATCTGTCTAAAAGTAGTAGGAGAAGATGGTAATCTTTTGCATTTTATACAATACCAGGGGGGAAAAAAGTAGCTTGCTTTTAATATTGCCATTAAAAATTTTGTTGTTAATACAATAAAAATATGTTTCACTCAGCTTTCACTTAAGAATCAAGAGCACAAGCACTAGTTGTAAACTAAGGCCTGTTTTCTGTAGCTTTTTAAAATACAAAAAGAGCAACACTGAAGCTGTAGGATGATGCCTGAGACCATGGCCCATTTGTGTGGGACCAGGACACGTTTGGATTCCCTGACAGAAGTCAGATCAAACATTCAAATGAATTTTTTTTGACAATATGCAAAATGAACTCCTGCATTTGGAGATATTAGAATTGCCAGTCTAAATTAGGCTGAAGATGGATTAGACTGCAAATGCTGTTAGTGCATCTGGTGGGTGACACACATCAACTATGAGCAGGGACAAGCAAACACTTTATTCTATGCCTGTAGAGGCTAAACCTGGTTAGATTTATTTGTGAGCGTATTTGTAGTTGCAAGACATTTGAGGATGGTCAGGAAATGACTGAAGTGGCTAAGAATTATACCAGGGCACAGTATTTTTTGGTTGTAGGTGTGGGTTACTCCCCAAGATACATGTTGATAGTTGTGGTTTATTTTAAATAAATTATTTCTAATAATTATTTCCATGTTACAAGCAAAGCAAATTTTAGATTAGGTCCAAGTGAGAAATACTTCCCATAAACAATCTTCTCCTTTTACACTAGAGTATAGGTAACAAGATCCATTAACCATAACATGAAAGACCAGATGAGTGTAAGACAGAACTTCCATTTTGTCAAGCTTTATTCCTTGTGAAATCAGCTTTTCTGTTTTCAAAAACCATATGGAGATAGTGTTGTCATCCATGTTTAGTCATACTACTGCAATACATGATGGAATTACTTTCCAACTGCAGAGTGAATGTCATCACAGAAAAGGGAAGGCGGGAAGGAATGAGGGAGGGAGGGAAAGAGGCCAATCTGACAGATCTGTCTACAGAACTATTCTGAAGTTCTGATGATTTGATTAATGTTAGTAAAAGGCAAACAAATGAAAAATCAGATGCATCTCACTTGGGCTACGTTGAGCACAATCACCAAGCGAGTGATTATGTGGTAAATTAGAATCCCACTCCTGTGTCTTGGACACAGAAGCATTTTAAACCGGCTTTTCTGTAACATTATGAAAAATTTTAATAAGGTCCTGAAAAGGAACCTTTTAGCTCCAGATGACCTACACTTGTCTTCACAAATTTTTGCCACATAATATTCCTGGTGTTAAAGTATATTTTGTCTTGGAACCACACATTTTAGTGATGCATACAAACTACTGCACACCAGAGTAAAAATACAACATGCAGTAAAAGTTACACATCATTTTTGTCAGCTGATTTTATGCACTTATCTGAGCAACAAAACAATGTTAGTGCCCGGAAAGAGATGACTGCTGTTGGAGTAACCAGTTATATTTCCATTAATTAAAAGTAAGAAGTCTACAGGATATTACTATAGTTACAACAGGATATACTGCTTCTATGAGTCCTTTAAGATAAAAGTAGGTATTTAGTTTACTTCATTTTGTTCTTCTGACAATTCAGAATATTACACAGGGATTAAAGTCTATACTTTAAAAAAAATAAATTCATGTGACAAACAATGGTCACATCTATTTGCTTTCTTCTCCATATATCAACAGGTTGTGAACAATACCCTGTAAAGAAAGCAAAGAGATATTCACCTTTTTCTGGTCTCCATACAGAAACACCATGATAACTTCTAAACACAAAATTCAGATACCTAAAGAGCACGATGCAACTGTCTTTTAGTCACTGACCCATTTACAGTCTAAGTGACTATTATCATGTGCAAGACACCTGACAAACATTTGGAAGGCAAGTAGTAGGGAAGAGATTCTTGCAGACTTTATATTTGTAAAACCTGTCCAGCTTCTTTGGATAAAAGGCATTACCATAGAATCATAGAATGGTGTGGATTGGAAGGGACCTTGAAGATAATCCAGTTCCAACCCTTGCCATGGGCAGGGACACCTTCCACCAGACCAGGTTGCTCAAAGCACCATCCAGCCTGGCCTTGGACACTTCCAGGGACAGAACATCAACCATTTTCCTGGACAACTTGTTCTAGTTCCTCAACACCCTGAGAGTAAAAAATCTTTTTTCCCCATAGCTAATCTAAATCCACTCTCTTTCAATTTGAATCCATTTCCCCTCATCCTGCACTCCATGCTCTTGTAAATGGTCTTGCCTCATCCTCTGCTTAAGGTACAGGTGTATTAAATTTATATATTCAGGTATATTAAATATACTGCTCAGAATTTAGGCACAAGCACTACAAACACTGCATAATTTTCCATGGTTTTTTGTGGTTCATGAATGAAACAAAGAAAAAAGATTTTCACAAAGCTCACAAAGAAAAATGAATAATAAGTTTCACAAAGAAAATGAATAATTTCTTCTTGGCAAATTCAGTAAAATTCAGAAACAGAAATAAGCAAGCCTAGGGTCTGTGCTTAGTCCTGTTCATATTTGGGCTGCAGAGACTTGTGAATATAATCACTTTTCTGCTAAAGTCAAAGGAATACCTGTCAGCAGGATCATGGTTTATTCATATTCACAATCTCAGATTAAGGATGGAACATCTCCAGCAGTACAATCTAAAGGACTAAAAAAAATTAACTGCTATTATTGCTGCAAGTGTTGAGATCTAGGACTGAGGATCAGGCACAGCAATTTCTTTTGTCAATGACACTTTTCTTGGAGAAAGGAGTCACATTATTATTTTACCTCAACTAGAATTTTTTGCTTGCTGCTTTTATTTTCTTCAATGCTATGAGAATTTGAATTCAGAAGATTAAAAATACATACAAGTTCTCTTGCTTCAGAAACTTTGAAGCAAAAACCAGTTCAAGATCACAAAATAAAGTTTTTATTCCTCAGAAACAACAAATTGTTGCTATTCCTGAAATTAAAGTCATATCTTCTGCAGGCTATTTCAAAAGCAAAGCAAATATCTCTTTCAAGCTTTCTTTAGAAGGCAAATCATAAAGCCAGTAGAAAATAGAAGCAATTGGAATATATAAGCAATTTAGAGGCACTTGTTTAATCTCAGTAATTACCTATTCACAGAGGCAGGATTGGTTAGAAAGGGCTATAGATATTTTTCTATTTAAAACTTTAAAGAGTTTCCTCAGATGTTAAATACAGGATAAATGTCATCTCTTTTCTGTCAAAATCACACCAAGATAAGGAATAGAATATGGTCAAGGAACAAATAATATTTTCTGCTGCAGTCACAGCAGATGAACAACTCAGAGCTAAATTTTATCTGTTCACATGTATACAAATCTTGCTTACTTCACTGAATTTCCTTCTGTCAGGCAAAGTGATGTCAGAAAGAAACCGTCAGTGATTTTTCTGAACAGCATTTCTTGAAGTGGTTTAAGAGTTCAGGAATATCAAGAAGCTGCATTTTAAAACGATATCCTCTTTATATTTTCTGTGTGGTATGGGATTTTTCAGTCAGATTACACAATATCTAAATACATGCTCAGTCCTTCACTCTTTCATTGGGCATTCTAATCAGCTTGGGAAAGTCAGATGAATTTGTTCCCAGAGAGGAGGAATAAGCTTCAGAGAATGAAGATATACAGACATGATAAGGCACTTGGCATATTCTAAATAATTCTGGGCAAAATTAATAAATTCCAGTGCTTGGAGAAAAAGAATGTGAATAATAGACAGCATCAGGCTACATTATAGACAGTAGTAGCCTAGCTGTGGAAATGCTGGCCTTCCTGGCTGCTAACTTTCTGATCAGTTTTGGCCCTAAGGAATTTTGTCTTCAGGGTGGCACCTAATGTGAACACTTAATGAAGGACATATGGCTCACAGAATGGTTGTAAGCATGCAGGAGCAGCTGGCACACCTGAGAGTAAAGCTGAAGCCAGTGCCAGATTTGGCAGTCACAGATGTCATGTCAGGGCATGACCTCATCCCAGGCTGCTGCATCCAACACAAACTAGATAAAGTAACACCTTTACCACGGCTTTCTATTCATGAACTTGGCATATTCATATACTAAATACATGAAAAAGGGAAGGGCAGGGGAGGGGAGGGGAGGAGATTGGAAAATACTTTCTATGTCTTTGGTGGCAGCAGCTTTTATTCAGTATTTCAGCTCTGTAGGCAAAATTCAGTTTGATGGCAGTGGCAACATGGGCAGGGAGCAGGGAAAAGGAAAGCAGGGGATGCCTGAAGAAAGCCATGAGAAATTAATGAAGGGGCTGAGAAGACCAAGGGGCTGTGAAGCATGCAGGGGAATGCCTCTGCTTTTTTTTTTTTTTTTTTTTTTTTTTTTTTTTTGTGTTGTAAAATGTAGTTTTTATATCG
>VZTR01015049.1:640859-670654 GCA_013400775.1 Chaetops frenatus | reverse complement strand
GGGATGGGGGTGGTTTGGGGTTTTTTTGGTGGGCTTTGGTGAGGAATGCTGAGTGATGCCAGTATGACTCTGAAGGGCTTTGAGGTACAGTAGGCTACAGGGGCTCTGCCTCCACCAACTCTCCTCTTCATTAGATCACCTGAACTATGGGTCTCCCCACCTCACCCATAACACAAAAACCCTATCCTGCCCTTGGAAACTACTTATGGTTTTGCAAACTTTTCAAGGAAAGAAGCAACAACATCCACTTCTCTCCACTTATGGTGCTGCAGAGGGATTAAAAAACAAGATGAACCTCAGACCTAGGAGACAGGAGTAGAGAGGAAACCCCTGGAGGCCCTGGAAATCAGTGGATAGGTATTGACAGTGATAGCTTCTGCAAGGGGCCACTTGATAGAGCAGTCATAATTGCCCTTTTAGACAAAATTCCAGGAAGAAAAAAACAAGTCTTCTGCATTGCAAACTCTATGTCCCAAAACTTAATCTGTCTGTGCCTCAATTCAAAAGAGGTAAAAGTGTTTTATCTACTGATCTCAAAAAGGTGCTGGAAAAAGGAAATTAGCATGTACATTTAGTGAGGAAATAAGTATTGATGAGCACTGAGGCAAAAGTCCACCAGGAAATTAAGTTACAAAAGCAAAATCTGAAGAGGTAACAAATGCTCCACTGGGACACACACTGAATAGCAGTGAGCAAACAAATTAGAGAAGACTTTCTCATTTGGTAAACACTAATTGGTATGTACCTAAAATGTGGCAGAAGTCCAAGTGGAAGCAAATGAATATATATGATCAGGTACGTGCAGTGCAAACCTCTGTGCTTGAGTCTGAGGGAGGAAATTAGGTAGGCACACGCCACCTCCTGGCATTTCCTAAATAGGACTTGTGACATTTATTTATTTCCCACATTTGTAACTTTGCAGGAAAATGCAAATCTGGCATATGTGATAAATAATAATGACTGAAAAAAAATAGGAAAATAATTACATCTACACTGGTATTTTCAAAAGGAAATCTCCTTCAGGTTTTGCTTCATGTAGCATTATTTCAAATTTTATCTGAAAAGACAGATTGGGTTAAGCATTATAGTACAGCTGAATGAAATCTTCTGGACTCACCTGAAGTTGGAACAGGGGGGAATTAATTTTTTTAAATTTTTGAAATTATGTGAGTTGATTCAAGACATCCATTAGCTACCCTTAACCCCAGTATTTTAAGTTAGCCAGCACTTCCTATAAAGATCAGGTATCAGCAGAGGGGCAGTGGGATTCCTGTGCCTTGGTGTCTGTTCCTAGCACAGGAGGGAGTGAGCAAAGTAAGCAAAGATTGTGCATTTCAAGCTGTGCGTTTTAACCAAGAGGGGTTCCCAGGTTCTGCTCTCCCAGTGCCACTCCATGTTTCAGGGTATCACTGACCCTCTGCACAGTCCCAGTCTCCTCCTCGTGTCCATGCCTCAGGCTTCTGCCCAGCCCAGGTCTTCTCTCCAAACAGATGCTATTTCCAGACACAGGGTAAAGAAAGCTGAGAAATGTTTTGGGATAGAAAGGGGTGAATATTCTAGTTAGCTTTGATACTCTTAAAATAGTCAATATTGTACCTCCCTAACATAATTTTATGTCTATTTTCCTGAAACTTATTCCTGCCTAATTTTTTTATTTTATGCATTTCCTAAGAACTATTTTTAACATCCTAAACTAGTGGCCAAATTGGCATTAGGTCAGCACAACTCAATTAATTTCATATTATTCCTACCAGTTCACACAGGCTGAGAACCTGGCCCACTGTGATAGGAAATTAAGTCTTTTTTTTACTCAGTGGAGGCTGTCACCCACAGGCCGTTTAGAAACTTACTTGATTATTTTAACGGATGTGACATATCTTTGTTCAAAAGCTATTAACAGGAAAAACATTTTTTTTTTCTGTGAACAGTACAACCAGTAAGTCCTGATTTCACATGGGTTTGCATTCCTGTACCTGTACCTGTACTGTGATAATTCAAATTCTTCTCTTACTTTCACCATGAGCTCATTCCATGATATTTTAGTAGCACCTCCCCTCCCCATTCCCTCACTGCCATCTGGGATGAAAGAAGCACAGTCAGGCCTGGCTTGGTGTTGTATCTGTGCTGTCTGCTGTTGGTTGTGTCTGTAGCTCTTATGCACAGCATGGCCAGGCCAAACAACACAAAAATATCCTGAGTTCATGTGGGGCTCTCCTTTCTCTCAGTGAGGTCATTAATTCAGTTCACTTTTGTCTACTATTTTACAGATTTTCACAAAACCTCCAGAACCATTTTACCTGTGAGACTTCTATTGTTGTCTAATGTGGCTAAAATTGACCTTTTGTTTCCCAAATTATTAGACACCAGCCAGTGTGATTGCAAAAGCCTTAGAAATCAAGGAAAAACTTAAAAAAAAAATGTTATGGGACATAATATGCATTATTTATTATCAGTACTTTAAATGACGTAGAATAAATAGTTTTTGCAGCAAAAGCAAAGATTCTTGGAGCACATTCATTCTTTTCTAGTGGGTTTTAATTGGTTCCAAAAAAAAAAAACCCAATCTAGCCAAGACTGAAAATGGAAGAGAATAATTAGATTCTATTTTTGAATGTTATGATAATCAAAAATTTTGACACTATTTTCTTATTTTATAGCAAAGGGAAGAGAACTCTTCAAGTGAAGATCCACAGAATATGCCAAGGTACATCAGCAGCTCAGTAGAATGGAGTGGGAACTTGACTAACACATAAAGTCAATGATTTCGGATCATAAAATACTGCAGTGTGACCACCTGTGCACGTGGCTACTTCTCCTTACAGATAACATTTCAGGAAATCTGAGTTTCACAGGAAGTGTTTGAGGCATGCCATTGCCATCCACTCCTTTGGTGAAAGCTCTGTACTTCTCTCTCCTTCTGCCCCAGTTGGACAAGTTAAATTTTAATAACACAGAACTCACTTGAATATGGTATTATAACCCCATTTACTTTATAGAAACATTGCCTATTCTAAAAAAGAAAATCTACCTAGATTGCTTCAATCTGCCAGAAAATCATAATGATAGACACTCTTCATGACAGAACAGATGGAAAATATGTAATCCAATGGAACAAGAACATCACTGAATAATTTTATTGCAAAGCACCTTTAAGGCAATTAATGACTTAAGAATAAAACACCTGTGAATCATAAACTATTATTTGTTATCAAATACATACATATGTAGATATAGATCATATGAGAAACTTTCTTACTTCTTTGAGGATTCTGTAATATTCTGACATCTTTAATTTTCATGTGGAATTAGCTCTCCAAGTATATATGGCCATAGATTTGAAAGCTATGTGGGGGTTTGGGCTGCAGTTTTAAGACTTTCGCTCTGAGACATCTGCAAGACTTTTCTGTCAGTGGCTGCTCACCACTTCCTGGGAATTTCTAAAAAAATGTAGTCATTCCAATCTATTTTTGCTGTCCCTCTGACAGCTGTCGTCCCAGTGAGCAGAGCTGTCACTGAGAACTCTCACTTGAGACAAGACTGGGGGAAAAAAACCTGGTATCAACCAGGAACTACTGGATTGTCTGGGATGAGGAATTGGCATGAACTCTCTGCTCTGCTTTTCACGGCTGGTTAATATCGTCAGTTTGCATCCACCATGGCTCCTGACAAAATTAACAATGACAGAATAAAAGTCCTAACACAGGCCCCGGGGGTTTTATCTTTGCAGTTTAACAATGCTGTAATGGGTTGACCTTGGCTGGATGCCAGGTGCTCACCAAGCTGCTGTATCACTCCCCAGTAGGGCAGGAGAGAGAAAACTAAGATGGAAAACAACTATTAGTTTGAGATAAGGCAGTTTAGGGTCTGTGAATGCATAAGTAAAATTGATCTCTACTTCCCATTGGTGATCAATGTTCAGCCACTTCCTGGGAAGCAGGGCATCAACACATGGAGCAGCTGCTCTGAAAGGCAAACATTGTTAAATAACAAATGCCCTCCCTTCCTCCTCCCTCCCTTAGCTTTTATATCTTAGGTGATGTCATATGGTATGGAATATCCCTTTGGATAATTTGGGCCAGCTGGCCTGCTTGAGTCCCCTCCCAGGATCTTGCCCACTCCCAGCCCCTTGACAGGAAGCAGGGGAGGAACGTTAGAGAGGCAGCACTGATGCTGTGCCAGCTCTGCTCAGCAGTGGCCCAAACACCGGTCGGTGTCACCATCACCCCTCCAGCTACCCACGCAAAGCACAGCGCTGGGAGGGCTGATAAGGAAAAATGAACTCTACCTCGGCCAGACCCAATACAATCTCCATCCCTTATTCCATACCATTTGAGTCATACTCAAATTCCACATAATTTATATAACTTCCAACTGTTCCATTCTATTTATTTCTCATTACTGGAATCCATTCTTCCCCACATTTACAACTTAAGGTACGTTCCTAAACCGTCTCCCTACTAAGCATAGATTTTCATTAACCTCTATCCCCAATCCTTTTACAGATAAATAGTATTTTCTCATTTCATGGGCTTCCTCCACCCCTCCAGATCCATGATTTGGGCTCCATTTCATCAAGATGGATGGTCAGCACAGGAAAAGCAGCACAATTGATCACTGGGCACAGACAGCAGCCTGGCTCAGGTCATCATTGCATTCTCCTTGTTCCTCACAAAATTCATTCTCATCAGTTCATGTCATTCCTGCTACTTTACTTCCTACAACTTCAAATTTACAACAGACATTATTCTTCCCAAAAGATCAAGTCTCCTTGAGGTACACACTGAGTCGCCCCATCCTCGACATTACCCACCAAGTACACCCAGGTCCCTGGGCAAAGACAATCCCATGAATGGGTTTGCCTCTTATGGGAGGAGAAATCCACACTGACTTCTCCAACCTCTCTCCTATGTGTAGTACAGGGACCTTATCTCCTCCCACACTGTATAAGGGTTTAGTCTGGGCAGGACCAGGGTGGTTAGCAGTGTTGAGCAGCCAAGTGGCTTCTGATAAATTTTCATCCCAGTGGTTCCATGCCCCATTACCTAACACTTCTAAAATAGTCTTTAGCAGCCCATTATACCTCTCAATTTTTCCAGAGGCTTGTGGTGATACAGGATATGATACATCCACTCAATGCCATGTTTCTTTGCCCAAGAGTTTATAAGGTTATTTCAAAAGTGAGTCCCCTTGTCTGACTCAATTCTCTCTGGGGTACCATGTCACAACAAAATGTGTCTCTTAAGGCCTAATATGGTGTTTTGAGCAGTGGCATGGCTTACTGGATATGTTTCCAGCCAGCCAGTTGTTGCCTCTATCACGATGAGGATGTAGCTCTTGCCTTGGTGTGTTTCTGGCAGTGGTCCAATGTACTCAATTTGCCAGGCCTCACCATATTGGAAACCCAGCCACTGTCCTCTATTCCAAAGAGATTTCACTCACATGGCTGGCTTGATTGCAGCACACGTTTTGCATTCCTGAATAACGTGTGTGATAATGGCCTCTGTGGCCAGGTCCATCCCTCAATCACGAGCCCTGTCTGTGAAATCCCTTCTTACATGTCCTGATGCTTCATGGGCCCATCGGGCTATAAACAGCTCACCCTTTCACTCCCAGTCTACATCACCTGCACTATTCTGATTTTGGCAGCCTTAGCTACCTATTCATTGTTTTGGTGTTCTTAAGCAGCACGACTTTTGGGCACAAGTATCTACATGATGTACCTTCAGAGTCATGTTTCCTACCTGTGCATCAATGTCCTGTCATTATCAGGACGGTTGGGTGGAGACAGGACCACTTATTTTATGGTTTTAAAGCTTGATTTATTGTATCTTTCTCATGAAGGTGCAAGAATGGCTTCACAGAGGAATGCAGAGGTCAGCCACATTCAAAATGGTTACAAGATTGCAGGTTACAAGGTCTCTTTAAGCTTAATTGGAGAATAGATAATTGCCACACGCACATTGTTCTGATTTCTACACCAAGAGTTAATTAAACCTATATTACCCATCTGCCACATTGCGGAATCTTTTATCCAACCACGTACTGACCTACAGTTCTATATTACTCTATTACTACATTTTAAACTTTTTACTTTATTCTCTAACTACTTCTATATGTAAACTTCAAACTTCAAAACTTTCTGATCCTGGGATTCCAACATGTCATAATGCAGCAGCCCAGACAGGTTTACCCCTGCGTTGCCAATTGCTCTGCTTCCATTGCTGCAGCCACCCCCACGGGCATTAGCCACCATCCCTGAGTCACTGTGGAGTACAGGCCATTTTTCTCATTCAGGGGTAGTTGGATGCCTTTCACCTCTGCAAATTGGCTTGACTCACCTTCCCCTTCAGCAGCCTCCAAAACTCATTCATTGTGTGGGCCTCCACACAGCAGCTTTCTACCTCCAATGGTTTCTTATCACATGGCAGGATCCCTCAGTAATAGAGCATTGCCTCTTTTAATTTTCTAGTAACTTGTTTTACGGTGGTGCTTCTTGGGCATGAGTCGCCTTCTCAAGCAATGCTCCAAAATCTCTGGCTTCTGGACAGTCCATAACATCTTCTAGGATTCCTGGGAAACTCAGTTTCCCATTTGGGCTCACTGTGCAATGCACTTACTCCACATAGTGCTGGTTGTGTGTTGTGTTAAGACGTTTCCTTTGAACATCCAGTGTAGCACAGGCAATTGTGGTGCTGAGATGCTTCTGTCCCAACAACTTCTGAGGCAGCTCAAACCCCCTCATTAGCTGCTAGTAACTCTTTTTCAGCTGAAGTGCAGTGGGCTTCTAATCCTTGATAACTCTGGCTCCTCGGAGTGACCTCAGGTTTCTCCTGAGGTCCTTTGCCAGAGGCTCCAGGTGAGGCTCTGCTTCACAGCTGCAGTGTAGAGGATGTTTTGCATGGCTGGTCCTGTCTATACAGGCCCAAGAGCTGTTTCCTGTTTGATCTGCTCAAAGGCCTCTTGTTGCTCAAGGACCCATTTTACCTGTGAGTCAAATGGTTCTTCTTCTGGGTCACTCGATAAAGGGGCCCACAAGCTGACTATAATCTGGAATGTGAATTCTGAAGTAAACAATTGTTGCCAATTATCTGCTGAACTGATTTATTAAACAGGATAGTAACAGAAAAACAGAGCAATCAAGGTTCCAATAGCTGACTGGCATTAGACCAAGGGAGGAGGACCCACGCTGGGTGTCTGACCATGGCCGATATGGTCAGAGAGACCCCAGTCTTCCAGGGGGGTTACTTTTTATCCCCCTCCCTGGAGCCCGCCCCTGGAGACACCTCTGATTGGTGGATGTTGGCTCGTTGTCCAGGCAACCAGTTTTTCTGGGTGGGGAGATGTCAGAGCATCGAGTGATTGGTCAGGTCTCTGTCCACTCCTGTTNCCTGTTTGATCTGCTCAAAGGCCTCTTGTTGCTCAAGGACCCATTTTACCTGTGAGTCAAATGGTTCTTCTTCTGGGTCACTCGATAAAGGGGCCCACAAGCTGACTATAATCTGGAATGTGAATTCTGAAGTAAACAATTGTTGCCAATTATCTGCTGAACTGATTTATTAAACAGGATAGTAACAGAAAAACAGAGCAATCAAGGTTCCAATAGCTGACTGGCATTAGACCAAGGGAGGAGGACCCACGCTGGGTGTCTGACCATGGCCGATATGGTCAGAGAGACCCCAGTCTTCCAGGGGGGTTACTTTTTATCCCCCTCCCTGGAGCCCGCCCCTGGAGACACCTCTGATTGGTGGATGTTGGCTCGTTGTCCAGGCAACCAGTTTTTCTGGGTGGGGAGATGTCAGAGCATCGAGTGATTGGTCAGGTCTCTGTCCACTCCTGTTGCGACACATGTGCAGGTTGGCCCACATCGCAACCTCTCCCTGGAGCATCTCCTTTGGGGACAGAGCTCCAACAGGAGGGCGGGGGCTTACCACATTCACATGCACAGCCGGTGCTACGGAAACAGGTGGGGTTCTTCAGAAATTCCCAGCAGCTTTATTTGCAGAGGTCGGCGCCGGCACAGTGGCGGACCTTCAACACCTCACATGCTAGAAGGCAGGGGAAGAACCCCAAGGGTGGAAAAATATAGGATTTTACTGGGAAGGCAGGGGCAGGGACACAGGAGGGGCCAGGGTATGAGGAGCCAATAGGAGAACAGGGGAGGAGTGGTTAGGGGGCTGGGATCAGCAGGGTTACAGAACTTGGAACCTGGCCATGTAAGGCAAAGAGCAGAAAGTGACACTGAAACAGACTCTCTATGAGAGAAGCCAGAACCCAGGCGCTCCCTTCCAGGGCACCCACACAATCCGGGTCCTGAATTCATCCCTTTATGCTAATCCCTGGTGACACTCTTCTTCTAGAGAATTCCACTGCCCCTGTCAATCACCTCAAGGCCTACTGTTAATACATAAAGCAAGCCTAACACTAGTACTAATCTGCCCATTCCCCAAATTAAATGCCCCAACTGAATTAACAGTAACTCATAGATAAAATAACCATCAACTACTTAACATGACTAACAATAAGTCTGAACTAATTAATCACTTCTCAAACAATTAATAAACAATTAATGGAAACTCCTTTCCTCGAGAACTACAAAAGCCAACCTCCCACACTCATTTATAACAATTTTTTCCTTTTCCTTTCTGTTAACCATTTGGCTTTTGTAGTTCATGATAGTTCAGTCCAGTAAAACATAGTTCATGTCTTCATATTCTGTTCCCTGGTCTGCGTTGTTCAATTTGTAAGCCGAGTATAACAATCAGGCCTCAGAAGATACTCCTGGGTTTGGGGGTGCTTCCATTAAGGTGAATAGCTTCTGAGATTGGGTTTTGGATCCCTTGTTGGTTGCTGTTAGGGATCCACAGTGTCTGGTGAATGGTACTGGTGACCAGTTTAGTAATACATGGTAGTATGCATGGTAAAAATATCAGACTTCCCACAGCCCCATCCAAGAGGAATCCCACCTTCTTTAGTCTTGATAATCCCCACCAATTTTCCCATCAACCTTTAACCAAGATGCTCTTCCACCTCTGAATGGGGACATGTGCAATGGTTCTAATGTTTTTGGCGATATCTAGTACTGCCTCCCCAGTATCTTCTGTCTTGATGCAACAGTCAGAGGTGTTAAACTTGCCGAATACTCCACCTTCTTCTGCTAGCAGGTAGTCCAGGGGTAGCCTGTTCTGATAGATCGCTGCCCATGCTTGTCTTTGTTATTTAGTTACTAGTTCTAGTGCTGTTGCTGTTTGATTGGTCACTCTTGCACAGATTGCAAGCACTGCTTGTAACCTGATTAATTGGTTCAGGAGATATATGGGGCTTCGGTAACCCCAAGTTCCATCTTGGGCCCAGGTGGCTGGGCCATAGGTTTCTATGATTCTCTGGGGAGACCCCTCATCATTACCCCATTTTTGTGAACTGGTCAGACAGCTTCTTTTCTCTCTCTTTAGTTGATCATCTAGAGGTACCCCAAGCTGGGTCCCATCCTGTTCAGGCAGCATGAAGGATCCTAGAAATATTGTGCCAATTGTACAGCTGCCTCCCCAGTTTGCTGGTAAAATGAGGTAAGCATTTTTACTACTGATTTTAAAAAGGCCATCTGGTGACTTCCAAAAATTGGCTTTCCAGAACCTCACCCCCCTCCAAAATCTGGACAGTTCACGGACTCCAGTGTAGGGGTTATCCCCTTGGCTAACACACTGATACATTTGCTCTCTATAGTGATAGAGACACCTTTCCCTTCCCCGGGTGCGTCTGGACCACTGTATCTCAGGCTCCTGAGGGGTCCACCACTTGAGAATTCCATTAGTTATTAAATATCTCTTATACACTGTTTCCCACCTTCTGTTGATGCTGTTTTCCTTCTCCTCTTAAGCATTCTTCCCCTACCACCTGTGCATTCAGGGGCCATATCTCATTCGACAATTTGGGCCACGGAACTCTCATCTTGTTGTTTTTCCACTTGAGTGCAGTGAGGGGATCCAATCCACTTCCCCTCCAGGGCCATCTCTCTGTTACCAAAGTCCCGCCACAAACTCAACAATGACTGACGTTTAATTCTGAACTGATCTTTTCTACCACGTCAACAGACAAGTTTTTGCCAGACCCCAGAATACTCCAGTCCTCTTGGTCCTTTTCCAATTCCCTTTTCAATTCCTTGTGCTTTTCAGATAATACTTGTTCCTTAACAATGTCATGTGCGGGTTTGGGTATGGTCATTTTCCTTTCAAAACAAACCCAGGGTTCCCCTACGGGACATTCCCTAGCAGCTCCTTGCTGGTCTGCTTCTTGGATTGGTGCCATCCTTTGTCTCCGCATGTTGTCAGCCACTTTGGATCGTAACACTAAGGATTTATAGTTTGGTGGGTCCACAAGATCGCCCTCACCCCAGTCACTCGGGGAACTGGATGGTAGCAATTCCCTACCGTCCTGTGGTGGTTTACATCTGACAGCAGATCATCAATAGTCCTTTTATTTGTGGCACTATCCTGACAACTACAGAAAGGAAGGGCTTACAATTACATGCATTAATCTGGTATTTACTTGATCTTAGAGAGTCATTTTAGTGTCCCCTTCTCTAGATATCACCACCCACTCTTCTGGTGATTTTACTGGTCCCTTTCCTCTGGATACATGCATCCAGCCCTGTTCCGCTGTATGGACTGCTGCTTCTGTTGTTAGTAAGACCTGGAAGGGACCTTCCCAACTTGGTTTTCGAGTGGTCTCCTTCCAAATTTTAACCATCACCTAATCACCTGGTCAGACCTTATGGATTCAGAAATCCAATGGCGTGGTTTGAGGAATTAATCCTCTGGTCTGCAGTTCTTCCAGATTCTTGGCAATTGCTGTTACATATTTCTGGACTCGAGCCTCCCCTTGCTCTAAGGAGGCTACCTTGCGTTCAGTGACTAAAAAGGGCAAAAAGCATTTCATATGGGGACACTCCAATGTGTGACTGCAGCTGAGTTCTTGCTCTCACTAGGGCTAAAGGTAAACACTTTGTCCAGGGTAAATGAGTTTCAAGCATTAACTTTGTCAGGGCAGTTTTCAAAGTTTGATTCATACATTCAACCCTGCCAGAACCCTGCAGATGGCAGAGAGTATGTAACTTCCATTCTATGCCTAGATTTCAAGCCAAATCTTGTAAAATTTTAGCTGTTATATGAATACCTTGGTCTGAATCTGTTAGGTTAATGAGCCCATACCTGGGGATGAAGTATTCTAGTAATATTTTGCTTACCTCATTGGCAGTGGCCTTAGTGGTAGGAATAGCCTCTACCCAATGGGTAAGATGGTCTACAATTACCAATAAATACTTCTACCGCTGAACTGGTGGCATTTTGGTGAAGTCAACTTGTATGCTTTGGAATGGTCTGAAACCCAAATCCCTTCCTCCAGGTATGGGTTTCCTCATTACCTTTTTGTTTACTTTTTGACAAATTACACACCCTTCTGCTATTCTTTTCACCAATTAACATACTCCCAAGCACCTGCAGAATTTTAAGGACTGATCACATAAGGCTCTGGTTCTCCAATGAGTTCACTGATGTATCTCCTTAAGGATATTTCTAGACAAGGTTTTATTCAATATTTGACAGCTATTGGGAAAGGTCCACTTTCCTTGCTCATCCTTTGTTCCCCCAATACTCTTAAGTTGTTTCTCTTTGAGCTCCAAGAATGTCAGGACCTCAGGTGGTCTTTTCCCCATTTGCATTAACTTGATTTTACCTCTGGCTTCCTTTTTCAGCAGCCTCCTTAGCCAGTCTGTCAGCCAACCTATTTCCTTTAATTTTGAAAGCCAACCCTGTTTGGTGGCCTTTACATAGACCACTACGATACCTATCGGGCTTTCCAATGCTCTTAAAACTTCCTTTACAAGGACCTCATGCATGATATTCTTCCCTTTCGAGTTTAGTAGTCCTCTTTCCTCCCAGATCTTACCAAAGGTGTGTACAACACTGTAAGCAGAATGAGAATCAGTGTATATTGTCCCTCTCTTCTCTCCTACGGACTCCAAACCTCTTTTAAGAGCATACAGCTCACATACCTGAGCTAACCAATTGGCTGGCAAAGGACCAGTTTCTATCACACTTGATGTTTGTCCGTCCGCCACTGCATACCCTGAGCCTCTCTTCCCATCAACACATCGGGACGAACCATCCACAAAGAGTCTTTCCCCCTCACCCAACGGGTAGTCCACCAAGTCTTCACGGACCTTTGTTTGTAAGTCCACCATTTCCAAACAATTATGTATTGGTTGGGTTTGAGGTTCTCTGTAGAGAAATTGAGCTGGGTTCCTGCTTTGATGTGTTACTAGGGTAAGACAGTCCGATTCTGCTAGAATGGTCTCGTATTTCAGGATCCTTGAATCAGTCACCCATCGATGTGCACGTTGATTCAGAAGGCCTCTTACATCATGGGGTGTGTGTATCTTCAACGTGCCCCTGAAGGTTAATTTGCCAGATTCCTGTGTTAGGTTAGTGGTGGCAGCTATAGCCTGCAAGCAACTAGGCCACCTGCGAACCACAGGGTTCATTGATTTGGAAAGAAATGCCACAGGCTTCTTGCTCCCAGCCCAGTTTTGGGTCAATACTGCATATGCCACTCCTTGCTCTGCATTCACATAAAGGTTGAACGGTTGGTCTTCTGAGGGTAGACTCAATACTGGAACTGTTGCCAATTTAGTTTCTAATACATTTAAGTGGTTCTCGTCTTCCTGGCTCCATCTTATTGGACCTTCCCCTGTCAATTTCTCGTACAAAAATTCTACTGATTGTGTATACTCATCAATCCATATGCGGCAGTACCCGAACAATCCCAACAGTTTTCTTATTTCTTTCTTGGTGTTAGCTGATGGTATGGATAAAATCCTGGCGACTCTGTCCCAGCTTAACTGCTGGGCTCCCTGCACTAAGATATGACCAAGATTTGATACTTCTTTCTATACAAATTTTAGTTTGGTCTTTGATACTTTCAGTCCATTTAGTCCTAGAAAATTTAATAGTTGGATGGTTCCCTTTCTTACATTCTCTTTGTCTTCCCCTGACACAAGAAGATCATCTACATATTGGCTGACTTGAACATTTGGTGGCATATTGTAGTGGTTTCAGTTCGCCTCCTCACACCGGGCAAATAATTTTAGTGTCGAACCATGACACATATCACGAGTCCACAATAGTTCTTCCAAAGCTTGGCCGAAGAGTGTTGGACATTCAGTGTGTCCTTGGGGAAGCCAAGTCCATCTTAGTTGCTGTCTGCTTCCTGTCTCCGTATCTTCCCACTCAAAAGCAAAAATGTCACGGCACTCTTCAGTCAGTGGACATGCCCAGAAGGCATCTTTCAAATCCAATACACTATACCACTCATGCAGGGGTGACACTCTGCTCAGTAGGGTACATGCATTGCATACCACAGGGTACCAAGGCATCACTCTCTTGTTCACCTCACATAAGTCTTGGACTAATCTATAAGATATGTCCAAATTTCCAACAGAGAGTATTGGTGTATTAAAAGGAGATTACTATCTTTGAGTAACTAATTTATTAGGGGCTGTAGTCCTCTCTTGGCTTCTGCAGGTATGGGGTACTGCCTGATTCTCACTGGGGTGCTGCTCTCCTGAAGCGTTATCTCTAAAGATGGTATGTCCTTGAGGCCTCGGTTACCCGGTGAGGCCCAAACCCTTGAGTCTATTTGTGACTCATCCTGGGGCCTTAAGGACAATATTTTCACCCTCATCCCAGTCCGATGCGGAAGAATTCCTAAATTCAGTTTTATTTGAACGTTTCTTCCAAGCAAATTGTTTCCAGCCTCAGGAACAAGCAAGATGTCTCCTACGGCCTCCCAATCACTTGTGCAATTTTTTACTCATGGTATTATGGGAATTCTGAAGGGTTTCCCTCCTGTCCCAACAACTTCTATGGAGCTCTCATTTGTACTGCATTCTTCAGAGGTTTTCACCATACAGGTTCGGTCTGCTCCTGTGTCTAACAAAAAGGTGAATTCTTCACCTCTGGGGCCTACTTTTAAATTTATCAAGGGCTCGGCCTGATGACATGGCCCCAGGAGAAAGAGCCCCTGACACCCCTAATCTTCCAATGAGGTTGGCATGGCCTCATGATAGACCCTTCTGTCCTTTGCCTCCTGCAGGCACACTCTCCGAATTTGGCCTTCTTGATGACAACAGTAGCAAGTCATATTCTTGACTCTTTCTCTTTTTTCCAGCGGGGTGTCCCTTTGCCCTCCTTTTCCTTTTGGTTCTATTTGTTGTTCTTTTGGAACTACCTCTTGAGCCAACATTACCATCATCTTGGCCTTGTTCTTCATTCTATGCTCATCCCTTCTTACATAAATCCTCTGTACTTCCCAAAGAAGCATATCCAGGTCCCTCTCCTGCCACTCTTCAATTCGTTCCAACTTCCTCCGGATGTCTGGCCATGCTTTAGTAACGAATTGAACCTTCAGGAGAGTTTGTCCCACTGTGCCTTCAGGGTCTATTCTGGAATATCCTATCAGGTCCTCTTTGAGGTGTCTGAGCCACTCACCAGGGTTCTCGTCCCTCCCCTGCTGGCTCTCAAAAGCCTTTTTTGTGTTTATGTTTCGTGGGACTGCTTCTCTGATGCCTCTTACTACTAGATTACAGTAGTCTTCCATCTCTTCCGTCTGTCTCCTTCGTCATTTGAGTCCCACTGGAGAGGGGTTATAGGTATTTTATTCTCAGCATTGGGGCCTTGCTGGTGTTCCCTTTCCCGTATCCTCATCCCTGCTGATCTTCTAATTTGTCGCTCCTCTGTAGTAAATAGGCCCATTAGGATGTTGTTCAGTTCTTCCCATATATAAATGCTTGGGCCTGAAAACAAATCAAGTTGCTCCGATAGTCCAGTTGGGTCTTCTAGCAAACTTTTCATTTCCTTTATAAAGGATCGAACCTCTGCTGCTGTTAATGGGGCGTTTACATATTCAATTCCTCCGTGTACTCCTCCCATCAGGACTTCTCATAAGGGATAAAGATTACTTTGGCCGATGCCTTCCTTTCTCTGTTCCACATCCCTTGTCTGGGCCTGAGTATTCTGGAAGGGCCCATTATCCCTCTCATTAGTGCCAGACGGCAAGGTTGACCTTTTCAAGATCTCTTCCTTATCTTTGCTAGCTTCTTTCATCAGGTCCTCAGGATGATCAGTATCTTGTGGATTAGATGTCACTTCTGTTGGTTCCAGTGTAGGTGGTGCATATGCAGAGGGTATTGCACTCAGGGGATCCTCCCGTTTAGGAGTAATTGGGCTTTCCTTTCCTTTATTCTGCTCTGGTTTTACCTTCGTTGCTTTAATCTTGCACTGCCTCCACCAGCTGGCTGCATACTCCTGTTCAGTTGGGTTTACTGGGTTCTTTTTGTTAACATGTTCATTTAGGGCCTTACACAACCATTCTTCATTACATCTGTATCTACGCCAATACAAGTTGTCCGATCAAATTGCCTGTTGTGGCTAGTCCAGTGCACAATACTGTATCATTTGCAATTTGTCCTTCCCTTTGGTGTTTTCAATGCTCATTCCATTTGTTACATCCTTTGTAGGCTCCTTCTGGGGTTTTGTCCAACTAGCTCCCATTTCTTTCTTTGATTTGGATGCTGGGGCAATTGATCCTGTCGTGGGAAAAGGTGTTTGTAAGTTTCCCACTACTGGGGCCCATGAGGTACTAGACCCCCATATGGCGGACCAAAGAAAATAGGGATCATGGGAGCCCCTGTCGGAAATTTTCCCAAGATGATGGGCATTCCTGCCTAAACTAAACAAAATGGCGGCCGCTCCTGCCTTCGCCCCACAAAATGTCAGTTGTTCCCGCCTTCGACCAACAAAACAACTAGTAGTCGGTCCCACCCGAATTATACAAGGTGGCGGCTGGCCTCCGCCACACCACAAAATGTCCTCCTTTTACTTCTTGTTCACACCAATCACCACATTTATCCACTTCATTCACTCCGAACAGCCGAAACCACACAGGGGACAAAACTTTCTTAAGGAATAAAAGAAAAGAGTGCACACTGACACTCAAATCCTTTACCGTCAACTAATGGTGAGTCCAGCTCACCAAGCATTCAACAGAAGTCCCCCTTTTTGGGTTCCCTTTTCCTGGGGATTGGATAAGTCCCTTCCACCAGGACCTCAAAAACACCAGCTCAAAGGCTGTCTTCAGGAGACGATGACCACTCCTGGCATCAGAGGTATACCTTCCCAAACCTCTGGCATCGCAGACTCCTGAAGAGCCTAAACCACCCTCTCCAGGAGCCCCTGGTGTGGGCTTAGGGTATTCTCACTCCCTTATCCTCCTGGACGGGCGGGAGTCCCATGGCTCTGTTGGGGCAACCACTCCCCAGGTTGCGACCCTGGTGGAAACCCAAAGGGATTTTAACACTCAGCTCAAGGGCTGTCTTCAGGGCTCAATGTTCATCTCTGGCATCGAGAAAAAGCCTTTCTCTGACTCTTGGCATCCCAGACTCCCAAGGGGTTCGACCTTGTGTCCTTGGAAGCCCCCGGCCTGGGTTTGGGGCAATATCCCTAGCCAGGGTGGCTCACCCACTCAGCTTTCGCATTCACTTCTCCCCTTTGCTGACCAGCCCCCTCTCGGGAGTCCGGAACCACAGCTAAAAGGGCTCCACACTCACTTCAGGAATCGGGATGCTTGTTCCCCATCTCATTCACTCGCACTGTCACACTCACCACCCCTACTGCCCCGCACGATACTTACAAGTCCTGTCGGGCAGCTCAGCATGGGGCTCTCTCTCCTTGGAGCAGCTCTTGTCCTCCCTAGGGGGAACCTCCCTAGCTCCACCAGCCATAGGCCAGCGGTCCTCCTCACAGTGCTAAGAGATCTCCTTGGAGATGTCAAAAATCCAACAGAGCCCTTTCTAAATACTTTGCTGGGGATCTAATTAGCCCAGTCCCCAAATTAAATGCCCCAACTGAATTAACAGTAACACATAAATAAAATAACCATCAACTATTTAACATGACTAACAGTAACTCTGAACTAATTACTATCAAAAAATTAATAAAGAATTAACAGAAGGAAACTCCTCTCCTTGAGAACTACAAAAGCCAACCTCCCACACTCGTTTGTAACAATTCTCCAGATCTCCACAAGGCCTAGGAAAGCTTGTTTCCTTCTTATTAGTTAGTGGGAACATAGCAGCTATTTTGTTAACCACCTCCACAGGTACGTGATTGCATCCATCCTGCCATTTTATTCCCAAGAACTTGATCTCCTGTTGTTATAAAGGGAGTGAGACCTTAGACAAGTCCTGCCTTTGCCTCAGATTTCTGGCAATAGCTCTGTTTGATGCCACCTGCACCCCAGATTGTTCTGGCTCGCAAGTTCATAAGAATGACTGATTAGGTAGATCTTTTATAAAAGGAATTATTTATTGAATAGACACAAAATTAACAGATATAAGATTTTAAACAGACTACTTACTACACAGGATAACACAAAAAGAACTACCAGTAGATAAAAAACACAGTGCATGATAAGAAGGTACCTATATTACAGCTAGAGAAGAAATAGTATAGATTAGGAGCTCATGTAGCTTATCACCAAATTGATGATGGAGGACACATAGAATCTTTTCACTCAATTCCCAGGGAAGTAATCACAAAGTTTGCATCCAAAATTAGGGAAAAAGGCTTACACTTTTCTAGGGTGTGTAGGAGACTTACGATTTTGTGGAAGTTTTGTGTAGATTTTATAATTTGTAAAGTGAAGTGTCTGTCAGTCAGAAATTCCATCTTATCTTCCTACATACTGTTCTCAAGGCAAGATGTTTATTGGCAGCTGGGAATTCCACCTCTGGCACCAGAGAGAATTCCCTACTGGACAAATGTGCAGCCGGGTTTATCTCACCAATTCATGTGAGGAGGAGAATGTCCAGAGCTGTCACACCAGCTGATAGAACAGATAAGCTCTTCTGTGGTAGGGGGGAGAGTCCTGTCACACCTGTGCAGATCCCTTTACCTTACACTGTTTTATGGCAAGACCAGCTTTCAGAAGAATTTGGATTATTTTTCTTTTTTTCTTAAAATTTCTTCTGCTGTATTGCCCCACATAATGATACGATCAATATATTGCAGGTGTTCCAGAGCTCCATCCTTTTCCCGTGCAGTCTGGATCAGTTCATGGCAGATAGTTGGGCTGTGTTTCCATCCATGGGGCAGTCGATTCCAGGTATACTGGACACCTTACAAGTGAAAGCAAACAGTGGTCTGCACTCTGCTGCCAGAGAGACTGAGAAAAATGCATTAGTGATATCAATTGTGGCACCATTTGGCTGTCTTTGACTCCAGCTCATATTGGAGTTCCAACACGCCCCACACAGCGGCACTCAGAGACAGCATGGCTTCATTCAGGCCATGATAGTCCATTGTCAGCCTCTGTTCCCCACTGGACTTTTGCACTGGCTACATGGGGCTGGTAGAAACATCTTCTATCATCAACTACATTTAGATGATAATAAAATGTTGTAGTTGCCACTCATTTGTAGAATCAACCATAAAAACGCAAACTTAGAAAAATAAATCAACAAACACATATTCACAAAATGATTATTTGGTGTCTTATTGTATAGTTAAAACATCTCATTTTCCTTTAATGAAATGCCTGTGAGTGGCTGAGCAAGCAATTGAGTTGTGGAGGCCTGTGGGCCTGCCAGGAGACCTCCAGGAGCCACGCCCTGGAAGGACACCCCATAGGCTTCAGCCTCTCCTATTGATTCCTGTGGACTGTCATAATAAGATGTCAATCTACCCCGGCTCCACCCCTCTTGTTAACCATATATGTCCATACCTTGTACCCACGTTGGCTGCTGGCCTGTTGGCCGTTCCACCCCCTGTTTATTGTATATGGTCAAGTTTCCGGCAAGTTCTCTGTTCTCTGTATCCCCGTTGGTTTGTACCCATTTGTCTTCCCTAGTTGCTTCCCCACTGGTCCTTGTAATTACTCTCCCGCCTATCCTATCTGTTGATAGGCTGTTATGGCTGACTCTGCCCCCTCTGTGCCCATATATAAATCTGGACCCTCTACAGTTCCCCATCTTTTGTCCCTGGACCCCTTCAACATGTAGGCACAATAAGCTACTGCTGGATCTCCACACAAAAGACCCTTCCTTCGTCTGTTGCTTTAATCATCTATCAGTGGTGTGTGAATGTTGTGTCCGCCGTGTACCCAGCAGAGCACCCTCCCCTTGGAGATGCTTTAGGAAGGTTGCGGTGTTTCACCATCTGTCCTCACCGTGACATTGAGTCATTGCTATGAAAACTTCTGTTTTTTCACTATTGAAAGTTGAAATTTATGTTATAATGGATTATAACTGTTCAGCAATTGGATTATTGATGTTCAATAATCAAGCTGTTATTCATTTCTGTTAATGAGTACTGTATGTTTCATTGTCTCTTTATCTGCAATGTTTTAAACTTAAAAGTATCTTTCTTACACAGGTATAAAAGCAGTATCAACTTTCTGTCATTCCTGCATTATATTGTTGTTGGGGTACATTAATTTCTTTGGGACTTCTTACTTTTCTTTATTGTTTTCTTTAAAACTCCTGAAGAGCTCATTCTCTTAGACCATCTAAGGCTAACTAATAATTCCTGATACCCTTTGAATGTCCGTGAGCATTTCAAACTGAAGTACTTTTTGCTGCTTACTGCAAACACTGAACATTTGATTAGTCTTGGGTGATTTAGTAATCCAACTAGAAAATTAAGAACTGCTGCTGCCAAATTACTCATACAATTCACATTTTATTATTGGCTGCTGAACAAGATGTTTCTGTCTCACACTTTAGATACTACTCAAGTGAAAGCCCTAAAAGCTCTGATAATAAAATAATCATAGAATTACAGAATGGATAAGGTTGGAAGGGACCACAGTGGGTCATCTGGTCCAGCCTCCCTGCTTAGCCAGGGTCATCCCATAGCACATGGCACAGGATTGTATTTAGATGATTCTGGATTCATCTCCACTAAGGGATACTTCACAAACTCTCTGCACAATCTGTTCCAGGGCTCAGTCACCCACACAGTAAAGAAGTTTTTTCTCTTATTCAAGTGGAACTTCCTGGGCATCAGTTTCTTCCTGTTGTCTTTTGTTCTATTGCTGGGCACTGCTGAGCAGAGCCTGGTCCATCCCCTGACATCACTCTATGATACCAATAGACATTGAAGAGGTCCCCTTCAGTCGTCTCTTCTCAAGGCTGAACAGGCCCAGCTCCCTCCAATTACCTCTGCTGCCATACATTGGACCTGCTCCAAAATGATGACCATCAATTTTTAAAGAAATGTAAAAGCAGGTCACTTGAGCCATGGAGTTTTGCACATATGTGGATTAGCATGTGTATAAACTGTTGCTCCAGGAGACTCAGGAGACATTCAAGCAAAACTGGCCAGTCCACTTAGATGGACTTGGGATGAAGGGATGTAAACCAGTTTGACTGCAAATTGGCCAAATGTTTTATGTATGCAATTCAACTTTTTCTTAATCTTACTGGGTAGTTTGATTGTCAGCCTAGATGTGGTCAAAGGATCAGGTCCATCTTTCATTGACAGTAAATGAAAAATTGGTGCTGGACAAAAAGTTGTCCAGATACTTTTCTGATGTCCTCACTAAAATGAAAAATTCTTGTAATTCACAACTACATTTGCGACCCATTACGTAACACATAAGGAAGCTCAAAGAGATGAACACATACATATTCATAGACTACAGCTGTTTCCTCTGTTTTGAAACTGAATTAGGAAAACAGTTGTTTTAAACAACAGCACTACAATTATGCTAAGGGCTTTATTGACTTTTACTGAATATTACATACCACATAGTTTATGTAATAATGTCATAAAAGAGGCCTGCTTTAAAACATATCAGCTGTCTTCAAACCTCAATCCCAACAGTGTATTTATTCTGTTATCTGAGCTTTGTAAGGCTACTCCATATGCACAGATGTTCGTAAAACAATAAAAATGTGGGAAAACATTTTGAAAACCCTCAGAGAATAAAGGGTATTCATCACAGAAACAGGAACTGTAATGTCAGGCAACTGAAACTGGTTTTACACTGTTTTAGAGAAATCAGGATGTTACTCACAGCGTTACATTTAGTATCTGTGAGTAGTGGTTCCAACCTGGCTTGCTGCTTGTTTTGTTTAGACAACTAGCAAGATCTAGCAACCATACTACTTGCCAGCATTCTTCAGAAACCATATGGCACGGCAAGAACACTGAAGCCTGCATGCCCTTATGCACAGATAATAGAAAAATGAGACAAATAGCTGGAATTAAACACTTCAGTAAAGAGAGCAGACTGCTTGTAGCTGATGGTTGGAAGGACGATCTTTGAACTAAAGCTGCATCTGACATGAGTTAACACTATAATATAATGCATTTGAATTTTTGGCTGATGAAAAAAAATTAAAACTTTCCTCTAGGTATTGGAAAACAAGCAGGATTATTATCACCAGCTGCACTTAAAGGACAAAGGGAAAATGTAGATCTATGTAGTTCTGTTGTTGGCAGAAATCTTAATAAATTGGCTATGAATGCCAACATGCTCTGCTTTGCAGGCAGTGACTCAGCACACATATCTATGGAAGGCTGACTGTTCACTATATCTTATCACTTTCATTATGTTTGGCCCCAAGAGTTCAAAGCCATAAGCTGTATTTCAGAAATCATATAAATGAATAAGAAGGACTTAAGTTTACTCCTTTAACTTGCTCAGTTGCACCCATATGTGATAGTCTATCCAATTTTCACAAATTAACATGTTTTGGATACTGCTGAAAACTGTGAGACGTGTAGACATCTCACTTCCTCAGTTTCACATTTTTAGGGATTATTTTCAAGGAACAGAAGTGAAACACTGATCCTGTTTCTACTGTTGGTGAAAGGAAGGTTTCAAGTAGTTTCAAAAGCGTAAGAAGAAAATGAGATGCTGGTTTTTAACAGATGCAACATAAGACCTGAAGCCAGTGAAAGATATAAACTCAAATGGATTGACATGTCCTCCTTTAGAAGTAACTACTGCAACAGGAAATGGGCTTTTAGGGCTATAGGCTGGATCAATGGGCCGAGACCAATTGTATTAGATTCAACAAGGCAAAGTGCCAGGTCCTGCACTTGGGTCACAACAGCTCCATGCAGCACTGCAGGCTCGGGGAAGAGTGGCTGGACAGGGAAAAGGCCCTGGAGGTGCTGGTGAACAGTGGCTCAACATGAGCCAGTGTGCCCAGGTGGCCAAGGAGGCCAATAGCACCTGGCTTTTATCAGCAATAGTCTGAGAGCACTGATTGTCTCCCTGTACTCAGCACTGGTGAGGGCACACCTTGACTTCTCTGCTCAGTTTGGGCCCCTCATGACACAAAGGACATTGAGTTGCTGCAGTGTGTCCAGAAAGACAACAGTGCTGGAAGGGGCTGGAGCACAACTCTGATAAGGAGCAGCTGAGGGAGCTTGGAGTTTTTAGCCTGGAGAAAGCAAGGCTCGGGGGGATCTTCTTATACTCCATAACTATCTGAAGGTAGGTTGTATCCAGGTGGGGGTTGGTCACTTTTTCCAGGCAAAACGCAACAGAACAAGAGGAAATGGCCTCAAGTTGCACCAGGGGAGGTTCAGGTTGCGTATCAGAAGACTTTCTTCACTGAAAGGGTGGTAAGCATTGGAAAAGGCTGCCCAGGGAGGTGGTGGCTCTCAGTGACACCTTGACAGTCTGGTTGACAAGCTGGTGTTGGGTTATACTGTTGGGTTCAATGATCTTGGAGGTCTTTTCCAACCTTAACGATTCTTTGAAAGACTTCAGACTTCCCCTTGCCTATCTGGAAAATCTGGCATCAAAGGGATCAGATTTGGAAACTGACAGTATTATTTCAAGGAAAACAGGCTAACAGATTGTACTGCCTTGCGTTTCACCGATTTTCACCGGGGTTTGGCATCTCGGTGCGTGTAGGTGCGTTTGAACTCCGGTCTCAGAGGAGCGTCCAGCACCGCTGGCCCTCCCCTGCCCCTTCCTTCAGTCCATGGCCGAGGGGAGCCCAGCCCGGCCCCGGCCCCGGCCCCGAGCCGGACGCGGCAGACACTGTCCGCAAGTCCCGCCTGCGGCACCGACCCGCCCTCACGGCCCGGGGCCGGGCACCAGACACTGGCAGCGCCGCCCCCAGGAGCCGGCGAGCCCACGCTGCAAGGGCCTCTGGGAGTTGTGGTCCGTCTCTGCGGCCTCTGCACGTCCGGCCCGCGCCCGGCGGGACTCAGCCGGCCCCATGCCCCGGGGCTCTCCTCCCGTGCCGTGTCGGGGCGCTTCTTCATCCGTCGCGACCCCTCGGCGTCCTCTCTGTGTGGGAGGGATGGACGGTAAAGGGCACGGAACGACTCCTGATAGAACTACAGCTCCCGGCGTACACTGCGCTATGCAGGACTCGAAGGGGCGGTGGTGGGGGTAGGGGGGTACGGGTAAAGATGGCGGCTGCTAAAGCGGGCCGGAAGGGAGGCTGAGGTGAGTTTGTGGCAGCCGGACAGCGCTCCCGCTGCTCGTGTTGACCCTCGCAGTTGCCTCCTTGTCGCGATCTCTTGCTTCTTTCCCCTTCTCCACGCTTGAGAACTAGGAGGACGCGCCAGAGGGGTGGGCGCTGAGGGGGAGGCGGGAGGCTCGGTCCGCCCGGCTGGCGCGGGAGGAAAAGCCTGAGGGCATCGCCTCAGCCCGGACCCGCCGTGGCTGCGGCTCAGGGTGTCCCTGTGGGCGTTGGGTCCCGGCGAAAGGGCTGGAAGGCTGAATCCCCGCCTCCGGACGGGTCTGCTCGTCAGTGGAGCTGTGGGGACAGCAGGGCTGGGGACAGCGACCGGATCCCCCCGCTTTCACCGGGCAAGGCTGTGGCTTTGGGAGTTCCCTCAGGAGGTTTTCCTCAAATGGACCTTAAGACAGGGAGATAGTAACCGAATACAATGCAAATTGACAGGAGGATGCCACTGAGCTTTCTTGGCTTCGTCTTTAAAGTTAGTTGTGCATCACAGAGCCATGCTTTAGATAATTGAGGTGTGGGTTCACAAATCCTGTTACTGAAAACTACAGTGTAACATCTGGTTTTGGAAACATCTAGGAAGGTATCCTGTGGTCTTTTGAGCTGAGATACAAGGCAGAAAGAATTGTGGTGTGGATTATCTCTATGCTGTTGTAGAACCTGTGGGAAAGCCTGTAACTTTAAACCAGAGTTTTAGTTGCAATATCGAAATCAAGTTTGCTAGCCTAGATGTTATACTTTGCAAAGCTACATCAATGTCTGCTGTGCATACTGAGTAGGTAAGCTAAACTCAGAGTTAACAGCCAAGGCTTTGGGATTTTACTAAATAATTCGAAATGTTTTCTCAAATAACTTCAGGACATCTTGCTTGAAGACTTGGTGTTGATGCTCTTAAACATATGGTAAAATTCCTTTGAGAAATCGGTGGTTTGGAATTGAAATCTTGATTGTAGTGCCCTGACAGGCCTAAAGACTTATCTATAGGTTTTATTTGTCCAGAAAAGATTGCTAGAATGAGATTAAATTCTGATTCAGGAAAAAACCTCACAAAAAAATGTAATTAAAATACAGTTTGTGATGAAACAATTGTTAAAGATAGTGCAGATGTTTGCAGTTCATGATGGACAGTAACTTCTCTCTACTTCTGATCCAAACTTGTGCAGTAGAAAAGAATGAACAAATTCCATATTGCATACAAGTTGAAGGTGCTGTGAGAATACTCACCAGAGTTGGCAATTCAAGTATAATGAAAAGGGATTGCACTTCTAATTATAAAATCTAAACGATAAAGAGTACGCTTTAGAAACAGCTTTGATTGGTGTCAGTGACTTTTAACTGCCCAGCCTGACTTTGTAAGGAAGTAATCCTGGTAAAGTTACTACACAAATTTTAAACAATTTTGAAGATCCATAATTTTTTTAAGTGAAAGCAAATAATGTTTTCTGTAGTTGCATTCTCTTGGGTCAGAGAGCAGGGTAGTCTCATTAATTCAGCCATCCTCATACATGGCATTGCCTCTCCACCTGAGAAAGCTAATTCAGAATTAAAGTCAGGTACTTTCCCAGAATTATGCTGCGGTATGTAAATCCATTTCATATTCCATTTTTTGGGTTCTGGGAATCATAGTTGGAGCTTAACTGTCTATATTTAGGAATGAACATGTGATTTATTAATCTTGCATTGCACTGGCCATTTGCCTACATTCAAAGCTAAAGACATTGATTAATTTTTCAAAGAGGAAATATGAGTGGGGAACTAAGTGATCTGAAAAGTTAATATGCAGCAGATTTTTAATTTTTCAGTTCATGTCTGTGTTGCTGTGAGAGGTACTTAAGCCTCTGCCCTTATCTGGCTTAAGTTGGAGGAATGAATAGGAGCCCAGCTGGCAATTTCGTTTGAAGACCCAAAATCTAGTTAAACATTTATGGTGTTACATAATAACATAACATAACAGAGGGCTTATTGGAAGAAAATACAAAATCTCAAGTATGCTGACTTCTATTTCTTTAGCTATAGCACATGGTTATATAAATTTTTCCATTTTAGGTCTTTCAAGAGGTCCGTTTTTATTAGGGCATACCGGGGGGGAAATTATCTCTGCTTTTCTGTTTGGCTTTAAATGCTATTTCTGGAATCTTGTGATAATAAGAAATAATTGTGCATAGAAACTTTCCTTTAATTTCAGATCCCAGGTTAGTTAATGAAAAAAAAAAAGGTTGAACACACTGTATTTTTATCCTTGTTCTGATGAACAATGAATTGACATTAGGTTTCCTAGCCAAATGGTGTAAAATTATCTCAAGACAAAACTGAAAATTTTTCTTCAGAAGAATGACTTTTATGTGTCATACAAGTGTTTCTCTGTCTTTTAAGGTACATTCACTATCTTTGCACTTCAATTATAATTATGTTTTGAACTATTGTTATATCCTTAGGAAAACCACAATAACTTTTAGTCCTCCACGGAAAAGTAGATGTGATTTTGTTTATCTTTTTAATACCAAGGAGTCAGTTACTTTGGTGAAGAATACATTGTAGAGTACTTAACATCCATAAGTTGTATCTGATGAGCTGTCAAATGTCACAAGTTGACATGGAAAATGTTAAACAGTAAGTGTTAGACTAGGAAACTAAACATGTCACATGATTTTCCATAGCTCTCTTTTAATTGGCTAAGTTCTACTTCATCAAATTCTGTGAGGGGGGTTTTCCCCTCTCTTGTTCTGTAAAATTTTAGCTCAGTGACAAACAGCTGAGCAGACACATGATGAGAAGCTGCTGTCCTGTGACTGCACGTGTGGACTAAACTTTCTCCTAGGCCAAGTGAGACAGTGACTGAAGACTTTATGGAGAGGAAATTGTGTGGTCTGTTCTGCATGTAGAGGCCAGGCCACCTCCATATGGCATTTTTAGTCCTGTTACACATTATAAAATGATTAAAAATCCAGTGAATTATTTAAAACCAGGTATTTCCTATATCTGATTTTTCTTTTGATTATACAATTTTTTGTAGTAATTTCTGCAGAAGAGTCTCCTAAAAATCTTCTAAAAGTGAGCTGACTTTGCTGGCAACAGCAGTGGTTATGTTCCAGGAAAATATATTGAATTCCTGATTGCCGGTGACGGTCAGTAAAACACTGAGTCTCTGGCACTTGACTCCCTGAAACTCTCACCAGCTTCTTTGCATTTTTATTTTCTTAAATGTCAGTAAATCTGTTTTCTGTAATGTTTCAGCTAAGTCCATAACTACATTCTGAACTAGAGATTTTGCTTTTCCATGTGCCTGTTGGACAGGACGATCCACAGCACATTTCCTTTTGTGAAATTATGCTGCTTCTGACTGCCCTTGTAGAGGAACATACAGCTTTCTAATAGATGGGATATTTTAAATAACTTACTTTGAAGTACTATTTTTAATCCCAGTTGCTGTCAGCAAATTGGAATCTTTGATTGAAATGCATATACAATGAGAATAAAATTTATTTTTAACAACTATGAGTGTTGCTTTAATATGTGGTCATTAAAATGTGTGTTGACCAAATGAATGTTTATTCTCATATTATCCATCTCTGGGATTAAAAGGTTTTGGTGTGTGTATACATACAATTATTAGCTGAGTATCTTTTATTTAAAATTCAGTTTTATTTTTGAAGACAGCAACACTCAGTGTCTTTAACTGAGATATTGTTCTTGTTTTTGGAAAGGTACATTTGTAGGGAGTTTGCATTTGCCAATTAGTAAAGCCCAAATGCACTGCTTTAATACAGAAAAATCTTCAAATTACTTGCATTTTAGTGCTAAGTAATTGAACAGTAGATTTGGGTACTTCTATGTCGAAAGTAGATTGTTGTAACTTCAGATGAGTTCATTTTATGAATATATTTAATTGCATCAAAAATCATTCAAGCAGCTATTGTGTATAGGAAGTTGCACTCTGATCTACAATCTGCCTTTTTTGATACTGGGACAAAAATGCCCTAGAAAGTGCCATGCAGTGTTTCAGTTGTTTTTCATAGTGTTGAACAGAAACCTGTCTCAGGCAGTTTAACACGGCAGTGCTCTGGTTTCACATCTGAAGTGGAAGCATCCTGTGAGGCTGTGCAGGATTTAGCATCCCAAACAGTGGCACTTGGGAAGGTCACAATACACAACAGAGAAATGTTTACTCTGGCATCAAAGGCAAGAACAGAATGACTGCATTTCAAGAACTGGCAAAACCTACATCTATCTGGTCAGCTAAGAGGATATCTGGATTTCTGTGGTAACAGCCCCTTTGGTATTGGAGCTGAAGAATGTGACTTTGGTTCATTCTGCATGAGTTACTGAGCATATTTGGGTGTAAATTGTCTAAAGCTACAGTCTTGACATTTTTTTTGTTTGTTTTCTTCATAGTTTCTTATGTTTTTGCAAAATTGAAGACAGATCCCTGATTAACAATGCCTGGCAGTAAGTATTCTTATCTTTAGTACATTAAGACAATATTTAGAGATGTTTACTGTTAAGATATTTTCTTTGGTGTTTGAATTTTTTTTTTTTTAATTAAAATGGAAAAAGAAACATTATATTTGCTGTCATTTTTAAGATTTTTAAGATGCTAATAGTATCTGTCTCTGCCTTTTTAAATCTCCTTATATTTTTCAAATAATAGTTTGGGCTCTGCATTTGCCTTTTTAATTACAACCTCACAGCATAAGATTTAATTTTGTGATTTAGACTATGCTCTGAAATAGTTGTATTCAAAAAATAAAAAAGACATTTTTCATATTAAAAAAAGCTTTATTTTTTATATATTTTACCTTTGGAAAATTACAACTAGTGTTTATAGAAGATAGAATAACTGTTTAGGATAAAAAGTGGTAAGACTTAAAATTTTTGACATTCAAAGTTAAGTAAGATTTTTGAGGCAAGTGTTTCTAAGAGTCAAATTATTTACCTTCATGAGTAGCAAATTTCTCTAACACAAAGGGTCAAGTTATAAAATGTGTTACAAAAGTATAAATTTAACTATTCCCTTAATTATTTTTTCTATTTAGAAAAGATCCTACATAATCTCTAGTAAGATTACTAACAGTCTTTGGATAAAGCAATGTGCTTTATCCAGAGGATAAAGTATTCATAAAGTTACGGTACAAGTCATACTGAGTGCATTCTAATTATATAGGCTTGTAGTGAATTTCATGGATATTTAATTTCATGAGTCTTTGAGCATTTGTTCTTTGCTGTGATTTGTAATAAGCTGTGACTGTGGGTACTAGAAATGCTTTACAGTACGTTTGTGTTGTGTTGTTTGAACTCCTGAACTCCTGTCATGTAAAATACCTTACTGTACATTTAGATATGTCACACCTGTCATATGAAGGAGTGTGTGGGCTTTTATAACCAATTGAAGTGGAAAAGTAAGATTTTTTTTTTCCTTTAAACCAGGTGTGCTTATGTTTGGGGTCATTAATATCAATGCATGTTGCGTTTGCATTACTGCAGTCAGATGGGAGTTAAAGGAGACCAAAAGAACTGATTGCAGTCTTTATCTGTAGTGAGACACTCAGAACTCCACAGCCATTTATTTATCTTTGCCTGTATTAATGAGTGTAAGTGCATGGGTGAAGGGAAGGGAACCTAACAGACGTGTGTATTGAAATTCTTGGGAAATAACAGTATTTTCATAATATTTTACTTCCAAAAGTTGTGGCAGTGAAAAAGGACAATTGGATTTTAAGGCAAGCAAGCATCCTTTTGTGGCTGGTTGTACTTCTAATCAATATAGAGCCTTCAGGAATTCAACTCTGTTGCATGTGAAAAGGAAATCTGCCTGCTAATTTATGCTTCTCCAAAGGTTGCATAGGGTTCTTTTCAGAGGATATTGATGGAACAGGCTGCTGCTACAATGTGACTTGGAAATCTTAAAGTATTTGTCCTTGAAATCTGAAAAACTCAGTTATTTCTAAAGGGTGGGGGTTTCTGTGTGGTTATTTTATTTTATTTTATTTTATTTTATTTTATTTTATTTTCACATGGAGTTCTCTCATCACACACATCAAGAAGTGCATTGACCATCTTTAGGAATAAAACTTAGAAAAGGCTGTTACAGTGAGATATTTTCCAAAAATGTTTTCTGTCATGTTACAATGAGTTCTTTACAAATGAAGTAGAAATATAATATCTAGTTAACAGGAAGTTTTGATGAAGTTCTTAGGTCATACAGATCCACTTCTGCATCCACTATTGCCCTGCTTTCCTGCTTTTTTTT
>VZTR01015049.1:611837-640830 GCA_013400775.1 Chaetops frenatus | reverse complement strand
ACCACCCCCCCTCCCCCCCTCTTTTTTTTTTTTTTTTTTTTTTTAATGCACTAGTTGAATGAATGTATAGGTTTAAAGGTCGTGTTCTGGTATATCATGAGAGGTCCAGATAGTTGGTATTACATAAAGACTGAGTAAAAGCTTAATTAGTCTTTCTAGGGAATTCAGCTGTACCTAGTGACACTTTAGAAGTCAGTATTGAAGTTATTATGCATGAAACATTCACAGGACAATATGCTTTTTAACCCATTCAATATTAAGTGTGGAAAACTAGGCACAAGTCAGAACTGGGCTGTGCTACTGAAAGCGGGAGAGATGAACAAAGGTCATTACCGGAGGTGATGGATGCTCTTCTCAATCAATCTCAGCTCAGCCATGGCTGCTGGGCTCTGCACGAGTTGTTCATTGCATATTTGGATTATCACATTTTCTACTGATGTTTCTGCTTAGTGATCCCACTCAGGAGTGTGGGGACTTAGTGCTACATTGAGTCCTAAAAAATATTAAGATTTTATTCTCAATGCAGTTAATAGTTGGTAATAGCCCAAATAGGAAATTTTCAGTCTGCTCTCTTAACCTTGAGATGTAAAAGTGCTTGGCTTCGACCAGCCATGACATGAGGTTGTGTTGGCATCTGTAGTAGAGGTGTGATACTCTGTCATTACTGCAACATTTGAATCAACCTTGCCAAGGTATAGCTTTTTCCCTGTATTTTTCATGCTTAACTTTGTTACAAGTTTGTCTTGAGCTAATAACGTGGCTGTTGATGCAAATGGTTACAGACATGGATAGTGTCTTCAGCTGAAGCTGAAATGCAAATTCTGACATGTTGAGAAAGCAAATGTGTTTTCTTATTTCTGTTATTGTACAGTAGGAGTAGGTTTGAACCGCAGTTGTTTTAGTAACTATTTAAGCTGTGCTTTATCACAAAAAAACAGCAGCGAGAAAGATCAAATATTGCATTTATTTAAATGCGAAACCGAAGAACTTAAAACCAGATAGCCTCCACAGTACAGGCAGTATGTGCTTCTCACTTACCTCATGTGCTCTCAATTTCCCTGTTGAATAATTTGTGCAGATAATTTCATTTAGCATACTTCTGTTATAGAACATGGGTGGTTTTGGTAGGTTTTTTTGTTGTCTGCGTTCAGATCGAAATGTTACAAATGCTTCTGCTCAGGAGAAAAAGCGATAGCTAAGTCATATCAAAATATTTTTTGAAGACTCTTCTTTTTGAACACTGTGTTCTGGATATTCACACTTAATCAGATATTTGAAACACAGCTTGGTAGATAATGAGGTTTCTCTTTTCTAGAAACAGCTGATCTACTTACTGATGTATTCCCTGACTTCAATAAAATGTTTAACTTAAAGGCAGCTTTTAGACTGAAATGAAATCACTTGGACTAGAAGAATTACATGTTGCACAGGTGAGAGCACCTGTTGACTGTAAAAATATATTTTACTTATGGTAGCTCTGTGTGTGACTTTTTTAAACTTAGCTTGTTTTTATCTCCTTTGGCCATTAACATAATTATATCTTTGTTTTTCAAAGTTTTGTTAGTAATAATTGTTAGTTAAATTGTTTTTGGCTGATGATTAGCAGGTCCTTATACTGAGTGTAATTAAGAGAACAAATAAATAAAAATAAGGATTTTGCCAAATGTAATTTTACCACATTCTTCCTTTGAATTACTGCTGTGAAATTCAGTAATACGAACACCTCCCACACTCTTCTGTCAAATATTTGCTAGTTGCAAAGGGACCATTCTGATTTAAGAGGTACATTTATTAGTTATGTGGAAAATATTCCATGGTTTGGCCTGTTCTTGGTTACAGTGAAGAGGCAGTTTTGGTGATTTCAGAATGGCTCCAAGCATGCTCATTAAACTACATAACATTTTGTTTCCTTGGCCTCCGAAACACAGTCTGGCTTTTTGCCACTTGCCTGTGCAGAGGCAGCTCCTCTGACAGCAGGTGGAGTGTGCTGGTGGCTTCCCTGTTTTGTGCAAGATGAAAGCAAAAAGAAGATGAAACAATTGAGTAGTGCTTGTTAATTTCTGTATTCATGCATGCTACTGCTTGCCTTGTATTACTTCATAGTCTTTAAACAAATAAATGACCCACCCCTCCCGCAAACCCAAAAATACCCATCAAACTTTTAAAATTATAATTTTCTATGTGCATAGATCTTTCTTGCCAAGTGTAGGAGGGAAAACAGCACTTGAGATGGAATTTGAAATAAGTAAATTCTTAACTGGCATTTAACATTTTCAACACATTTTAAGAGGCAGATAACTTCCTCAGTTTGGTTTTCTCCCCTCCCAAGAATTTTGGGAAATCCATTTATTTGTGTTTTGTGATTCTAGTTTTTATTGTGTGTATATAATAAGTAAGTGTTAACAAGATTGGTAATGGAAAGGGAAGAGTTTTCTCCCTGTGAAATAAAATTCTGAAATACCAGTGGCTGGAGAGGTGTTCCTGAATGTGTCTAGATAAATATTTCAAGGACTAAGCTTTTTGATGTTTTTAATGAAAATCAAGCCATAGTTCTTATTAAGTACTGTCTCTATTCTTTCCATCCAGCATATTTTTTTCCTCATCTGGAATATATTTCTCGTGTAGCCTTCACACTTTCCAATGGGACCTGTTACTTAATGAAGCATTTTTTGTAATTGCTTGTTTTATTTTATAGGCAGGAGAAACCTTCTTAATTTTATGACAACATTGTTGACTACTTAAAACAGTGTTAAATAGGTTATCATTCTGTTACGTTTTCATATTTCAGCTATTACAGAAGAGTTACTTCCAGGGTATCTATGATTACTGCTTGCTGCTTGATTCTGGTATCTTAGGATGAGAAACATCAGAAACCTTGTATCATGTCCTTTTCAACTACTAACCCAAGGAACATGGGAACTTGGAAAACAGCTGCTAGGGGAAAGTTGTGGTTTGGGCTTCCTTCAGCAGTTTGCCACTTGCTAGGACTAGGCCACAAAGGGAAAATAACTGTATTTCAGAATGTCTGTATTATAATATTATGGTCACAGAATATGCAATGGATTCTTTGCATAATAACGTGCAAGAAATGCTTTCAATGCGAAAGCAGATACAGGTTTCTTTCAGCTAATTTTTAGGTAACTGTCTTTTCTACATTGAAAAGGAAAAGTAGTAACTTCTCCAAATGAGTCCTCAATTAAGTTAAGAAAAGAGATAAAACAGGAACTTGCAGCTGGAAAACTGTAGCTCTTTGTACATCTGTTTATTTAACTCATGGTACCTTAAGCAACTTTGTTTGCCATCAAATTGGTGCGTCCATATTTAATGAATATGCATGGATTTCTTTAAAACTTGATAATTTGGAGCAAGTGTTCCTTTTGTTGTTTTCTGTTAGCTGTCATTTCTATGTACACATCATCTTAGTCCCACTTGGGAAAGTTAATGTTTAGGAACAGTTCCATAAAGAGTTAAAAACACTCATATTAAGACAAGACATGATGAGTGATATCATTGTCAACATTCATCCTTCCATTTCTTCCATTGTTTTGAAACATGCTTCAGTATAGCCAAGAAATAAATGGTTGTGTTTCATTCATTCCTTGCTAAAACCTGAAGAATTTATTTTTTCAGTTGTTGTTATTTATGTATGCACAGTCTAACATAAAAAATCAAATGCTTTAGGGATGAACTTCACTCCATGCCCATCAAAGCCTTTGTGTGCTGTACGTGAATGTTTCATCAAATATTAAAATGTAGCTTAGTAATTTTTTCAGGCTTTATAAAAATATGACTGTCATTGTTATTTACAGAAATCGCTTTGCAAGTATCAGTCAATTAATCTTCATGTGCAGCCTTGTTTGCAATTGATTTCTGAATCATGGGACAAAAGGGTAAGAAGGCTCATGCTGACTGTGCGTGCAAGTGCCCTATTTTTTTGTACATGACAACAAAGCAAAATAGATTTTGGGGAGTGGGGTAAGATTTCCACTGTGTGATTAAATACATGTCTCTGGAAAAGCCAGGGTGAACTGCTTTTAAAAGTATTTTGACTTTCCTTAATATATGGACTTTCCTTCTCATCATTGACCACTATGAACCTCAGTGGCTCTGTAGGGAATCACCTTCTTTGTGAATTGCTAAAGATGAAAGTTAGCTGTGTACACCACTCTTGACTTTCGAAGAATGCTATTTAATTTCTAGAAAGTTACATTATTCAAGATTAATTCATTCAGGAATTGGACAGAAATTAATAAAAGGTGGGGTAGGTAGATGAATGAAAGTCTTCCAAGTCTGCCAAGAGTTCAGGAAGCACTTAGACAATGCTCTCAAGCACACAGTATGATTCTTGGGGCTGTCCTCTGCAGGGCCAGGAGCTGGATTTGATGGTCTTTGTTGCATCCCTTTGTAGTCAGAATATTCAACAATTCTATGATTCCTCTTCTAACAACTTGTAGACCCCAAGACTTCAAAAATAGTTGACACCTGTATGACTCATGTCCAACTTGAAATCTGTTTAAGGTCTCAGTCTTTTCATTTTTCAAGAAGAGTACAGTTGTGATTCTAATTTGTACTTGGACCTGTTACGGTATTTTGTCGATAACAGTCTGTACTTTGGCTGGAAATTGGCACCCTGAGTCTTTAATTGCAGTTAGAGAATGCTTACTCTTTCTTTAGTAAGAATGACTAAGAAATTCCAGTCTAACACGTAGCTATATAATTATGCTAAATCAGTGCTCCTTCCTGATACTTTTGTAAAGCTGTTGATACAAAATCGGTGAAGAGAAAGCTTCATGGATATTTTGTTAGAAGTGCACCAACAAATACCCAATTATTTATGCTATTAAAACAGATTTTCCTGTGTTCATTAAACTAGAATGTAGCTGTGAAATGATTAGAAAAGGACTTTAGGATGCTGATACCCTATTTATGAACTTCATTTATAATAAAATATGAATAGTTATAATTGATCTGTCTGACATGATTGAGCTGGCAGAGTTCTCTTGTCTCGTAATAAATGCAGCGCAAACTGTTTTCTATGTGCTTGTGGTTTTTTTTATTAAATGAGTTTGTGATTTGTTACTGACATTGGTTTAAACATCAGCTTGAAGTTCCTCAGAACTGACAAAACATGATTTTTACAAATTGAGTCTGATATTGGAATTGCAATGTGGTTAGAAGTGCTGGTTGTGGGCAAGAACTGCTGGATTGCTGCAGAAATCAGTGAGCCTGTATGCCCACAGATGTCCTGTCTGGTTTCTACAGAAAGCTAAGACATTCAGGATTTACTGGTTAGCAAGATGTATTTATAAAAACTACCTCTTTATGCATAAATACAAAGCTGTCTGTCTCCTACACTGACCATCTAGATTGGCCAGTTCAGTTTGGTGGGAAACAGAAGTTGTGGTAGAAAAGGGATATACACAGTTTTGAGGTACTGAATGGGCCCAGAAGAACAAATACACTGTGTCTGTGTTCCTCTCTAAATCATAAGACATTACAGGAGAGGAGGAATTGCTTTTTAATTAGCTGGGATATGTGGTTTTAAACAGGCCTATGTTCTAACCTTGTATCTCACTGTTCAAGAGAAGAGCTGCTTTTCAGTTCTTGGGGGAAACCTGAATTCAAGATGAAGTGCTGTTTAGAACTAATGGAAAAAATAACAACCATGAGGATATTTTATAATTTGTATTGACCTAGAAGGAGAGGGTTTTTTTTTTCAGTGAAACTTATGTCTTTCATGTCAATATTTAAAACTGTGAAGAATTGAAAAGTTGTTGCATAAACTTCTGTTTGCTGGTTTGTTCAAAGCTGCTCTTCTTTGAGGGCAGGATGAACTAGGTAAAACTGTTAGCAGAGAAAGGAAAACATGTAAAATGAAGTGCATTGGCAGCTCCAAGGACCTGTTCTTGATAATATGGAAAGAGATTTTTTTCAAATTTTTGATTCCATATTCTTTTAATGTTCTTTTTCTTCTAATGGAAACATGTATGTTTCTGTGTCCAAATGGCAGTATCTCATTTTGTAAATGCTTTCTGGGAAAATCAAACAGCTAGGAATAGACACAAGAGCACTTAACTGAAGATTGATGATATTTAAAGCAGAATTTGAATTCTGAAGCCTAAGTATCCTCTGTGGCCCTGTTTTTCAAAGTAACATTACAACGTTTTTGTTTAGCATTTTATTTTTCATTAATGTCAATACAGTTTAAACACTTTGTTACTGAATAGGAATAGATGCTTTGTCATATTTTGAGCTCTGTGTATGTGCCTCAGAAGAATTGCTGAACTTTTTTCTCAGCATAAATATCGCAGTACAGTTCTAGATTCACAGAAACACTTTCATCCACTGTTATGTTACGTTCTGTCTACAACTGTGTTTTTGTGCTGGAAATAAAATGTATGTAATGTGGTGTTGGACTACTTGTTAACAGAACGTTTTTCTTTTAATTAGGAAATATTTTTCAAAATCTGTGCAAATGTATTGAAGCCCATAGCTGCGTTTGGTCAAGTGAAGGTAAAACTTGTTTCTGAAGCTCTGGCCATGCTTATGTTGGTATTTGGGATGTTTTAATAGAAGAAAGGAACAACACTCTCTTTACATGTCCTATAAACAGGTCAGTGGTTTATGCTGAACTAGTTAAAATCTAGTTTCCTGAGCTAAGCTTACCTTCTCTATTAGCTTTGAGGGTTCCAGAGAGAAGGCCTGTGTACCTTTGCTTCCTCATCATCAAGACTGTTAATCATGACATACATGCATTTTTCACTCACAAAAACCTTCTTATGCCTTGTTTTTCAAGTGACAAAGTGGTACCTACTCCCCTGGTCTGTTTCAGCCCCGTGTGTTTGGGCAGCGTGAGCTGCAAGGCACTGCTGGGCAGGAGTGGAGAATTAAATCCTCCCAGCCTACCTACTGCAGTCATGGGATACCTGTGATGAAGAGGTGATGCAATGGTTCTGAGCATCCTTTTTGCTAAGGGAAAAGATGGACAGCAGCATATGATTCTGGGAGTTCTTACCACTGCAGCTGTATTCCTTCCTTGTGGATTGGACTAAGAAAGCAAACTGCATCATCTTAAGAAAATGGATAAAGTAGGTAGTCAGAAAAATTCTTCATGTGGCTTTATATATGCAGATTTTTCAATGTGCAAAGTTTCAGGTGTTTTCCCTCTAAGAAGACTTGAAATCCTGGGCACTTGCTGACCAGTTATTGGTTTGAAGTGGGTTTGTTGTCTGTAGGGCAGGTGATAGTTTATCAGTGCCATCCTTATAGCTCTCTTCAAATAATAAAGATATGTAATATGGACAAAATCTTCATAAAATTCTAAAAATAGAGAGTGACACTCTTCCATCAGTTTCTTGCTGTAGGGAAGCAACAGCTTCCAAAGCAGAAGGGACTACTTTGTAATGGAGATTTCAGTTGACCAAGATAAAACTTCAGGCATCATGGCAACTTTCCCATGTATCAGGAGCCATTCCAGTTTCTTTTGTGATGCTGACCCTGGAATTAAAACATCTGCTGACAAGCAGAATTGTTCATGGTGTTTGGGTGACTGTGTTCTGAGATGCCAAGTAATCCCTATGTGCTACTGCCCTAAGCTTGAGAACTTAAGCTTCTGTTAATTGCAACTCCTAGAGTGGTATCTAGACCTGTGCTCTTGTCCAGCTTCCCCCTGATTCCCGTCTCATCTTCATGTATACAAGGGGTGTTCCTCTAAAGGCAATAGCTTAATCCATGAGGTTCTGTAGCAAAACAGAAGTGAGCAGCAAGTGTTAAAAGAACTTTTCCTTGCTGGGAAAGAGGGCTGTGTCCAGTAGTATGAGGAAATGCAATGGAATGGGAAATGTAGAACATCTAGATGTCCTGGTTTGAAGAATGGATGTGTGCTAAGGAAGGCAGGAGCCTCCCTTGGAATGGAGAATGTAAACCCTTTCCCTCCAAATTATTGTAATTTTGAAATTAAGGGGCTCTCAGGCAAAGATATGGGAATAGGAGTAACAGTTCTTTACTAATATTTATGATAAAGCAAACAATCAACAACTACTATGGCATTAACAACAAGCAGAGCCAGGAACCCGCTCACAGCTTTCTGGCCTGCAGGCACCTTCCCCTTCAATGCAGTTCCGCTCACAGCCGGCAGGGGGCGCTGGTGGCGCTTGGTGGGCAGGGCAGGTGCGATGATTCCCCTGTGGCTGCAGGGGGCGCTGTGGCGCGAGCTCGGAGAGGGCGTGGCAATGGCGGCTGGGCCGAGATGGGAAGGGATGGAAGGGAGGCTTTGCTTCACAAACCCCCTGGGGCAGTTGATCCCGGTGCCCCAGCAGGACTCTCGGAAGCAGCAAGCTGGGATGGCAGGACGTTTCGGCAGGCAGGGGATGCAGAGTTACAGCGAAACCCAGAGCAGTGCCAAAGGAGCCGCGGGGACAGTGGCAGCTCGACTCCTAGCAGGGCAGGGAGAGGTGAGCTCAGGATCCTGGGCACCCAAGCAGATGGTAATAGGTCCCCTTTTTAGTGAGGTAGGTGTTAATAAAGTCCCAGTTTAGTGGCTGCTCTCACAAGCAGAGATTCACCCACAGCAGAAGAAGCAACTCTGGGCAGGGGTCCAGTGGCAGCAATGAACTTCTCTTCCCAAGCAGCACCTCCAACTGTCCTACTCCGAAGCCAAGAGTGAAAGAGCCAGCAGCTGCTCCAGCCCTGCCTTTTACCAGCCCAGTTCTCTCCATAAGAGAAGTGCAACCAGATGCCTTCCTCCCCTGAGCTTGTCCACTTTTGTTCTTCGCGAGTACCCCGTTGTTAGTGTTTCCGAGCAACTTATGGGAAAATACTCGATATGTAAAAAGGAACAGAAGGAAAGAAAACCTAACCCCCAACACTAGATTAGAAATTTTAAAACTAAAACTGGGCATGGGCAGAGTGGCACAAAGAAAGTCCCTGTCAGCAGTCTGCTTTGCTGCCTGGAGTTGGGACTGGGAAGAAAAGGTATGACCAGCTCAAGCATCTGGGAGGCATTCTGTAGCTTGGACTTAGTCACCAAAGTACTGAGCCTTTTAGACAAATGTATATATTTTTACCAGTAGCTGGTCAACCTGCTGATCAAAAGCATAGTTTGAAGGCTCCAGAGGCAGACAGTGACCCTTTTGGAATAATTCTGCCTCTGGCACTCTTCAAGAACTGCTTCTTACTCACATCTGGCCACCCTGGAGATAGGCTAAGTGTAGCTCCTTGGCCTGTAACCTTTCAACAGTGCCTTGTGTTGCATCTTCCCTTCAGTGTCTGTCTCAGTCCAGAGGTGCACCAGCCTCTTCTGGTCTCCTGTGTTAGATGTTGCTCCTTAACCTGCCACAAAGTGGGAACAAGGTTGTAGGAGATGTGCAGGTGTTGCAGCTCCTCTTTTCAGTGGAGTGTTAAGCAAGTAAGTTGGCTTGACCTTTGAGCAACACGGCAGTTACAGTTCTCCACTGTGTCTCCTGCAACTGTCTTCTGCACCTGGGAAGTGTTCAAGGATGAAGCATTCTGAAAATGGCTCATCTGGGTTAGAGAATAGCTTAGGGTCAGGGTGAAGGCAGGCTTTGAACAAGATTGTCTGGAACTCGGAGGCTTCTTCTGTGCCAGGATTGTCACTGTGCTGGGGACATTCCATTCGCTGGTCCCCATGGATGTTGGGAGGAGCCAGGCATTTGGAGAAGCAGTGATAGGTGTGTTAAGCAGCAGGAGTAGAAAGGTTGCTGTGATAATGCCTATCCTTCTTCTTTTACTCTGAATTAAATAGTAGGTAAAATATGTCCTCCTGGCTCAGTGTGTTACTGGATGTGCACAATGAGTGTTTTGTCAGTGTTAGGAGTCCGCTCCATGCTCTGCTCTTTGCCTGGATGGAAGAATAATAGCAGTTCATATGCTTCAGAGAATACACAAAGCACTATGAGCCTCTGTTTTGCTCCCTGTCTCCTTTAGTCCAGTGGTTTACTTGCATCACATTTTTCACTGGTTTATGAAACACCTTGTTATGAAATCAGTATTTGCCTAGAAATAAAGGTACAATGAAACAAAATCTCTGTGTTTTTTTCTGTCTACTGGATTTATCACCTAGAACTCATTTCCTAACTCCAAACCAAATACTGAAAGCAGAAATGAAAGTGGGACTTTGCCCGTTCATTTTTTTTCGCTGAACAGATTATTAGTGCCAGCTTTGATGAAGAGGTCAAGGACATTTATGTAAATGTGTCTCTAGTCTCCTAAAGTATCTTTTTTGTATTGCTTCAGTGATAGTAGTCAGAGAAGTAAATTACATTGGCCAGCTTAATAGGAATATGAGTAAGGACAGGAATTAAGAAGCAAAACTCATGTAGAGCTTTTTCCACTGGAACCAAATTAGTTTTAGGTAATTTTAATACTGTATTAAAAATAGAGACTGACAGTACTATCTCAAAGCAGGAAAGGAGGAGGTGGTGTTGAGAACAGAAATGAGCAACTTAAACAAAGTTACTGTGTGAAACCAGCAAAGGTGGGAGAAAGGAGAGACAGTATGGAAACACTGCGGGTGATAGAACTTAAGGAATGCAACTGGAGAACCTGATGTAATGGAAAACTTTCTTTTAATGGATTAGAAGTCTTTAAAACGTGCTGTCCCAAAGATAATATCCTCATGGGGGATTTGTTCTAATGGCTATTTGCTCTGAAAAGAATACTTCATTCAAGAAGCCTTGTGGTGAGCATTATTTGACTAATTTGGGCATTTTTCCTACTCCTTATTAGTAACTTCATGTGCATGGTCATTTCTTGCTTTCACAAAAAGTTTATATTTGAATTATTTTACCTGCTTTTCACTATAGCAATGTGAATCTCTCCATGCCGATTCCAGCGTGCACCACTGATGGTTTGGAGAAGAGTGGCTGGAAAGCTGGCAGAAAAGGACCTGGGAGTGTTGGTCAGCAGTGGCTGAACATGAGCCATTGTGGCCAAGAAGGTCAATGGCACGTGGTCTGTATCAGCAATAGTGTCACCAGCAGGGCCAGGGCACTGACTCTCCCCGTGTACTCAGCACTGGTGAGGCCACACCTCAAATCCTGTGCCCAGTTTTAGGCCCCTCACTGCAGGAAAGACATTGAGGGGCTGCAGTGTGTCCAGAGAAGGGCAGTGGAGCTGGGGAAGGCTCTGGAGCACAAGTCTGAGGAGCAGCTGAGGGAGCTGAGGGTGTTCAGCCTGGAGAAAGGTAGGATCAGGGGGAACCTTATCATTCTCTACAACTGCCTGAAAGGCGGCTGTAGCCAGGTGGGAGTCAGTCCCTTCTCCCAGGTAGCAAGAGACAGGACAAGAGGAAATGGCCTCAAGTTGCACCACGGGTGGTTTAGATTGGATAGTAAGAAAGTAATCTTCACAGAAAAAGTGGTCAGGCACTGGGATAAGCTCCCCAGGGGAGTGATGGAGTCACCATCCCTGGAATTGTTCAAAGAACATGTGGATATGGCACTTCAGGACATGGTTTAATGGTGAACATGGTGTTGCTGCTGTGTTGATGGTTGAATTTCATAATCTTAGAGGTCTTTTCCAAACTTAATGATAATATGATTCCAGCTTAGAAGAACTCTTCTTGAAGTCACATCACACCAGAATTAACTTTAACTTTTTAGCTTACTATAAGAAATTCTAAGGAGAAAGCTTTTTTTTTTTTTTTTTTTTTTTTTTTTTTTTTTTTTGTTGTTTTTTTTTTTTTTTTGAGTGTTGTTTTCATTTGTTTCAAATAAACTGAGCACCAAAATATTTCTAAAAATAAATGTAAAATTGTCAAACCTAGGTATGGATGGAATTTTCCCGGTTAGGTGTTACTGAGGGTTTGCTATCATGGGGGTCAAAAGTTCACATCAAGATGAATATCATGTTCTCAAAAATTTCATCTACACATTGGACATTTCCTTTGGTGCATTTTTTGGAGAGAGCTGGAAACCAGCCACTTAGAAGTCAGCTAGCATTGGGGTGAGGGGAGGAGAGGCTCATCTAGGGGATGAGACTTCATCCTGTCTAAATGATGAGTCCACTGTGCCCTCTGGGAGTGCATTCCAGGGACATTGCAATGGCTGATCAGTGTGTCCTTACAGCAGTTGCTCCTTTTATAGCAGGTTGAAGAATATTTTTAATTAACTCCCTTATATGGCTGGAATAATTTCCCTGTTATAAAATGTCTGATCTCTTTTTCGTAGTGGAATGGGAATGCCCTTGAAAGTCATTTTAGTTCTGAATTAAATGCATCAACTGATATTACCAGTTCAGAAATAACCAGGTATAGTAAGTGATTATGGTTAAAGTGTTATTTTATGCACTTTAACCAGAATATTTGAAAGAAATTTATTTTATTTTTAGTTCTCATCTCAGATACAGAAAAATAAGTAAAATGAAAGTTTAATTTATTAAAGTCCAATTTTTACATAGTTATATTTAAGTACATTGAGCAACCAAATGTAATTTTACTATTGCTCAGTTTATTGATATTAGCAAAACATTTTTCTGTAGATTGAAACTTTTATGTTAATTACACCATTTTTTGATAGACTAACAGTTTTTTAAAAAAAGCGTGGAAGGTTGCACATAAAGTTAGAGATGACCAGATCCAAGCATGGAAAATAACAAAAATATTCAGTGAGTGAACATGAGATCTTGATTCAGGTCATTAATACTCTGTAAATGGTTGACAACAATAAAAGACAACACCACAAATTTTGGAAGAAATTCCAGCATTAGATAAAACAGATAATTTCTTCTGCTAGGTTTTGATAAAGAAAAAAATGTGGCAGTTGTAAACTCAATCGGCAGCACTTAGTCTTTTATGTTTAAACCCACCTTGAAGCTTTTGTTTTCCTGTAATTTTGTATGAGTAAGATACAGCACAAATATTCAGACACATTATTTTGAAATACAGCTTTATTGGAATGTGATTTTTGGAATTTACAACATAGAGTTTACTGTAGTAAACTATGTGGGGACAGTTTCTGTGCAGCTCAGTGGTGTTTTCTCTGAGTTTATTAGCACTAATCTCTTTAAGTCTAGAATTGCTATGGAATTTTTTTGTAGTAGAAATTATTAGCTGTGTTTTTATTAAAAACAGTACTTATAATTTCCAAGGCTTATAAAAATGTCTGTGTGAAAATCCTATATTTGTGTATCCCAAGTGGATATAATGTAGGAAGTGAAAAATAAAATCCTGAGAATTAATGGGAAGCTGGAAAGTAACTTCAGAATTGCTTAACTCAAAATTGATTTTCTACCCTGTGTGTCATAATCATGTTAATGATTTAAATTCTGTAATCGCTTCCTAATAGTGGTAATTTCATTATTTTTAGGTTGTTTCTTTAATCTGAGACATAAACCTTTCTGTTGAAAGAAGTCTTTTTGATTGATAGTCTGCCTTAAATACATTTCTCTCTGTCCGTTCTCCAGGAAGACCAAGTAAGTATGTTTTGCTAAAATATTTATCACTCTACAGTGATATGTGGCAACTGACTGGGGATAGTTTTTCCTGAAAGTATATGGATTTTTTACTTCTAGAGAGTTAATGAATTGTGTGTTCCGGGCAAGTTGAAGCAATGAAAGTGTCTCTGCAGTTTCATTCGAGGAGCTGTGAATCACACATTGACAATGTATCTTTTATTCTTCTCTCTTTTCTTGTGCCTGGCCTTCTTAACGGAATTTGATCCTGAAGTTTTTCACGTGTTTGGTAGCTTTATGCAGATGTCACTGAGCTGATCAGATAAGCTCACAGTGCTGCAGAGCCCTCGCGGGAAGTAACTGCAGCTGTGCAAATGCGAGAGAGCAAATTTCCGGGAAAGGAAACAGTTCCCTGAGAGAGAATTCCTATCCAGGATGAGGGAGTATGTGCAGGTTCCAACTGTTGAGCAAGAAAAAGCCTATGATTATAATTCTGGTTTTGAACCGAGACCGTGTATGTGTTTGGGTAGGTGAAATTACCATTTTCTGATGGTGGGGGTGTATCTTACTGCTGTTGTGTAGAATAAGTATGTGTAAAAAGAGGTACCTGTGCAGCTGGTAAATGTGTACAGTTTTAACATGTAGAATGCAGATTATAGGACTTCTTTAGCAGAAGAGAATGTGCATGCTTGAACCTGATAAAAATCCCACTATTGGAGAAGCAAACAATATTTTTTTAAACCTTTTCCATTAACTATCATGTTACAGTGCATAATTCTCTGTAGATATTACTTTAACCTTTATATTTACTTGTCTAAAATTATGTAAAGATGTGTGCAAGAGGGAGCCCATTAAAATGCAAATTTTGTCTAACACTAAAAAGGAGTTGTCATAGGATTTTTCCTCGATAAACCTGCATAAAATGGAACAGGTTCTTTTTACCTGATTGCTCTACAGACCTACAAAACGGTTTAGTTATGTGAAATGAATGTGTTTATTTGGATAAATTTTTAGCTGTGTTAAATTGGTATCCATAAACTAGAGGATCCATTTTCAATTACTCAGCTTCTATCCATTTTTGACAAGATTGTTCTTTTTGGTCTATATAGCAAAACGCTCTTAAATTTTATGGGTTATTTTAATGTAATTTGTTGACTTGATTTTTGTGGGATTTTGTTTTATTGTCTTTCTTTTTTATGAATCATCCTGTGATTTCATTAATTTTTCATGGTTATATCAAAATGATAAAACTGAGCAATGATTAGTAGTTTTTCTACAAAATCCATTTCATGACTGTTAATTGTTTTGGTTTTTGCTTTTGGTTGTCATTTATTTCTGTGTTGTTTGGAGTGCCTGTCAGTTTTATTTCTGATAGTGTTCTGCTTGAAGGCTGAAAGCTTTGACACATTAAATCTCACTTTCTGACATTTGAATGTTCTGTGTCATGTAGGAAGTTCTTTTGATGGTATTAACTTCATATTAATTTTAGGTTTATACTTTGATGATAAAGAATTTTTGACAAGTTTATGGGATTTTTTCCATGTAAACAGTTCCATAATTAAATATGTAACAATGTAAAGATACTACCAAAATCCAAGATAAGGAGAACATTTCAAATCTTATGCATACTTACTTACTCTTAGGCCTTTTTTTGGTGTCAAAATTCACCATGTGCCATAAATTTGACGAACAGTATTTCAATAGAGCAATATTATGTGTCCATTAACTGAAACCATCTGGGTAAGGCTGCCAGAATGAGTTGGTACTATTATCTGATCTTTTTTATCCCTCTCAAACTGTATCCAAATTTTATGTTAAATTTATGTCATTAACAGAGGTTTAAAACACCGTTTTAAGATTTAAATTGCAGTCCTTGCAAAGATTTTCTTCTTCTGTCTCTTAAAGAAGGAGAAAGTAATTCTAAAAGTATTTTCAATTGCCTGTCTTGCAGTATTTTAGAATATTTTCCTGTTCTTGTTATGTTTTAGATAGTGGTATCAAAATACTTTGCTATGTTGTTGTTAGAATATTTTGTTATATGTAGTAGTAATCAAACATACTGTTTACTGTGGACCAAAGTTAATGGTCAACCATAAAGTAGAAAACCAAGCAGGAACACCAAGTACAAAGAGTGCTGAGCCAAGTGCAGAGTTGCATACCTAACTCAAGAAATATTTAGCAATATAATGTCTTTTTAGGTGGATTTTGATGGTCTTGATTGAATTTCCCAGTACAGAATGATATACCAGACGCTAATACCGTACTCCTTTCTTACTCTGATTTTACTTACTTCTAAAATGTTGCACAGCATTGCTCTCAATAGAATGTTTTTGTAGAACTGTCTATATTATTTCTATTTGAATTCAAGTAGGATTCGAACCTCTTTTCATACCTACATTTTCCAGTGGCATATTAAAGAACTTTGATTTTATCTACTTCATACCTGCAGCTTTTATTTAAAGGCAGATTTTTACATTTCTTATACCTCCATGAGTACGACATAAGCAGGAGTGGTATGAAGAACTTGACAGTAGTAACAAAGTACTATTTAACAAAAAATTGCTAAATATTCCAGTTGTTTAATCCTTGAGTGCTTTTTGTTTTCATAATTATGTATTGAAGTCATAGGTCAGTATTAGGTTACTGGTGACACAGGTCTCTAATTCATGAGCTGAGCAGAATTCAAGTCCATTTGGGAGAACTTGGAGTTAATGCACAGTTTTAAAATCATAGATCTGTCTTCAAGAATAGTTTTTGATGAAATAAACTGCAAGAATTAAGTTGTCAAAGTATGAGCAGAATACATTTTTTGTCCAATAGACAAATGGTATCAGAAAACAGGTGTAATAGAGGGACAGTGCCTACTCCTGTAGAGTCTTGTAATAAACACTAAATAGGGTAGATGAACTTTTTGTCATGAATGTCCCAGATGTTCTGATAAATATGGTTAAAAACCACTAGGATTACTTAGATATCTTAGGTAAAGAAATACAAGTCTGGATGCTTTTGCAGATAAATTGTAATCATCAATCATTTTTACCAAGATACACTTTACTGTTTTGCATTTTTTACTATTTTTAGCAAAGTGTTATAAGATTTTTTTTGAGTATGTAAATGTGTACCTTTAAGAAGGCATGTAAGGTTTTTAGCTACTCTGAATTCTTCAGATGTTGAGACTTGAAGGACATGATCTGCATGTATGCTTGATATATTATGTCTTATTTACTCAGTGACTCTTGTGCATCAGAGCTGCTTTAGTGTTGATCTAAGACTTGACCAATAATTTAATCTGATAAAATGCCAACTGAAATGTTTAAAACCTGATTTGTCAAAAATTTTTCTTATAAAGAGAGTAAGTCTGCCCTGATAAACAGTTGGACAGATACCTAGAAACTTCTTGTTTGTTTGTTTTTGTTGGGTTTTTTGTGGGTTTTTTTTTTTTTTGTTTATTGTTTATTGTGGTTTTTTTTGTTTGCTAAGTTTTAACCTAACTCCAAAGTTCTTGTAGTTCTTAATGCTAGAAAAAAGACCAAACAATGCTTTGCAGGTTTGTTACCTTTTTAGAGCAGGCAGCATGAGTTTTAAAATTAATAAAATTGAAGTTACATGCATTGTTCTGATTATATGGATTAGTAGTAGAGTAGAACTGAGATCAAAAAAATTCATTTCTCTGCTTCAGGTGACTGTCATTTCACCGATGCCCAGTAAAAGGAAGGATAAGGGATAAGGAAGGCAGAGTTATTATATTGGTTTAAATGGGTGCCTTTAAAACAGATTTCAGTTTTGTTTTCCTTTTTAGAATAATGAACATAATTCACATCTGGGTGTTTTGAAACAGTCATTCAGAATGAATATAAACCTGCAAATAAAGTAGCTTTGGTTTTAATATGACTTGACCTTTCTGCATGTTTTTAAGTATGGATGACAGGTGCATTTCTAGTACCCAAGATGCTTGCATATTTTGTCCTGTATTGTAGTGTGATAGTAGTTTTGCTTATTTGACTTACTTGTACTTACTTTCAATTCCCTTGGTTTTGCTTTACTGCTGATAGCAAGCTGAATTCAGTGTTATCTTCTTCCTCCATGCTTGTCAGCATGTCCCTTCAAATGAGTCCCCAGAACTGCATCCTAAATCCCGTTGGGTAAATCTCTCTGCAGGAGTTTGCTGCTGCTGTGCTGCGCTGCGACCTCGCTACAAGCGTCTGGTAGACAACATATTTCCTGAAGATCCAAAAGTGAGTCATGACTTTAAAATTTTAAGGGATTGGTGTTTTAAAATCTCTGGTTATAGCTTGTGCTTTAGCAACTTTTTAAAATTTTCTTTTTTCTTTTCCCTTTTAACATTTTACCATAAATTCTGCTTTAGCACTTAATAGCTTTAAGAGAGCTTAGTAGAATAATTTATCTGGAGAGGGATCCATGTAGATCATCTGGTCTAATTCCATTTCCCAAGCAGGACTGCACACTAAAGAATAAAATCAGTATGTTTTGCTCAGAGAAACAGAGATTTAATTAAACCAGGTATTCTGCTGCAGAGGTAGCACTTAACTTCATCACTTTTTAAAACCACAAACACTTGCTTTCTTGTGGTTGCAGGTGTGAACATTTTCTGTTTTTCTACAGGATTTTAATTTCTTAACTTTTGGCTTATTGACTGTGAACATTTTTATATGTATGTCTGGTAGACTGTTGTGACCCAAAAAGGTTTTTCTGGGGATTTTTTCTTAAATTTCTCCAGGTACTAATCTACAGTTTTATTTCTTCATTTCGCTGTAACAGGCTTGAAGCTATATGAAGCCTAACTCTTATTTCCTGTGAAAATAAATTACTTCTGTGTACCATTTAGTAATGCATATGTCTATACATAATCATGTGGCAGTTCAGACTGATCAAGAACTTAAGTTTCTACTACTCTAGTTTTTTAGGTGTATTACCAAATTTTTATATCTTTTGTTACAAGTAAGCAGAACAGTCAGTATTTGCATAATATTTGGTTTATATGTTTCAAAGTATGTGGGCTTTTTAAAAATTGTGTTATTGCTGAGTGCCAGTGATTATGTAAGTGCCTAATACTGGCTTTAAAATAGGTGTTTGCTGTGTATACAGTATATTGAATGCATGGAACAGTATGGTTTTACAGGTTTGTTTTTTTTAAACTAGTTTTTAATACAGCTGTAGAAACATCTGGAATTGCTACAATTGTAGTATTTTAGTTTAAGTCTCACTCAGTAGCTCTGAGTTGGCACTTCTTAGTCTTTGCTTTGGTTGATATTCCTTGGGTCAGTGGGGAACACAGGCCAGTCCATGATGTTTCCCTTGGGTTGCAGATCTTCTCTAAAGTATGAGAAGATTTGCTTGATAAAATCCATTAGTCAGTAATGAGTGTCTTAAAAGCTTTTAAGTAATTTATTTGAAAAATAAATGTTTTTATGAACTTCCAGGAAAAAAAAATATAAAAAGACTAAAAGCCTTATCCTGCTTACCTGATAATTATGATTATAACGTCATCTGAGCAGATCCATGTTACAGTTCATGTTGGAACTAATATGTTAGTCTTTGATCTTGTTCTGACAATTAACCTTCTAATACCTGGGGGTCAGCCTTGTCCAAGATGTGGCACTGAAGAAATAAAAAATTTAAACTACAATATAAAATATTTAAGCTACAATCTGTTTGTATATTTTATCAAAATTATGCATCAAATATACTTGGTGGGGATAGGACGAGAAAAAAATTATATTGTGCTATTAGGAAAGAAATGTGTCTTAGAACTGGTCACATATCTCACTACATACTTTCTTTTAGAATACCCCTTCCCTCACAAAAAAATGGTGGAGGCAAGCTAGTTGCTTCATTTCCTTTAAAAATATTTTAGTTGTTTCATGTTGCTGATTTTTGCAGCTAAGGTTATGGCAGCTTTGCTCAATAGTTTGGGGTTTTTTTTCAGTAGCTTATTTCCATCTGTAAGGCTCTGATCTTTAAATGTTAACTAGAAAAAAAGGAAAAACAGTTGGAAAGGTTTATATTTCCCATGAACTCTTCAATTTTGTATTTTGTATTTCTGTTTCTAGGATGGTCTTGTTAAAGCTGACATGGAGAAACTGACTTTCTATGCAGTTTCTGCACCAGAGAAGCTGGATCGAATTGGGGCTTACCTGGCAGAGAGACTGAGCAGGGATGTGGTCAGGCATCGCTATGGGTAAGGAGAGAAGTCATTAAAAATAGATGCTAACAGGTCATGGAATTTCATCGTGTTTGTTCTGATCCAGTCTGGAAGGCAAGATAGACTCAGTCCCTTTGTGGTCAGCTAACCTTTTCTGGCTGGCAGGTGCCCTTTCCAGCTGCTCTCACTCCTCCTGCTCAGCCAGATGGAGAAGGAAATAAAATGGAAAGTGCGTGGGTTGAGATAAGGACAGGGAGATCACTCACTTCCATCATAGGGAAAAAGAGACTTACCTTGGAGAGGATTGATTTAATTATTGCCAACTAATGACAGAGTAGGATAGTGAAAAATTAAAGCAAAGCTTAGAAAACATCTTTCCTTCAGCCATCTTTCTTCCCAGGCTCAACTTCACTCCCAAGTCCTTTACCTCCATCCCGCCAAGCAGTGCAGATTAGGAATGGGGACTGTGGTCAGCTCGTACCATCTTGTGTCTCCTGCTCCTTCTTCCTCACACTCTTACCCTGCTCTAGCCTCAGGTCTGTCCTTGTAGACAGTCCTTCAAGGACTGCTCTAGCGTGGCTTCTTTCCTCAGGGTGCAGCCCTTGAGGAACAGGCTGCTCCAGCATGAGTCCTGTGTGGGATCACAGATTCTGGCAGAAAAGCTCCTGCATGGGCTCCTCTCCATAGGGTCTGCCAGAAGCCTGTTCCAGCAGGGCCTTTCTGTGGGCAGCAGTTTCCTTCAAGGCACATCCACCTGCTCCAGCATGGTCTGCATTGTGGAAATTTGCTTACCTATAGGCACTTCAGTGTCCCTGAGGGGCTCAGGTTTGGGAAATGGTGGGTCAGTCATGGAGCTGCCTGAGGCTGACTGTGTCTGTCATGGGGGCAGCTCCTGGTTTCTCACAGAAACCACCCCCACAGCCCCTTGCTGACAAAACCTGGCTGTGTAAGCCCAATACACCTTTGAATGTCAGTCAGGATATAGGAAAACAGGATTATCTTTCTTTTCATCCCTTTTGGCTAAGTCAAATTGTTTAAGTGAGTAATATTAGTCTAAGAAGTGGCAGGAATTGGCAAAGAAAAGCAACATCCATCACAGACCACCATTTTTTGGCCTTCATGACATCCAAAGCTGTTTTTATAACTTTCTATAAAGGATAAATGGCCAACACTCAATTCTATACTTCCTTCCCTCCTACGCCACCCCCCCTTCCCTCCAAAAAAGAAAAAAAGAGAGAAAATATGGATATATGAAATAGCCCTGCCATTTTTATATAGTGGGAAATATGTGCCTTCCATTCTTTCTTTTCTATTTTTTGTGGTAAGATCCTAAATTGAGCTAATTGAGTTAATGATAAATGCAATACATTTTTATGTGAGTCTCTCTAATTAATTTTCAGTTATGTTTTAATTGCCATGGAGGCACTGGACCAACTTCTAATGGCTTGCCATTCTCAAAGCATAAAACCGTTTGTGGAAAGTTTCCTTCATATGGTGGCCAAGCTTCTGGAATCTGGCGAACCAAAGCTGCAAGTCCTTGGGACTAATTCTGTGAGTAAGCTCAGATGCTAAATCAAATCAGAGTAAATCTTTGCTTTGGAAAGTAGTTTGAGAAGTCTTAAAGAATCTGCCAGTTGACATGAATTGAAAGATGCTGTCTGTAGCAGGGTATATTCTTTGGGCCTAAACACAGAGCAGATAGCAGCTGGAGGCAGATGAACTGTTTCCCTTCAACTGCCCCAAATTCTTCTGATGTATGGACTCATTCCCTCCAAAAATAACTTCTAGAGGGAACAGGAAAGCTGTGCTGTGAGTTCATGTTTTGAGTCTTTAAGCAGTCCTCCTGGAGCCAATGGATAAGTAAGACAGTGTTTTGTTTTCTGGCAACTTGAGGTACACGGACAGATTCTTGTTAGCTGAAAAGTAGCTTTGAGTATTGCAACCTCACCATATTACCAGCTTAAATATTTCAGGATTCAGATCCAGGCTTGAAGGGCATAACTAAAAATGTCAAAATGAAGATTCAGAGATCTAGTTTTCCAATTAATGTGATGGCTCCAATCAGGAGTATAGCTCTGTCATGCTTCCCTTCTAACCATTGTATTTTCCAGCTGGTAAATGGATTCTCATGAATTCCAGGATTGTGATGTGGACTGTTTTCACTTCGAGTGATTGCTTTTACATGAGTTTAGAGTAGTGCTTGCATTTCATGTAAATTATTGCCATTGTTAACAGTGGGGGGGTTTCTTTGTGGAGTCAGTAAGACTCTTGGGTTTTTGGGCTTGATTCCCAGCTGGTGAAATTGAATGGAGTTGCAGTTCAGGAAGACAGGAGGGTGTAGAAAAGTGATGCTGCCCCAGAGCAGAATTTCTTGTTATGATGGAATAAAGAGAGTTTTGCTGTAATGTAGGCTAGAAGTGTCCCCTGGTTCCCTCACCATCAGGGCAGATTTACTGAGGATAATGAGGTATATATATATATAAGATTTTACTTACATATTTAAATATTGTTGAGCCAGGCTACCCTGCTTCTTTCGATTTGTTTTTATAATAATGCTTGGACAAGTCCTCTTAGGGAAGTGGCTTTGGAACACATTTCATGGGCTGCCAAATGGCAAGGTGTACATCACTTCCCAGTTGTTTAAAATCCTTGGTGGCAAACAGTTACTGCCAGCTTCCACTTTGATGTACAATGCATGTGTCATTTCAAAATGCATGTTACTGAACAGGACTCCACCTTAGGGTAATCTGTTTGATATTCCTGTCAGTTCCTAAGTCTTTTGTGAGTAAAGGAGATTAATGGACTTCCTGAATTGGGAGATAATTTGTATTTGTCTTCTATAAAACTCAGAAAAAAAGAAAAAAGATCCCTAAATAAGAGATGAGACTCTGGGAGGAGAGAGAATTTTTATGGCTCTTAAGCAGTATTCCAAACCCTTATTTTAGCCTAACTCTGCTAATTTCCTTAGATGCCTTCTAGAGTTAATGAAGGCAAAGGATACAATTCTATTTGTATTGGCTTCAAAGGAACAAAGGGTAACAGCTTGTCTGTTACCAAGGGCACTGCCCTACTGTGTTCTTAAATAAATTTTATTAGATTAATAAAAAAAGTTTACTGCCATATTCAGCCTTTTTTCTCTCCCCCAGAAGGAAATAAACAAACAAAATAACCCCGAAAAACATGAGATGGTATGGATTCTGAATAATGCTTCACATGCTTTAGCTATTCTGATGTATCAGTTTGGAGTGCAAGCTGGTATTGTCTAGAAGAGAAGACTGGGTTGTATATGAAGTAAATATCTTGAAACTGGTGAAAAGTCAGGCAACCTTTGGAAAGGTTTACATAGTATTTTTAGGAAACTCAATTTAAGGCCCCTACAAATTCATAGTCTGCTCATATTTAAAATATATGGAGTATGGTTGTGGCTCTAAGTAGATTTAAATTATTTTCTACCCAAGGCTTCATTGAGACAGAAAGTCAGTGAAGTCTTTGAAATAAAATTCAAACCTCTTTACTTGAGCTGTAGGATTTTTTCAGCCTCACAGATTTTGCTTCAGCTGTGGGGACTCTTATCATTGCTTAAAAGGGTTTCAAATGAAGCAAATTTCTGTAGTGAACATCTTTGTAAAGGCTTGGGAAGATTTGGAAGCTCCCCCTGTCTTCTGAGTGTGTTTTGCTGACTTCCAAATACTTGGTTTTGGATGCAGAACTTATTCTACTTGGTGCTCTATATTTTAGGGAAAAAATGAAACTTTCACTTAGCTGTTTTTCATATTAAATTAATTTCGTAATTTAAATGTCATTTAATTTATAATAAAAAATCAATTTATTTTTGAAAAGCAAACCTGAAGATGACTATTTTAGATAAATGTTTGGGGTTTATTTATGTACTTTTAAGCCTGATCTTGAGGTTATATATAATTAATTCCTGTGACTATTTTATAAATGTTGCATTTATAAGTTATGCTAACTTATTTCCTACAGCAACACTATTTTAAAAAATTCTTTTAAATAACATAATTGTAAATCTATTTATATAAGGCAGATACTTAAAAATGGTAATATTTGATAGTGGATATAATGAATAGGTGTTGGGGTGGTTTTTTTTATGTAGACCAAAAATTTAAATGGATAATGTCTGTGAAGTTCAAAATGGCTTTTTCTAGCATGGAAGATATTTTTATAGACCATGTGCTAGGATAGCATATGCTGGTGAGGAAACTGAAAAAATGTGGGAAAAAGTGTGATCTCCTTGGCTTATGTGTTATAGGATCTGAAGGCTGATTTCAATAACCTTTTTCTTAGGAATTTATGACAATGCTTTATTTGCCTCTCTAATTTTCTTGCAGAATTTCAGTAACTGAGTATCATGTAAAGCATCTCCGTGGCTCATGTACAAATAGTTAAATGTATTGCTTAGGTCCATGGTGTTTATTACTAGGATAGAAGTGACAAGCTTCAAAATCTTTGACCTTGTGGTCAAAATTTTATGGAATAAGAGATTCATCCAATTTATATCTATTAATCAATATCCAATTTATGTCAATTTCTAAAGTTTCTAAGGAAGGTTCAGAAAATATCTTTAGTGGGCAGCTGGTCAAGAACAATTGGATACATAATTTAGTAAAGCTTTCATCCTAATTCATATTTACAAGACTCAGCAAAACACAAAACATTTTAAAATAAGCTGGAATGCTAATGGGGTGAATTCTATGTATTTTGCCAGCAAAATATTGGGGTTTCATGTGAAAAATAGAAGATAACATGTGGAACCCAGTATCACCACATTTTAATTACGTACCAGAAATGCTTCTTTAGATGATAGGATGCTTCCTTTTATAATGGCAGTTCCTTTGTAGGAGCAGTGAAATAATGATCCCATCAGTGACAGTGTTGAGTTTCCTGTGCATGAGGAGGTGGCTGTTATTGCTGGTTGTCATCATTTGTTATTGAAAGGAAGATAAGCAGAATCCCAAGTGGAAAGGGATCAACCAGTGCCTGAGACAAGACTTTCATATTTGTCAGTGTTGGCTTATAAAAGCAGTTGGTTTGGGCAGAAATAAGTGCATATGTATGCAAAAATAGTATAAAATGTCAGCATTTTAAATTAAGCAATGTTAGAATTGATATTCCCAGTAAGGTTCTTACTTGTTTTGCTTGTCTGCAGCATGCTAACCTGGAAGTAGGTAATGGAAACTTACCCTTATTGCAAGATGGTTCTTTCATTCCATGTACCAATGCAGAATTATGTGCTGGTAGTGATTTAATACACAATGGAACAATTCCATCTCTAGGCTGCCTCCTCTGTCTTTTTAATAAGACTTAAAGCTCAGGTAGACAGATTAACACACAGCACTCTTTTTCATCCTGTGGGTGATTAAATTATCTTAGAAATTGTGTGTCTGCATCTGGTAGAATTTGAGTGAGTCCTTTAGGGTCACTCAAAGTTAAGTATTGCTTCCCCCACTCCTACTCTCTGGTTTTGCAGTTCTGTGGTCACACTACTGTGACCCTGTAAGCCAACATTCCATTGCTGATTTTGTTACTCAGCTGTACATGTGGTGGTCAGGAGAATTTTTATCCAAGGGGCACAAAGTAATATAAAATGTGAAATTATCCATCCTATTCTGATAAAACTGAAAGTGTCAGGTGACCCTACATATTGATAAACAAACTATACCACCAGTTTTCATTGCTGAGAACCTTGTCTTGTGATTATTTGTTGTGATCATTTTAATACTGTCTTTGCAAAGTTCATGTATCCAGTGTGAAGTTAATGTATCCAGTGTTTGAAGCGTTTCTCTTAGGCAAGTGGAAGTGCTTCTTCTGGCATTTGTTTGTTGAAGTGCATACATAACTTTCACACTTCTCATTAAAGTTGTAGCGTGTGGTTTGTAAGAGTCTTAGGTTTACAGATCATGACTTCCCATGTGACAGTTTGATAATAATGAAATACAGTACCTTGACCTATGAAAGGTGATAACTGTCAGGATCAGCACCTTCTTTCCCTGTTTGAAACAAGAGAAAATTGCAGGCTGTAGAAGACAGGTTAGGGAGCTCAGATATGACAAAAATACTGCTCAGGTCAAGCCTGGTGTTCTTACAGGGAGATACGTGAAGCAACAAAACTCAAACTCAAATATGATGCATGGTGATTGTTCTTGAATAAAAACTGACCTTCTTTGAAGACATCTAGGGACTATTAAAAGTTATGATTTTTCTCCTAATGTACTTGCTACAAAACAGTGATAAAACAGCATAAGTGCATAGAAGAAATTCTGTCCTTGAGAACTTGTATGATTTACTTACAGGGCTTGCACAATCTCTCTCTCTCCCTGGTAATATGATCCAAATTTCTCGACTCAGTCTGGAACAAACATCTTCTGAATAAATAATAATTTTCTTCTTTACTTTGTGATAGATTTATATGTTTTTATACTGATTGAATTTTATTGGTTTCAAAATAAATGGAAATAAGATACTACCAATGTAAGTTCCTTTTTGTACCTTCTGTATGATAAAATACAGAAAATGCTTATACTGGTAAAACTTCCATAAGTTACTATTGGATGCTTGCAAGCATTTACTGTGACTGAATGACATGTTTGCATCTACAAAAGCTTTTTAAATAATTCCTAGTCAAGTTCTTGGACTTTCCTAAGAGTTTTATCCTTTTTTAAGTTGAATAATTGTTATATTTGAAGTTCGTTTGAAAATATGTGCTTAGGAGTAAGATATTCTTTAACAACAATAAGAGCACCCCTGCAAAGCAAAGTAGAGACTGATGTCTACTGTAAAAATATAATATTTCTATGGTGGAATGGAATTTTACACTTTACTGGATGACAGCGCACAACTCAAAACACTTACCACAGTCAGCTTTCCTGTGGCCTAAATGCTCAGTCATCTGAGTGCTAATCCTGGATTGTGCCTCAGAAATGCTGTATGTTCAGTGGATGAAATTGTTTTGTTGTACACATGAGGACATAAAAAATCTTAGCCCTTTCTGGGTCTCTTACTGTGCATGCTGTTTTGAAAGATGTGACTTTCCTGTATTTGTCCTCCTGCTGCAAAGCTGCATCCTGATACAGGAGAAGTACTCAGAATGAGGGAGTCCCTAACACTTGCTTGGCCTAAATTCATCATTTGTTTTTACAAAGCAGTTTCTTAGTACAATAAATCTTTCNTGCTAACAAAACAGTTGTTAAAGTGTATTAAGCTTTCCTGTTGGGAGATCATGTCAATCAAATAATTTAGTACTTCAGATAATATTAATGTTAAATGCTGCTACTAAATGCAATGTGAATTAGTATTCTCATTCTCACAGCCACTCCCACAGTGGTCTGTGTTCTTCAAACTTTTTGTTTCCATTCTTTTTCACGCCTTTATGGAAGTTTTCTGGGTGGATCATTTGTAGACTTGAGCACTTGAATGTCCAGAAAATACTAAGATCATGTTGTTTGGGGGTTTATTAAATCCTTGGTCTTCGTGCCCTATTGACATATAAGGACTAATGAAATTCTTGTCTACAAAAAACCAATCTATTTCTGTTTTGCTAGTAACAATTCCATGAAACAAACAAATAGTACATGTGAAGCATTTTCCAGGGTCTTTTGTGAAGAAAATGATCATTTCTATAACTCACTCTGTTGGAGAAAACATATGGGTGCTGTTTGTGGATCATCTTCCAGACTGTGGCAGTGAACCACGCAGAATTAGATTTTGACTTTTGTCACTTTCTTACCACATAAAATACAGAATATTCCTAACAGAAGGACTTGTAAAATGGACTCGTACTATACAATTTTGATCCATTTTCAGTAATAGCTGAGAAGGTAGTTTATGAACTATATCATTTTCAGCTTTTCCTGTAGCTTCTAGAGGGTGAACTGGTAGTGCAGCTGAAAGGGATAAGTGTTCTAGATAAAACAGAAAAAAAGACTAAACAAAAGAGTAGAAAAATGGTGGGGTTTTTTTGGTTTGTGTGAGGTTTTTTTGGTTTTAGAGGTTTTTTTCTGATATACACAGCTTTCACTTTTCAGCTTGAAAACCTCAAACCCTTCACAAATCAGTGTGCTGTAGATTATGCTAAAGTGCTTTGGGCTTGTCTGGATGTCTGTGGGTAATGTGCTGATGAAAGCAGGTTCTGCATCATGAATACAAAGGAAATGCCTCAGCCTGTGCTTAGGAATTGATAAAAATGGTGTGAGTAAAAGCAGAGGGGTCTTAATAGGACACCACTCTGCTTCAGGGCAGAACCAGCACTGTGTTCAACCTCTCCAGACAATGTTTTGTTTTGCTTTTTATTTCCCTCTGCAGTCTGTTAGAACTGTCAGTGATGGAGAATCCAAAAGGTCTTTAGGCAGTCTGCTCACTTTAGAAAGGAGGCGTTTTAATGTCTAACCTAGCCTTTGCTTCAGCATAAGCCTATTATTGCTTTGCCTATTACCACTGGACAAAGAAAACAATTTGTTTATTCTCTTTTTATAGCGGTCTTCTGTACATTTTAAGACCGACACCTTTTAGACAGCTGTAGTCTAGGTAATTTAGTGTATTTCATTCTTCTTTACAGATGTTTATCTAAAGCTTTGTCCATCTTCTGAATAATTTGAGAACTGTATCAGTTATTCACCAATTTTGGCTGTCATGTTTCAACTGGCTGCACCACTTCATTTAAGGGCTTGTTTGGCCCAATTAGGTGGCAAAAGTTTCTTCACAGGTGTCATGAATAATGCAGATGTATCACAGTATATTGTTCTATTTTTCATGCCATCGTATTGGCATTGACTAAGTTCCTTTTCTTCATTTGTCTGTTTCTCACTTAAAATGCTGTTTTGCAATAACAATTCCTGGCGCTGTTGAGTCACACATGACACACAGACTCCACCTGAATCCAGAAGGTAAAAGAGTATTTTATTAAAAAATTACACTCAATATATAAAGTACATTGTAGGAAACAAAATCCCATTGGATGGAATTCTAAAACTAAAATGACATAGGCTGAAAGATATAAACAATTATTCTAACCAATTAGAAAGACTCTCACGTACTGTTTTGCAGGTGCAATTATTGTTTAACATTCTTGCTTGTGTTGATGTTAAGCTCCCCTGAGAACAGGGATTGTTTTGAATTTAAGTGTGTGAGAATATTCTACTCTGCAGTCTGTGAATATTCAATTTCCTGTGCATCAGTTTCTGCCCACTGCCTCTCATCCTTTGGCTTGGCACCACTGAGAACGGCCTGGCTCCGTCTCTGGAAACCCTCCCTTTAAACTGATGCCCTCTAAATCTTCTCTTCTTAAGGCTCAACAGCTCCAGCTCCCTCAGCCTTTCCTCATATGTGAGGTGCTCCCATCCCCTCATCATCTTCATAGCCCTCTGCTGGACCTTCTCCAGGAGGTCCATATCTCTCTTGTACTGA
>VZTR01015049.1:567875-590530 GCA_013400775.1 Chaetops frenatus | reverse complement strand
ATGTCTTTCCATGGGGAATGTTGGGAATAAGAGTGTTACCTCAGTTCCCTGCATGCACTGCCACATGCATGCGCACATGCAGTGCTGCCATGAGAGCAGGGCCCAGCCTGCAGCTGGCCCTGGGCTGGCAGTGTGTCCCCATTGGAGCTGTCTAGGCAGCTGCTTCAGTTGTGGTGGGTGCAGAGCTGGGAGAGGACAAGGTCTTCTGAGAGTGGAAACCATTTCTCCCTGGTGGAGCTGGTGGAGCTGCAGTGCCCTTCCTCCCAGCTGATGCTAACACCCCGTAAGGGGTTCTTTTAAGGCAGGGGAGGGGTGTGTGCCTGACATCTCTCCTGGCCCTGCCCACTTCCAGTTCCTCACTTGATAAAAATTAATAGACTCCAGATATTTAATTTTTAAATTGTATATTTCGAGGAGGATAAAATTAGGAGGTTTTAGGATTCAAAGATGAAAGTGTCATGAGAAGACTCCCTAAAATCATTCAGCAGAAATAAACATGAGATTATGCCCTAAAACAAGTCATAGGTTTATTCTTCATCTACTTTGACCTGTTAATATATTCCTTGTATTTTAAAGGCTTTTCTTATAAAAAGAAGGGCCCTATATCTCTTTTTCTTCTGTGATTTTGTTCTGTTTTATTTAGGATTTTTTGGAAGCAATCTTCCAGATTACCAGAGATCAGAGATTATGATGTTCATTATGAGCAAAGTACCTGTTTTGGGGACAACTTCACAATCACTGGATCCCAGTCACCTTGGGTTTGTATATTCTACATTTTAAAATTTCCAATTAAAAATATAGATTTTAGAATCCTGATAAACTAAGAAGTGAAAAAATAAATTAAGAAAAGTAAAATGCAAATTCTCACTCCTTAAGAGCTGTATTAAATACTGTGCAGAACCAAGCTCAGTGTCAGACATATTACTGATAAAAAAAATACCTGATTGGAAGGCAGTTTATTTAGCATGTAAAACACTCTTTCTGTCTGCATTTGTAGAAACTTTTCTGAAATTAGGTATTGTGTGGTTGTTAATTCCTTAATTTTTTATGTGTGAGTTTTGAGAATGAGAGGAATTTAATTATAAATACATTTTTTCAAATAGATGCATATTTGTGTACAAACTATTTTTAAGGGTTTTTCTTTTTTAATTCTGCACAGGTTGACTTTATATTAAGAAAATTAAGAAATAACTCCAGAAATTCCAGTGAATTTTGGATTTTCCCTATGTATTTAGAAATAGGAAAAAGCTGTAAGTGGGCAGATTTAATAAACCCACAATTTAAAGGTCACTCTACACTGAAGGGTTTTCCCTGTAACAGGAATAATTTTGTTTAAAAGACTGCATTTCCTCAGTATGGGAAAGTTACTGAAAAGACTGCAGCTGTTCTTTCCAGATGTGCATGGACACGTTGCACCACATAAGTGATCCCCTACTAGATTAAGTGGGAATTCATTGTCATTCTCCAGCTTCTAGATAGCTTTTCACACAGTATCTCTGCAGCATGGGATGCTATTCCATGGAAGATACAAATCTGTCTGTGCCAGGCAATTGTCAGTCATTACGGAGGTATTTCAAGAACAACTCCATATTCTCTGCTTGGATTAACAGTTGGGGTGGTTGTTTGTTTTTTAACTGTACAGTTTTCCATTCATGAGGTTCTGTGTAAACATGCTGAGCAGTGTGTTAGTATGATGTGCATATGTCACTCTGAACAAAGAAGGCTTTCTGACTGCTGATAAAGTCTTGCATTAGTTAAAATTTTGGCTTCAGCTACCCAAGGCATTTGAATGATAGAACAGCCAGGATTGTAGCCCATTAAGGTAGAAGTTTCCACTGTTATGTAGAGGCCAGCTTTTGTGAAGAGGGTTGATTTTCCTTTAGACTATTTAAAGGACAAAATGGCTTGTACCTTTTTTACTTTCCTGAAATAATCTCTTTAAATGGAGCAATTTATTCCAAGTGCACTTTTATCTCCTAAGATCTTGCAAGAATAGTGACTATATACCATAAGCTGTTTGGCTACTTTTAATACCTGCAGGAGGGAAATGAAAACAGATGAAGAACGGGTCAAGTAGTGTTTTATGTATTTTCCTGTGATATGAAAACTGAAGAGTCTTTCAGTTTTTCTTACTGATTTGGCAGATAACTTCTTTCTGGTCTCAGAGTTTTGGGGTCTGACTTAAAGAAGTGTCCCTATTTCTTAAATGACTCAATTGCACTTAAATCCAGAAGAAATTTTAAGTGCTGATGCTTGTGAAAATAACATCGAGCTCATAGTGGCTGAACAGTTTAGAGATTTCTGAGTAAAACATAAAGATTTATATCTGCTTCACATATACAATTTCTTTTTTTCTTCAACTGCATGTGCTCCATTTTGTAAGCTTTCCTGTCAATGTGTCTTTCAAAAACATTCAGTTACTGCAGCTCAGTTGGAGATACTTTCCTTTATCTATGATCATCCAGCATCCCTTCCAAGACTGCTGCATTCACTTGTCAAAAATGAGAATAATATCTCGAGTAGAATAATATTTCAAAGATATGCAAGGAAACGTAATTTGCAACTTCTTTTCTCCTATTGTAGAGATTTGGGAACCAGGAGGATTCAAATCATGCTATTGAGATCTTTACTTATGGTAAGCCTTCTGTGATCAGTATACTATGTTATAAACACACAGTGTTTCACTTTGTGTATATGTTTACATATAAAAGTACAGCATAACAACTCTGGATTATGAAAATAAATATATATTCATATTGCATAGACTTGTAATTCTATTGTATAGTACTGTGAAAGCATTTTCCCAACTTACATTACAAACAGCACAAGAAATACACCTCCACCTCTTAGAGCACTTCAGTGAATGTCAGTTATAATTGGATCTGCAGATCCAAAAGAACATCCCAGATTAGGTTGAGTTCTGCCCACAATACCAGCAACATCAAAGTGAAATCACTTTTATCTCTGAGCCTGGAAAAGTGATAATTAGTAGAATGGCTAATATTTTTAAAACCATAGGAATGGATACCTCAGACACTGTTGTTCTTTCCTTCGTAATGTTTCCCAAATTTCTTGTAAGGTGTGGTTGAATTTTTTATCACAAATACATTTTTCAACTATAAATCTTCAAAGAGTTTTTCTGGAAATAGACCCAGATGGTAAGAATCAGAGTGGGAAGTAAAGGAGGCTCTTGCCAGTAGAATCCTGGCCTGTTTTGTTGCAGAAGCTGAAAACTGTTTAGTGACTCAAATAAGTGAAATTGCATAAAGAATGATTTCACAACTAAAGCAGAAGAATATCCTCCTGAAAAATGAGTTTTTAACCCTCCTTTGACATGAAACTCATGTATGGTTTTAGGCAAATAGGTTAAACCATCCTTGGCTTGTCCAAATCTGAAATCTTAGTCTCTGGTTTACAAAAGAGCTGAGCATTCACAGTTGCAATTTAAGGACAGAAAATTTGTTAGGAAGGGCCTCAGGTGGCCATTTTGCACATTGTCTTCATTAAACATAGATTCAGGTAAGTCTAAACTGTTCCTGACAACATTCATCTCACCAGTCCTAAAATTCCTAATGATTTTTGGGTGCTGCATAGCCTATAAGTATGCTTTAAGGGAATCAAATTATACACGTGGAAGGGATTTGACATTTTGGACAATCAATTTTGGTTTGCATCCTCATTTAGAATATGGCAGTAAAATCCCATCATGGCACAAAAATATGAAAGTCATTGTTCTGATGCTTAATAAATTAGTAATTGATAAATATTACGGAAAAAAATTCAGCATTGTACATCATGTGTTCTTTACAAAAGAATAATATTTCAGAACATAATTAGTCTATTGTCATGCATAAACAGGCAGACAAGTTAACACTGTATAGGCACTTGAAATATGTGACTTCATTAAAAGGGTGCACTTAGTTTTGTAGCCATATCGTGTGTAATATCAGTCATTTTCCATTTTCAGAATGATTGATCAGACACCCTCCTGTCCCCTGGTGCTCCTGGCAGCCATGTCCCTGTGGACCCCTCAGTTAAGCTGTGGGCACCCTGCTCTCTCAGTGTCTGGGTTTAACCCAGAGGCACCAGGGACCACCCAGCCACTCACTCACTCTGCGCCAGGGGGATGGGGAGAGACTCAGGACAGTACCAGTGACAAAAGTGGATTGAGATGAAGACAGTTTAGTAAGTAACAAAAGGAAACCAGGAAAAACAAAACCAACAAATGAGAAAAAAATATAATAAAATAAAACCCCACCTAGAAAAACCCCTAACTGCTCAGCACAAGTTAACTGATAGCCAGCCAGTCCCTGAACCGTGACAGCCCTCACAAACTGCCTCCTGTTCTGCTGCTGAGCATGATACATTTTAGAATGGGATGTCCCTCTGGAGGTGTGTAAGCCATGCGCAGCAGTAGCCAAATCATCCCTGTGTTACAAGCACTGGTTTGGTCACAAATCCAGAACACAGCAGCACATGTGCTACCATCAAGAAAATGACCTATCCCAGCCAAAACCAGTACAACACAGTTCACATGGAAAAGCTGTAAGGGTATGGAATATATATAAAGAACATACAGTTATTATGTAAGTCTCAGATGAAAATATTACTGCATTTATTATAATTAAATTTGGAATAATTTTGCTCCCCTCATCCTTAACAGGTTATATATACTTCGTAATATATTTTGAGATTATACGTTCTGGTAACCTTCATTTTAAGGGACGGTAAATTTTAACTATTTCTGAGTACTGTGAATTTTCAACTAATTAAAATTTGAATTAGTAGTTAGGCAGAAGTTTACTTTTCTTTATGTGCTGCAGAGTTTGCTCTAATTAAAAGGAAGTGAATGAGACAAGTCAGAGGTTTTTAATTTTTTAAAAAGCAGAAATAACACTATGGTACCAGATTTCTAAGAAAGTGCTATTTGCTGCTTACTTCATATTTTGCAATAAAGTAGTATCTGTGCGTGTTTAAGGTGTACATGTAGGGCCTGATTGCTCATTTTTTATTTCACATGAGTTTACCATATGCAAAGAGCTCATAATGGAAAAATCTGTTGTAATTATCTACTGGAATTACTATCATCTTCAGTCTGTGCCCTGCAACTTTTCATTGGCCATATAAAAGAAAAATCATAATAATATCTTTATTTTTTGATTCAGGGTGTGTTTGTAAAGAAAGGATCCTAAAAAATACTTTTAACATGAGAGACTTAATTTGAAAATGTGTGCTAAAGTCCTTACAAATTCATATTGAGGTCAGGAATTTTCAAAGTCAATACAATACTTCAATTTGAATCCACCTTGCAGACACCAAAGCAAACCCACTAAAAAGTGAGTGACAGATGCAATTAATTCTTATAATGCAGTAATGACACATTAATTTTATTTCGAACAATGAACAGGTGACTTCAGGATACAAAGCCACAACAATAAGTAATGCACTTCCTGCCCCCTTTCTGGACCCATTGCTGTCTCCTTCGCTCATGGAGGACTCTGAGCTGAGGCAGCTGGTCCTGGAAATCCTGCACAACCTCATTGATCGGCACGACAACAGAGCCAAGCTCAGAGGGATAAGGTACTGCTTTTTATTTATTGGCCTACTTGAAATTCCAGTTCATAACCTGAATGACAACTACTGTTGATTTTTTAATGTTTTTGCTAATATGAATTATTAATGTAATGTTTTGGTAAATGCACAGTGCTCAGTGTCATTTATTGATGGCAGGTGTTTTACAGGTAAGCCTCAGAGCACAGTACCTTAAGTGACCATTACAAATACAATAGTTTAACTGTGGAAGGATATCTTATTTTATGTAGATTAGAAAATATGTGATTGTCATAATTCTCTTTCTGGTTCTCCCTTTTCAACTGAAATTTGAATATCCTTGTTAGGCATGGATATAATTAAAATGGTAATGGGGTCAAGATCTGTTTGAATAGTTCTGGTAGCCCACATTCTCTTCCTTTCAAATTTCTTTTTTTTTTTGCTAAAGTAACACATTTCTTTCATTTGTAGAATAATACCAGATGTTTCTGATCTAAAGATAAAACGAGACAAGATTTCAAGGCAAGATGTGAGCTTCATGAAAAAGGTAATAGAATGAAACATCACTTTTCTGTCTAGAAATAAGGTGAAGTAACTGAACCAATGGTTTTGCTGTTCTTCTACAGCTGTGGTTTTGCAACAAGTCACAAAGATCAGTTTCAAATTATTGTAATCAAGTTACAGTGACTGCAATGTTGAGGTGCTGTAGATACTTGAAAGATGATCCCATACAAGAAAACTTTAATTTATGTCTTCTGTTAAAACCATTATGTGCATGAAATTAGAAAAGCATATGTCTAAACCATGATTCTGAAAAGATCTCCCCGTTGTTAGATCCGTGTGCAGCATGTAATTTTTGGTCAGTAGTAGTTTTTCACTTGTATGGCTTTTATTTTGCTGTATTTCTAGACAGTTCTGTATTTAGAAATCTTTTTATAACTGTGGTACAAAAACTTATGTCTTACGTTTTAGGTAAAGATGTCAAAGAAAGTTAACTTTGCACAAAAAATCCATCTTCTTAAAAGATTGTTTTCACCAGATGACTTCTCAGTATACTTGGTTCTAAAGAAAAACTGATTTTTTTTACATGATATTTACATGGAGTGAAATTACTTACAGTTAACATCTTTTTTTTTACCTTGGGAAAAATGCATAAAGCTGTTACTGTGCTCTGTGTTTTATCTGTGTAGGTATGTAAATAGAAAGAGTTGTAGAGCATTCAAGTAACATTGCAAGATAAGTGTTCTTGCTAAGTTAGTCCAGTTAATATTCTTTCCAGTACATGTACAACTGGAATAATAAAAATATAAAAAGTACTCCAACATTGGTGATTATTAGTAATGTCTCTTTTAAAAAGTGAATTTAATTTTAATTCATAAATTTAATATCTGTAATTTAAAACAGTTTGAATAGGATGTATTTACTGATTTTGGTAGATTAAAGTTGTAGCTGTCAAGCTAAATATTTGAATTGTTAATATTGATCTGAACAAAAGGGTAGAAGAGGAAAAGAGATTCTTCATAGGTCAAGAAAAGATCATACAGGCTTCTAAAAAATGTATTAACCCAGGGAAATTAAGTCAGTCAATGATTATCTCTGTGAAACTGTTTCAGGTGAATATCATAAGTGGATGTTACTCACCTGCTGTAGATGTGCACGTTAGCAGTCTGCTCTTCCCAGATTCTCTGCATAATCAAAGGAGAGGGATGAGGCATCTCCAGAAGTCTGTTAAGATATGGATGACCATTTAGGCTTGTTTGATGTTACATGGGCATCCTGAGGCAATTGTGTATCATACCCAGGTGGAAGGGAACCAAACATAAGCACAAAACTCTTTATCCCAGATCACTTGCTCAGTTTATTTCTATCCCTTCTTTGAAGGGAAGTATTTACCTTCTTGCATTTTCCGATATTCTAGAAAGATACTTATTGAGAAAATCCACATAATAATTTATTTTCCCATTTGAGTGCAATCCTTTATCAGTGGGATAAAAAATTTCATTACTTTTATTTTCCAAATATACTGGGTCTTTAAACAGCTGACCTTTACTTATTTCATAGTAGCTTCTGTGCTCTGTTAATAGCTCTATTTCCCTCTTTTCTAAATACAGTATGTGTTTGAAAAGCTATTTGATTTTAGAAGTAATGAAAAGACCAACATCATCTTCTTATTTCTTAAGTAAATATATCCTGTTTGAAAAAAACAAGGTTAAAAAATCACTTTTCCTCCTCCTTCTAGAACTGAATTAGTACTTCTAGAGTTAGTCTTTAGATCTTGAAAATTAATTGTGTCAGCTGATACAGACTTGTACCCCCCACAGATTAAGAATGCTGGGGTGGTACTGAGTTCTGTGTTCCATACAACACCTGCTGCTTATCCTGTGTTTCTTTTGTTTGCATTTTTCTTTTGTGTTGAGGTAATAGTTTCTTTACAGAGATTTGGTTAGGAACAGTGTTATGAGGAAAAGTCACTTTTGAAGTGGAAAGTCTTTCATTAAATGACCTGTGTTCTTCACTAGACCTGCAGCCTCCCTACACATGTTAGGAAATGAGCCCTGCTCACCTTCCGAAACACCTTCTAGCAGAATTTTTTCTTGGTTTGCTGTTTGAGGGGAATTGTTTAATGAACAAATTTGATATCTTCACAAGGATAACACTTGGAGCTCATCAGTTACTCGAATATTCTTGAGAATATTTCAAGATTACTTTTTGGTTTCTCCTTTTCAGAAATGGGCAAATATTTTTTTTCTAGTATTTCAACAGGAAATTAATTCCAACATCTGATACTGTGCAGTAATCATTAAATTCTCTGTATCATCTTCTCTATCTGTACATTTGTGCATAAAATAGAACAGTTCAGTGTTTATAAAGAAGCTGTTGTTAGAAACCTGAGGTCTACTTGATTAATAATTTATTTGTTGTATTTATATATACACATGTATTTCATCCTTTTTTATTTTTTTAATTCTCTATCTCAATTAATCCAGCATCAAAGTTAGCCCTGTTCGGAGTAGACAGTTGAACTGGGAGACCTTCAAATATCCTTTCTAACCTAAATTATTCTATTATTTAATGCCCATTTTCCCTTTTATGTTTTTTATAGCATGGTCAGCAGTTGTACAGACACATCTACTTAGGCTGCAAAGAAGAAGACAATGTCCAAAAAAACTTTGAACTGCTGTTTACATCTTTAGCTCTTACCACAATTGAACTGGCCAATGAAGAAGTGGTTATTGACCTCATTCGATTAGCTATTGCCTTGCAGGTATGAGTCTGTGTTGGGTTCATTGACTGACTATTTATATTTGTAATTGGAGATGTGAAGAACTTGGGGGTTTTGTATATTGATCTTCAAATTGGAAATCTCATCATTTGTTCCAAACTTGATTGATCCACTAAGGAAGTGCACTTTGTATGTACCACTTACTAGTAGGGAGGCTTTATCCAATCAGTTTCGTAACAAACTTCTGAAGCATGTGCTGTTCAGGAAAAACAGCAGATGTGGAAATTTCTTGAAAAGTTTCTTAGAATCACAGTTACTCATTAGCAGATTGACACGGTTCTCTCAACCTATGATGTTGTGACAATGTTCTGTATAAAATGTATGGACTGTCTGCACCTGGGATAAAAACTTCTGTATAATTGATTGGTTGGGAATAGTTATCAAACCAGGCTATTTAATCTTACCTTTGGGTAAAATTCTGTCATTGTCTCAGCAGGCTTTATTCCTTAACATTTCCTTAATAGGTTCAAGAATTAACTCATACTTGCATACAGTCCTCAGGGAAACTGGATAACTTATTAAGTTGAAATCAAAAATAAAGTAGTGTTAATATGGAAATTTGTGCCCTGGAAATTTGATGAAATCAGGCCCTGTATTCCCAGTTCACTCTGTCACTAACCTTATTCCCAAAAGTGCAGCTGCATTATGAAACATCTGAAATGCAGTGTGCATCCTTAATTTTAAAATATGTCATTGAACCAAATCCTTACTTGATGGAAATGACATTAGGAGTTTTACAAGAGCAAAAATAATGCAATCTGAATAAACATAGAAGTGCTAATATGCATTAAATAATTCCTTCTGTTGCTGTTTCTGTGATTCACGCTGGTGATTTTTATTATCAAACTGCTTTTTCTAGTTTTCTTGAGAAAATGTTATGACCAACAGGTGGTCAGGACAAGAGACTACGAGTCATTAACCTGTACTTCCTTTCTGAGAAACAGAATTTTGAGTTACTTTATTTCTCTTCATAATGGTTGAATCTTTTAAGCTCTCTAATTTCAGATCAATATGTTCCTAATTCAAGAGTAAGCTAAAAGACTAGAATTTTAAGATGTGAGATATCAAACGTTAAGTAATAGCAGATAAACATCATATGTCAGGTGTGTTGCCAATCATAATTTTGCCTTCCATATATTCAGGACAGCCTGCTAACTTTGGAAAACATAATGCTACCCCTTATATTTCAGGACATGGCCATCATCAATGAGGATAATCTGCCAATGTTTAATCGTTGTGGTGTCATGGCATTGGTTGCAGCCTATCTAAACTTCCTGAGTCAGATGATTGCAGTTCCTGCCTTTTGTCAGCATGTCAGCAAGGTAATGCATGGTTAAATAATTCAGGGCATTTAGAACAATACACAATCTGCTGTAAAATCAGTAAATAACTTGTGTCAAGTAATTGCTTGTGTTGTTGATATCCTGTATTTGTGTCCACTGTCATTGTTCTTGATCTTCATTGTCTCATGGCATTACTTGCTGACTCTTAAAATTATAAACAAAATAGTCTTCTCTCAAGGTATAGCATTTTTATTTTGCTTATGGTACCATATATAACGGGACAAATCTCCATCTGGTATAAGATTTTACGGCCCCAGTGTCTTTGGTAAAGCAGTACTGACATGCACAAGACCATGTGAACCAGATTTTTAGTTTAAAGGGTGAGAGATTTCTTTTAACCTTTCCCTGGTTAAAAGAAATCCCAAAAGTCTCATTTGTGCTGAGGTAGATGTTAGTGAAGGTTAGATATTGAAGAAAATAAGTGTGCAACTACTCCATTTGTATTATTTGACTTAGGGTTTTTTTTCAGGTCATTGAAACCAGAAGTGTGGAAGCAGCTTATTTTCTACCAGAAACAATTTTCAAAGACAAATGCAAGTAAGTAGATGCAAAATGGGAATTAGTGGATAGTGAAGTCCTTATTTTCCTTTAAAAAATCATACATCATTGAAAAAAGTTACATATATATGAAAAGAAATCAGAAGTTTTATGGTATTCTGAACAGGCAGAAGAAACCCAAGAATTAAAAGCATGTACACTTAAAAGGAAAAAAAGGTGAGTTTACGACTTTTTTTATTGTAGTCAGAGGCATTTATGCACAATAGGATGCTCAGTGTGCTAATACAGCAAAATAAATTTTCACTGGATCACAGAATGGGTGAGGCTGGAAGGGATCTCGAGGCCATCTGGTCCAAGCCCCCTGCTTGAGCAGGGTCACCTAGAGCAGACTGTGCAGGGCCACATCCAGATGCTTTGGAATATCTCCAAGGATAGAGACTACACAGCTTCTCTGGGTAGCCTGCGCCAGTGCTTGGTCACCTTCACACAAAAAAGTGTTCCCTGATGTTCAAGCAGAACCTCCTGTGTGTCAGTTTATGGCCTCTGGTTTGCCTCTGGTTCTGTCACAGAGCAGCACTGAAAGGTGCCTGGCTTTTAGGCCTTTCCACCCTCCCTCCCTTAAGGGAGCTGTACATGCTGATAGGATCCACTTTCTCCTCTCCACGCTGAACTGGCTCAGCTCTTTCGGTCTTCATTGGAGAAATGCACCAGCCCCGTAATCCACCTTAGTGACCCTGTGGTGGGCTCTCTAAAGTAAGTCCATGTCCTGGCCAGCCCAGCTCCTGACTCAGTACTCCAGGTGTGGCATTACCAGAGCTGAATAAAGGGGAAGGATCTCCCCCCTTGACCTCCTGATGTGCTCCTCCTGATGCAGCCTTGGATACCCTCGGTCTTTTTTTGCCACAAGGGCACACCGCTGGCAAATGACAAATATTACTACTATTAATTATTATTAGTAGTATTACTGTTGCTGTGCATGGGTTTTTTTTATTTAAGAGAGATCATATTCTCTCAAGATGTAGCAGAATAGGTGAAGAACATATTTCAGATAAACAAGAAGTGTTAAAGTAATGTAAAATACTGCAGAGGTTTTCAGTGGACTAATTTTAGGTGTATATAATCCCTAAAAAACTGACCAAGATTTATTTCCATCAAATCATTACCATTGACCCATCTTGGTTGCTCACAGACATTAGAAAAATATTTTACTTAACCAACAAATATCTATTGGTAGACAATAATTTCAAATATCTGTTTTGATAGTCTTCCAAATTCCCTAGAGAAGGATGAAAAGGATTTATTTTTCCTGACAAACAAGATTGCGGAATCATTAGGAGGCAGTGGATACAGTGTGGAAAGATTGTCAGTTCCATATGTGCCCCAGGTAACAGGTAAGTGGTGATTAGTAGCAACACCACATAGTACCAGTTATTAAGAATGTTTTCCTAATGTGTTGTGTACCAGTGAAATGTAATGTGACTGCTTGGCAACAAAATCTAATCAGGTCATTTTGTGTTCCAAAGGTATTCTTTGTTTCTCAATAGCTACTGTATTATTGCTAAGAAGTTTCAATTATTTGTCCTTCTAAGATTTTGTTTTTCCTTAAAGAATGGAAATGAGGCAGAAAGTCCTAGAACCCACTTGGACTCTTTTCAATTAAGTCTTTGCTTCAAAAGAATACATGTGCTAACTTGATGTAGAAAAGGAGGGAGGAATATACAGGTCAGCTTACTTCATCCTTTTCCTGTAAACATTGGATGAAAGATATTCTGTCCTTTTGCCATATGGTCTTGTGCTGATTTATTTGCCTTAGTTAAATTCTCAATAAGTAGATATCAATTTAAGCAAAAATGAGATGTTTTCCTCCATCAGATACCTATGCAAGCCTAGTGTCAGGTAACAGTGGAAACTGAGGAAGTTTTGTGGGAGTTTGTGCTGCACAGGCTGAATGAATAATGTGAGAAGGACTAGTTAGTATGTGTCATTTGTGTGCTTTTAGCTTTTAATAGATTTTCAACAGCAAATTGAGAACTTACTGAAAAAATTTAATTGAAGAATTTGCTCTTAACCACGTGTTTTGTGTCTGTGTATAAGTGGTTGCTATTGTAAAAGATACAGGGACACCCCAGCCCAAAGCATGGCCTTTTTACAGTACCTAGCAGAAAAAAAGTGATTTCTGTGTTCTTTAGCTCACACATAGAAAGAGCCAAAATACATAGGGACAGTGAATGCCAGATGTGTTCCTTTTACAGTCTGTTTCAGAGACATTGCTGCCTGCTCTTGAATATCTCTTTTGGAGAGTTATTGTGGGAGGAATTGAGTTCTCCAGACAGCAAGGTGTGGTTTTATCCGAAATGCGAGCAGGCATATTAGTGATCTGTTCCAACACAGCCACAGTGTCTGTTTTCTCTTGCTGGTTGTCTTCTTCTAAAAAGGATAATGTTCTTGTACTTATTTCTTCTGGCATCAAAAAATCCAGTTAACATTATATTTTAGTATTGGCAGAATAGGTGGGCAGCAAGAGAGGAAATGTTACAGGCTTTGAATGCATGAGCATGGAGTGAGGAAGATAGCCTGGTTTGAAATTCATGTTAAGCCTCTTCTAGAAACTCAGATATATTTGTACCCAAATGACCTCACTAAGGTTTTCTTGTATACTTTGCTAAAAATGCATTCCCACGCAGGAAGAGACGTAAGTTCTGACATCAACATTAATTGAGTTTAGCTGGAAGTGTGTGATTAACTGCCTCTGCAGGTGATGAGAAATTGCCATATTTAATCCTGAGCCTTAGCATATGTGAATCAGATGAGTTCAGGGGTTTTTGTAATCTTTTTGTAAAGAGCAGCAACCAAAACTTGTTCCTTGACTGTTGCCATAGCTAGTTAAATTTTTTATTCTCTGATCCTGTAGAATATTGAGCTTCTAAGCTTTTCATTTAGCTAAATCAGGACCAAGTGAATATTTTGGAATTCCTAAGCTTCTCTTTTTTTACTGCAATGAAATGTTACAATTCTGTTATTAATATTATAATGCTAGAATGTAGTGTTTCAAAAGAGATCATTTATGTTAGTAAAAAATGATCAATTTTTCATATATTCATGTGAAATCTAGGATTAAACCCAAAAAAGCAGTAAATATTTCATTCCAATTATTTCTGGTATTTCCAAATATCAATTATATGATGCTTAACAATGACTTAAAGACATAGTTTTGTCATCTTGTCTTTGTTTCATGACTTGATACTTCTTAACAACCAGAAAGACATTTGTATTTGCAAATTTTTATACCTGTTTCTCTTTCTGACTTGGGGGAGGGAGAAAACTAATAATTTAAAATACTTTCATTCATTTTTGTCTATACAAATATATATATATATATTTAATTCAACTCAACTCTATTTCCATCAGGCAAAAAACCTCATAAATGCAAACACAAGTGGAAAGGTAAAAATGAGCTGTAGGTTCAGCCTGCTCTCCTGCCTGTGGTGTGTCCCTATAGGATGTGCAGTCAAAATATGCTTTTAGAAGGCCTAAAGACCTTTCTTTAGGCCAGAAATTGTGTTGTACTTAGTGGACTTAGTGTTTCCTTATGCTTTTTTTGTTTCTCTCCTTGACATGCCTGTAGCAATGTTAGCTGCTGTGAGGTTTGCTGTTGTGTTTACTCATGATTTGGTACTCTACCAAATGGTAGTTTCCTGTTTTGTTTTCCTGAGCAGGTAGTAGAGCCATAGGTATCATTTTTGTGATGGTACTAATTACCTCTTTGAGTGACATTGCAAAAACATGTAGAAAGTTGGAAGATGCTCTCAGATGTTCAAAGAATGATGATTCATCTTAGTCATGATTAGTGATGATTCATCATCAGGCCATTCAGGATATTGACTGCACAAACAATGAAGTCCCTCACCCAGGAAAAGAGGGACCTTAGCGGGCATCTTGTTCCAAGCCCCTTCCATGGGCAGGGACACCTTCCACTAGACCAGGTTACTCCAAGCCCCATCCAACCTGGCCTTGAACACTTCCAGAGGTGGGGCATCCACAGCTTCTCTGGGAAATCTGTGCCAGTGTCTCATCATCCTCATGGGAAACAATTTCCTCCTAATAGCTAATCTAAATCTACCCCCTTTCGTTTCAAGCCATTGTCCCTTGTCAAAAGTGATGGGTCCTGCCTCAGTCAGTGAGGTGACACACAGAGCTGCTCCCATTGCCCCTGGGCAATGGGGCCAAGGCTTCTGGGACAGCATGGCAGGGGTTGGGGCTCCATCACTGTCCTCGAGGCCCTGGGCTCCTTCATGTGTGTGGATGAACACTCTATCTTATAAGAGAAAAAATAGTAATTCTCGCAATTTTTTTACCGCTTTAATATGTTGAAATTAGAGATAAATGGGCATATTTCATATGCAAGTTTAGTGAGGCATCCATTACAAAAATGAATTCTATCCAAAGTAGTCTCTGAAATGTATCTTCTGGTGTTTGTGTGTCAGTTACATAGAGAGCAGCAAGATGGCAGCAGAGATGTGGTTTTGTCGGCTGTTTTCTCTTGGCTGAGGTGCTTTCCTCAGATTTGGAATGTACTGGGTCATGTACCAGTGAGCCATCAGGGATTAAAAATTCAGTAATTCCTTCAGAATGCCATTTCAAATGCTCAGAGTCTCTGAGAACCTGGCAAATATTAGTAGAATTCAGGTGTTTTTCACTAATCTTGTTCTTTCACTGCCACTTGATCTTAAAATGACATTTCATTTATGCAGCTTCTGAAAGTTATTTCTTGATTTTTAAAAGCTGGGCATGTTCAGCTCTGCTGGAATGAATTCTGTTTGTTCATGCTCAATATTTGCACTGCAAAAGCACTTTCCTTGGCTAGAAGTGGTTTAAACAAAGGTTGCAGAAGAACCAGCATAAATTACCTTATCATGGGGGAGTTTTACAGTCCTTTTCCTTCTTTTAGTCTCAAGTGCCTGTAGCTGCTTCTAACTGTGCAGTGCAAGTCATCAAATAGGAATAGCAAAGTCCAAATGGCTTGATCTTGGCTAAAAATTAAAACATGACATTGCAATTAATGGTTTTGTAAATGAGACATACAAAAGTCAGGCCACTCGAGTGTCTGTTTGTCAGAGGATCATCATCACAAGTCTTAAAATGTATTTTTACTGTTCATTAAAATCTTTTGTTAATATATTAAATGTCAAAAACACTACTGATGCCTTGTCCTAGGACTGCAGTCACAGAAGGAAATTCCATCAACTGATGGATCATTTGATCATAATCTCCTTAAGCACTAATTAAATTGTTGTGCTTCTTTTAGTATCTGCACAGTTGGTTTTATTCTAACAACTTTTTAGGCCAGCTGGACCTGCTAAAGTATTTGTGGGAAGTGAGAAATTGAGAGAATTTTTTTCACCCAGTAGATTTTTAGACTTGCTGAATATGGTACTTGTAGCAACAAGAATAAGGAAGGATAGTTGTTCATTTCCATTCAGAAATCTTTGTTTCTTCTGTCAATGAATCATCTTCCAAGAAGCCCTTTTCTGTTTCACAATATCTTAAAATTAAGGCCTTAATATTTCAATTTCACAACAAAAAGAAAAGGTTCAGGGTTTTGTAAAGGATTTTACAGCTGTGTTTTATCATGTGCTGTTATTTATTATGCATTTGAATAAGACCTCAATTTTTAAAATTCTGGACTTTCAAGGGAAAATTGAAAAAATCTGAAATGAGAGGAGGGAGGAATTATAAAAAGGTTATTTTTCTTCATATTTAGTAATTTAGAGCAGTAACTCTGAATGTACCATTTTTTCACAATTCAAATGATAAAATAAATGATCTTGGGTTAAACAGGCATATGGAAATAAATCTGCATCTGATTAATAGAAATTTGACTGATCATGTTTCAAGAGTGTTATACAAAAAATGAGATAACTTCTTCTTGTGTTAGATGAGGACAGACTCTCCAGGAGGAAAAGTATTGTGGACACAGTGTCTCTTCAGGTGGATATTCTGTCTGGCAGCAGCACAGAGGATAAGGTATGAAAATCACAGATTATTTTAAAGAAGTATCTGGAGTGGAGGGAGGGGGGAATGCAAGTGAAGTTTTCCCAAGAAGTCGAATATCTGATTATTCTAGCAATGTTAAATACTTCAGGGGATTGGGTTTTTTAAGTTGCAGAAATGTGTTGTCAAAGACACTCTGCTGATCTTATTGTTTAAAGAGTCAAGTATTTTGTCACTGCAGCTTTTACAGCTAGTACTGCAGATTATGGTGTAGCAATACATTTATTTACATGCTGAACAACTAGTATTTTATGAGTAAATGTTGTAAAATGTTTTCTTTGCCTTGTGAGGGATATAATAAATTTCAGCATCTGTATCCCTGTATCATTTGAAGTATTTGAGAGACTTGTTCAGCAACCTGGGGTTGTGAGATAGAAGCCTAGAGAGATAGAAGTCTAGAGGGGTAGAAGCCTGGTGGGAGACCTGCAGTCTCTGAGTGGGACAGGTAAAGACAGGGCAGGCTGTGTGCACCAGTGTCACTGTTCCCCTCCAGAAGAGTTTGGCATGCAGCACTTAAAAGTCACAGGAAGGATAAAGTTGCAACAAAAAGTTCATATGTAGGGTACCGGAGCTGATGCTAATTATCCCTTAGGAAGACTGCATTATAATTAAAATTATCCCACATCGTTTGACACTTCATTTCAACCATTTCTTAAAATAAATTTCTACTTCTACTGAATATTTTTCAAGGTTCGGATGATTTTTATTAACTAGATTTCTGCTGGCTGCAGTGGAGATTAGGTGTTGAAATTGACGTGTTTGTACCTCAGATGAGGTACAGATGATTCCTACTTTTGACATCTTCAAGCACACGCTGCCTGAAGACACAAATCAAAATGTGTGGACTGAGTCAAGCTGAGTGTTAGTTAAAAATTCAGTATTAGGCTATAGCAAAGGAGCAAGCTTCACTTGAGACAGAAGTGATATGTTTTGCATTATTATTATTATTATCATTATTACTATTCATTTCTGCTTTGTGCTGATGGTACCTCTGATGATCTTCTGTGTTCACTTCTTGCTTTTGTACTTTAGCAAGGATACAGATAAAAGTTCAGGAGAAAGAATAAAAAGGTGTTTGAAAAATAAGTGAGACAATCAGATCTCTGGCTTTCTGAAGCAAATAAATGCTCCTCACAGGACTGAGGCTGTTTGACATCATGTATTCTTTTTTAAAATTACACAATGCATGTAATTGAACAACTCCCTTGAAAGTAGAATTAAATGAGAGAAGTTTCCATTTCAGATTTCAAGTTATGTTGATGTTATGTCAAGTATTGATACATAGATGTTTTTGAAGTGGATGTAGTGGTTTTAGATAAAATCTTTTTATGTGCTCTCAGCTTAAACTGGTCTTAATGTGGTACAGTGTCTTGGATAATTAATTACTTTTTATCTCTTAAAAACAAGACTTTTATTAATCAGAAACACAGAAAGCAAAGTATTCCTCGTTTACTTGCTTTATGAGGTTTGTTTACAAGGCAAAGGAGAAAACAGTATTTTCCAGTTAGCTGACTGCACCTTCATACCTATATATGAAATCTGGTTTTCTTGCTGTGTAAATTAGTTAGTATAGCAATCCATAACCATCAGAAGAACTAAACTGCAAAAAAACAAGCATAAATCTTTATGATTGAGAGGATTGCCTACTTAATTAATGGAAATTTTAGGAAATAATTATGTATGGTATCATTTCTGTACTGAGGTAGAAGACTGTTTATCCATAAAATAGCTAGTATTGTATACAATACACATGTAATCCTTCTGGCAGCGGACCCAAAGATTTTTGTGGTGCCAAGTCTATTAGTGAATCTTGTTCAGGAAGGTGAATTATTCCATAGTTATCTCCATTTATAAGGTGAAAGCAGTTGTAAATGCAGGTAGTGCTTCTGTGGTATTAATAACCAAGTATAATGCTGGGTAATATCAGCAACTAATGTGGATGTTAGCTAACACTATGAAAGGCAGCCATAAACAACTAACATTTACCAAATGTGAGTTGTATAAAAGGTGATTTCAGAACCTGAATACTCTTGATTTGTAGCCATATCCACAAATATTTGACAAAAAGGTGTTTCACTGTTGATTTATTAATTTTTGTTTATTCAGAGGTAGAGAATACATGCTTATTAAGTATAAGCTGTTAGAAAAATATCATTTACAGCTGCAGCTCATGAAATAACTCATGTAAAAAGGAAACGGTTACTTCCATTTCCCTTAACAGTAGGTCAAGCCAATGAATTTAAAAAATCAGAAGAATTCATAATCTTCTGAATGGAGTAAAGGAACTTTCTGCTACCTTACCTCATATCTTAAATCATATTGGACCATTCTAAACAGTTACTGTTTATCAGGAAAAATAAAAGTGCTGCCTGTTTACATGTTGGAAGGATTGAAGTGGGGAAGTTCAAGCCAAGGTGAACACTGTCCTGCCTGAACATTCTCCCCTAATGCCATGGGAGTGGCTTCACTATAAATATATTTACTGGTATAGAAACTAGGTCTATAATGAATTGAAACACTGGTAATTTTGCATCCTCAAGCAATTCCTGATGAAGTACATCTGCAGCAGCAAGTGGATATTCGTATCAGTAGATGAACAGATTTTCTCAGTGCATCAGACATAGCTTGTTGTGAAGAGCTCTTTAACTCCGGTGTTTATGATGTAAGCACCAAATTATTTGGATCCATCATGGTACAAAGTTAGCCTAAAGCAGTAACCATTTTCTGCTCTGCACTCCACTGTCATCTCCTATTCTAGTATCACACTGCTGGTAACTCAGCAAGTCTCAGGAAGCAGTTGATGTTATTGGTAACAGCTGTCTAAGAACCAGTACTGAGATTTTACTGTATGGAAACACTACAGCTTATTCCTGACCTAAAGGACTCTTCTGCCAAAATCCAAATCCATTTATAAAGTATTGTTGCCATAGGGCATTTTGACTACAATTTGGAAAGTTTTCCTTGATCTCATTTGATACAAATTTCCTCACTAATTTCAGTGGTTTAAAAACGTGAATCAGTGATTTGTTGGCTGTCACAGAAAGTCCCAATAAAGTTATTAGACTTGTAAGGCAGAATGTTGGGAAGGATGAAAGTATGACAAGAAAGTCTCAGGGATATGTATGCTTAGCAGAAATATTTTCAAATGTAGATTCTGAAGAAGGAATAGAGATGGAAGCAAGGTTTGATATAGAATAAAGGAATTGCTGAGCCAGTCTTAATGGATAACCAAGGAGGCAAAGGGTATGTTAGTTAGAAGGGGTTTTTATGACTTAGAACAAAGGATAAACCCACCTCAAACAAGAAGATGTTTTTACCAAGCAGAAAGATAGCACAGGCAAATAAGTCAGCAAATGTAGTAAGTAGAAAAAAGGTCTCAGAATTTTCCACTGCAAGGAAACTGAAAAACAACTTCTAGATTAAACTGTAATGTACTAACTTTTAGTGATTGGAGAATACTAACATGAATATGGTAATTATAGTAGTTGTGATAGGCTACAGATAAAAGTTAAAGTATAGATTGGTTCTACTGTGTTAAGATGCTCAGCAAAGAAAAGTATATAATGTATTGTAACCAAAACCAAAGGGTCTCCAGGCCTGCCTGCAGCTGGAGCTGACAGCTGTAGGCACAGGCTCTGTCACCCACGACCCTGAACATCTCGGACTGAATAAACTGCATTTTGAAGAGCCCCCTGGAGTCCCACATCTCTCATTCAGGCTCTTACAGCAGAAGAGTTCTGGCTCTTTTGGCCTCCTGTGTTTATCGTATTCCTTATCTTTTAGAAGCTTAAATGTTATATATGATGATTAAGGACTTTTGTTTCCATGTGTTTAGGTTGATAATACTGAAGAAATCACCTTTGAAGCTTTGAAGAAAGCCATTGGTAAGATTTATTACAGTTGTGCTTGTACATCATAGTTCTCGATTACTATGGAATTGCTGAAGAAAAATGAGAGGCCAAAATAACATAGTATAATTTTTGTTTCTTTTTTGTTTCTTTTCAGCTAGTAAATTTATTTAAAACTCCAGTTATTTATTTCTAAATCTCTAAAATTATATCTTGTAATGTTAGTGAATTAATTTTCTGAGTTAATGGGACTGAATGAAAAGCATCTGGAAATGCCTGTCGTCTGTTACATTTGCAGAACAGACAAAGCTATAAATGTGAGATATTAAAGTTAGGTTGAGTGATTACCTATGAAGTAACTTGAGTATTTTTAATGTATTAAGATGTTTGTGTCTTCAGTGCATTCAAAAATAGGTTGTAAATTACACATTGTGGATTTTAAAGTACCAAGATTTTTTAAAAGAATATTTTTCTGACAAGTGACCTGGCTCCGAGAACACAAAATTATCCAGATTCCTTATTTCATATTACTATAAGTAATTCCTAATTAATGCTTTTCAGTCTACCAAAATCATGTTTAAAATATGGATTAAGCATTGAAGTTTAAAACAGTAGACACATTCTAAACAGTAATTTAATTTGACAGTATTCCAAGTGTGCATAATCCCTGAGATACTTAAATTCATTAGATCTGGAAAGTTCCAGGTGCTTGTAGGTTCAGTCAGCTTATGGAAGTTAAACTGGCTTTTCCCAAATTCTGATAGAAAACTCTGGCCACCTGTCAGCGTGATACTGTGAGGGAAGAACCTTTTTTCCTCTTGAATCTGAACCTGTGTGCAGTAAGTGAGAAGTGCAGATAATAAAGCATAAAGGAGCCTGGATATTGCTTGTAATTAAAGACTTACTTAGTAAGAGAGGGGGAAAATTGGGTGCTCAAACCACCGCCCTGAAATTTTATCAGCTTTTTGCTTTAGGAGCAATGCCAGATGGCAGCTCCCTTGAGAGTGGTTGCATCACTTCAAGCATAATGCTTGTTCACTTCTGCAGTGCACATTTGATATCTCTTGTACTTCATAGCAAAAATTGTATTTGTCTTCTTTTTTTTCATTATTCTTTTAAGATAACAATGGACTTGAAGAACAGGAAAAGGAAAAAAGGCGTCTTGTGATTGAAAAGTTCCAAAAAGCACCGTTTGAAGAAATTGCAGCTCAATGTGAAACTAAAGTGAGTTTCTGCAAAATGTTAACACTGAGGGTATCAGTGTAGGCATTTAGTGGGTGTGTGCTGGCTGAAGGTGATTTGTTGTGTCACTGATGCTGGTGTTACTTCTTTAGAAATTCAATTATTTATCTCCACTGTTTTGTCTCAATGTTGGGAGATTCCAGTAATTTGAAGTGTGTTTTTCTTTTTTCCTAGACCATTTGGAAGGTAATGGATAACTTGTGCATTCTTCACCTCAATATTTTCCTTGCTATCTTTGAAATCCAGGTTCACAGTTCATTCCTATTTCATTCTGGGATAACTGGAGCAGTATTTAACCACTATATATTTTAAATAACTAAATGTATTTCAGGTTTGTTAAACTCCTGTCTCCAACAGCAGAATTCGCTATATAATTCCTGGCACTCCAGGATGTAGCAGTTTCACATTCACCTGCTCGCCTGCTCACACCAGGCAAGAGTGTAGTGTAGTGGTTTCATGAGAATAAGGATTAAGAGAAATGCAAAACAGGCCTAAACTTCAAAGATAAAAATAGTTTATTAACAAAAAACAACAGAATCAAAATCAACCCCCAGGTGGTTTCTTCTTCCTCCCCCCAGCCCCTCACCCATGATGGTTCCTTTCTCCCACCTCATTTATCTTCCTTTACCACCATCTTTCTCACCAACAACACAGAGAAACAAACTTAGAAAACCCCTGGTCAATTTACCACTCTTGAAATAGGCTTTCATCAGTCCAATTGGAAGAAGAGTCTCTCTTGTCTCACCATGGAGATTTTTTCCACAAGAGGCATCAGTCTCTCGTGGAGTTCATGTCACCGCAAACTCCCGCCCAGAAAGGATATTAGTTCACATGTGACAC
>VZTR01015049.1:551349-567212 GCA_013400775.1 Chaetops frenatus | reverse complement strand
TCTCTCTCTCTCCCCCCGTTGGGGGGAAGGGGGGGGGAGGGGGGAAAACCCGGCAGGGCCCCCGGCCGCAGCCCCGGCACGGCCTCGGGAGCGGCCGGCCCGGGCCATGCTGGAGTTACCTTCCACGCGGGCGGAAGTCAAAGAGAGCTTCCAACTTCCCGCTCCTAAAAAAATGTAAGCTTCGCAAAGACGCCTCTAATTTCAAGTGGCTACATGAAGTGCCCATCTTAAAATTAGCCAATCCGTGGGCTCCTCACCTCTGCTGGAAACTGTCCCGGCGGAAGTAGGAAAACAAAGAACCCCCCCCCAGGAAGGAGAAAAAAAGTTGTTGTCCTTTAAACCACAACACAGGACAGGCTCACGCAATCTCAAATACATCTTTAAGGCTCAGAATCCTTGCAGCAGTGAGAAAGGAAATTAAGAAATGTGGCCTAGATTTACATGTGGCCGTGTGGAACACACTCACCTGAGTATGGCTTGGCACACCCATTGTAGCTCAGTTCAATATCTAGAAGTTAATAACTCAATTTTAATTTTTTTTTTCCTAGGCAAACTTGCTTCACGATAGACTGGCACAGATACTGGAACTCACCATCCGGTAAGGCTTTATGCAAGAAGAATATCATGACTGAAAAATGACTTATAAAGCAATTATGGCTATTATCAGATGGTTATGTCATAGTGTTCTCAAACACATGTCATAGGGAGAAAATAATTGCCTTAACTGAATGCTGTGGTTTAACCTTGATGGGCATTTCAGCTCCATGTAGCCACTGGCTTAACCATCCTCAGCAGGATGAGGGAGAGAATTGGAAGGGTAAAATTATCTCGTAGGTTGAGATAAGAACAGTTTAATAGGTAAAGCAAAAGTCACACATGCTAGCAAAACAAGAAATTAATTCACTTCCCATGGGCAGGCAGATGTTCAGCCATCTCCAGCTAACCAGGGCTCTTTGAGAAGGCAAATGCTATCACTCTGAATGTCCTTTTTTTCCTATATCTTTCCTTAAAGCTGTTACTGCTGAGTATGACACTGTATCATATGGGGTAGCCCACGGGTCAGCTGGGGTCAGCTGTCCCATCTGTGTCCCCTCCCAACTTCCTGCCCACCTGTGGCCTACATACTGGCACAGCAGTGTGAGGAGCAGACAAGACCTTGACTCTGTGTAAGCTCTGCTCAGCAGTTACAAAGACATCCCTGTGTTATCAACACTGTTTCCAGCACCAATCCAAAACACCACCCTACACCAGCTACTGTAAGAAAAATTATCCAAGCCAAAAACAGCACACTGAAAAAGAGTACTTTTCATCACTTTGATTTTCTTACTATTTTGAATCTTTTTGACAGTGAAGAATATCCAGAAACCATGTCATAGTGTCTTACAGTATCTCTGTGTCTATCAGTAGTATTGGAGATAAGGCATCAGCAAGTCCTGTTGTTTTCCCATTGCTGCATCTGGTTGAGAAAGTAATTAGATATCGAGCACCCCAAGTAGTACATGGTGTTATTATAGAGAGTTGTGCACATCATTATGCAGGATAAATAGTATTTATTAGCAGTAAGATGCATTTTGATAGTTCTGTAACATCAGTGAAATTAATGATGTAGATGAGAATATAAAAATCCTCAGGGCATGACAATTTCATTAGAATTTCAGGACTAGGAGAAAATGCTGTTGGTATTTTATTATGGTATACTGTTGGTATATGTATGGGGGGGTAGTTTACTCTTTTTTCTCACCTGTAAGTGTGTAAAGTTATAAAAAAGCAATCCATATAACTATAAATCCTGTATATTGGTTGTGCTTTTCACACAGTCCTCCGCCTAGCCCCTCAGGAACGATGACCATTACTGCTGGACATGCTCATTACCATTCTGTTCCAGTCTATGAGATGAAGTTTCCAGATCTTTGTGTGTATTAAGTGTCTTCTGAAGTCTGCTGGACATTATTTAGAGTAGAGTACAATAGAAAGAACAAGATGAGTTTTCAAATTTTATTGTTTATTGTATCTAACTTTAATATAATGATGGACATGAGCCAAATACAGATTACTTTAGCCAAATTCACGAAACTGTCTTGAATTTTTTATTCTGTAATATATTTTCAGGTAGGTTTTTCACAGATCATGTTTCTTCATTTTCATATTTGAGTATATGCAAAAGTCAGATTTAAAACTTGTCTTGCCATATAGGTAAATATTTCAGTTACTCTAGGAATTTGTATTGCTTCAAATTCCTTTAATTTGAGATACTGATACTGTAACTGAAAAACCTATTAAAGCCTTTTTTTGTTTTGGTTTGTTTTTTTTTTTTTTTTTTTTTTTTTTTTTTTTTTTGGTTGGCTGTTTTTTCCTTTCACTCCTCTCCACCTGCATTGTATGTCAAACTAGAATGCTTTTGGCTTTCTTCATCTCATTCAGTGTAAGCAGGGGAGCACTCCCTGAGCTCCCTGTTCTTCATGCTGTCATGGCTACTCAACTTGTTTGGTTTGGAATAAATGGAAAAAAACAATACCTTACATGTGTTCAAATACAGTGAATGAATTAATGGACACTTGTTAAGTATATTTTGATGCATCACATAACATGCTTTTTAGATAGATACATCTAGTATATGTCCTGTGTTTCTTGTTAAAAGTTAAATCTTAAGCTTTGCATAAGAGTGGAGAAGTCTCCTCTTGAAGCATGGAATTGTGCAATATATTTCATGTCTTAAGATGTATGGTTTACAGACTGTACTTTTGAAAACACTGTAGTATTTTACTGTTGGCTTTAGTATAAATACAGGAGAGATATATTTAGTATAGCAGAAAATAAACTGAGGGCATTTTAAATCATAAATACTGAAACTATATTCTATGAGACATTTCTCTGTAGTTTATAACAGCTTTTTAGTGGTATTTTAGAAATTGAAAGAAAACTCAAACCATTTAAAGATCAAGAATTTATTACATATATTTTCAAGAAAAAGCATTTTTAGAGATGCATCTCTGTGTTTGTTTTTGTTTCATTTCTCAAACCTTTAAGGTAACTTTCATAGGTTTATGTATCTGAGCATATACTATTCAAATGTAAATAAAGTAAAACTGATAGAGTAAATCATGGACATTTGATGATAATTGTCAAGGCTGTCTTTATGACTCACTAAATCCTGCAGGCAAAAAAAGAAAAATAGCATTCATTGATGCCATGAATAGTAATTTTGAAGTCCCTTAATCTATCTGAATCTGACTGGGGCAGCACAAACATGAATGAATGCTCTCTAATATCTATAATAAATGTAGACATTTAATTGAGTGGTTTGGATGAATAGTGAACGTGAACAAAGTAACCTAACTTTAGTTAGCCTTGCTTTGAGCAGGAGCTTGGTTTAGATGACTTTCAGAAGTCCCAACCTAAATTAATCTTTGATTGCATAACTCGAGATCTGAAGGGTTATTAGCCCTGCTAATTTACCGACTGTTTGGAACATTTGCAAACCCACTGTAAAAAGGATTTTAAGTTTTTTGAGCTGTAGTCCAGTAGTCTACTGGACTACATTTAAAAGCCTGATGTGGCATGACATCAGAGAAATATCAGCTACTTAAACCTATGAGAGGACATGCTGAGACTTTCAGAAAGCATTCGCAAAGCTCAAAAGGTAATTGAGACCTTCTTTTCAGTTTAACAGTGCAATCACAGCTGTTAGTGGATGACGAAACAGCCCCTTATCTACAGCATTCCGTTGTGATTTTTACTGCTGCAGCGTATCAGCCTGATCAGACCACAGTCTACACATAAATAGGACTCTAGCTTTTAGTTTTCACTTTTCTTTTTTTTTTTTTTTTTATTTAAGGTAAGACTAAGAGCTTTTTGGCCTATATAAAGAGTGTAATTTTTAAAAAAGTAAATCCAACATAGGGATACAATGTAAAACACCTACCCACTGTCATTTTTTTAAGAATATCACTCAGCACTTTTGTACAAAAAGAAAATGAGGAGTCTAAGTAATAAAGAATGTACTTCTGTTTGCAGTTGTGCAGTATGGAGACTGTGCTGTAAATACAGGATTGTTTCTGTGATTGAATTCTGTTGCATGAATGCTGCATGTGTAAAAACTAGATTCAGCATTTCATTTTCTGTTCTGTTGATGAAGTATTTTTCCTTTATGGTGGGTGATGGTAGGTTTCCATGTTTCCAATGGTCAGTTTGGGAAATGCAGGTGTTGTGCAGGTGTAGTGTACAGAGTGAAGAGCTTGTAACACCCTGCGTGTTCGTTCATGTGATATTTAATTTCTTTCTTTATGGAAATTCAGGGAATCTGTAAGTTGATAATTGGTTCACTTTGGCCTTTCTAGGCACAGGGAAGATGGGAGTCACTGTAAAATGTATTGTTTTGATAGCTAATGTTTTATGAGATGATGAATGAAACCAAAAGACTTAAGAATGCTGTTTGTTGTACAGTACAAAGCTGCTTTGTTTCACTTATCTCTTTATATTCTTCAGACAAGCTGCAGTTAACTTAAAAGCTCCTTATGCAAACTGGCCCTGTGTTATCTGCAACACACTGAGCACTGTCTTAATGGTTATAATTGATACCCAGTTTAAATGTATTCCAGCTGTTGCTTGGGGTCCTCTTTCCTATTACGTCATTTTGAAAAAAATATAGCTTTTGGTAGTGAGTCACTTTAAGATAAATTAAATTCACGGTAATTTTAGAAGGTAGAAATAGCCTGTTGTCAAAATCACAGTAGGGCTAATTTGTCTGTTGTTCCAATGGTCATATATTCTGTACTGTACGTAATGAACCAGTTTCAATAAATGTAAGAACACACTGTGCAATCTGTATTTAAGCAATAAAATAAACCAAAATTCAAAATTAAGTTTTTCTAAGGTGTCAGTTAAATTTTATTGCTCACAATTAATATGTCAGTTACTAATTTTTTAGCATTTAAAATAGCCCTCAGTTTACACACTCATTTTGTTTTGCAGATATTACAGCATTGCATCATTATTAAACTACTACATTTATTTACTGTTAAACCTGGACAGGCTTGAGAGGGCTGTGGGAATCTCATGAGGTTCAACAAGTCTGAGTGCAAGGTCCTGCACCGGGGTCAGGGCAATCCCAAGCACAAACACAGGCTGGGAGAAAAATGGACTGAGAGCAGCCCTGGGGAAGACTTGGGGAAGTTGGCTCTACATGACCCAGCAATGTGCTCTGGCAGCCCAGAAACCAAATGTGTCCTGGGCAGCACCCAATGCCCTGTGGACAGCAGATGAAGGAGGGGATTGTCCCTCTCTACTCTGCCCTTATGAGACCCCACCTGAGGTCTCCCCTGGCTCTGCAGAGACCTTACAGCACTTTGTAGTACCTAAAAGGGCTTCAGGGAGAGCTGAAGAGGGTCTTTGGACAAGGGGATGCAGTGAATAAGGCAAGGAGGAATGGCTTCAGACTGAAAGAGTAGGTTTAGATGAGATATTAGGAAGAAATCCTTTCCTGTGAGGGTGGTGAGGCACTGGAACAGGCTGCCCAGAGAAGCTGTGGATGCCCCATCCCTGGAAGTGTTCATGGCCAGGTTGGAAATGGCTTTGAGCAGCCTGGCCTAATGGAAGATGTCCTTGCCCATGGGACAGGCAAAGAATTCAATGCTTAAAAAGTCAAGATACTGAAGTAGGAAATATTTTTAGATTAGTAGTTAATAGATTAGTTGTTTGCTTTTCAGAAACAGCTAGGTTTTTGCCAGCTGTGCCCCAAATCTATGAAAAATATAGTGTAAAGTGACTATGAGAATGAGAGAAGAAACTAAAAAGCTATGCTAAATGTTTCTTCTGATCTGCTTGTCTTTTTTAAATTATTTTAGCACTGATCTCAGATTATGAATAAATGTTGCTAATCATGACTAGATAATTTAAGAGTTCTCTTTATCAACACAATTCATGTGGTAGTAATTAGGGCACAACTTGGATGTTAAACTCTTCCTGAAATAAGAGATACTGCGGAAAAAAAGCTCAAAGGAATTATTGACAACGTTGTCTGAACAACAGCATATTTATTTTGTTATTTCTCTTTTACCTGACTGATCAGATGATCCATCCCTATCTCTGCAGTCAGAAAATTCGGCATCATTGAGTGAATGTTTGCATAACCATGAAGGTAGTAATAATTAACAGAAAGAAGTGGGGATTTGTTTTCAGGTGCAGTGTTCAGAGCAGCAGCACTGCTCTCATCAGAGAGATGAACTGGTGTTGTTACTCTGAAGTTCAATTCATTCACCTGTTTACAGGCCAGTTTTCCCCATCTCAGTTCATTATGTCTCACTTTCTCATTGCAGTATTTATTTATAAATTCTCTGAAATGTCAAATAATTTTTCATCCCTATAATAAAAGTTGATAAAAGTTGCAGTGTAATGCAGAGCTCCTCCTCAGCATAGGACAAAAATGAGCATTTTGCAGTTTTAGCGTTTTGCTTCAGTACTGAGATGTCCTTATCAGTACAGCTTAAGGGAGGAATTAATTAAAATCTTTTCTGCAAATAGAATTTCTCACATCACTTAGCTGACCTCTCTACCTTCTCTTAAAAAAAGTCTTTTTGTTTTGTTGGTTTTTTTCACTAGTGCTGATCCCAGTGTAGCCACTGGGATCCAGAGGGATTCAGGTGACTAAATACCTTTGGGGTTTATTTTGGGAGTTTGTATGGTGGGATTTTTTTGTTTGTTTGTTTGTGCTTTGGTGGGGGTGCAGTGGGAGGTAGGTAGTGTTCCTGTTTTTGTTTGTTTAGGGTTTTGTTTGGGGATTTTTTTTGCACTGTACTAATCCTTTGCACCTTTAATGTAGGAAAAATACCGAAGGGGGGGTATCATCAGCCAAAAGTTTATAAATTGCTCATCCAAGAACATTCACAGGCATTTTCATCTGCTGTTCTCACACCATTCATTTTGCACAGGATCAGATGGTGGGGTTTAGTGAACTGCTGCAGGACACAGGCAGCATCTCTGCATCCAGCATGAGGATACAGTCATTGGTCTGCAAGGAATACTTTGGTGACAGAGTTCAGCCCTGTACAACAAGATGATGGAGAAGAAATCCAGATCTTTCTGAGAAGCTGAATCACTGGGAAGTTAGTAGCAATAGTTTTTGTTCTAGGAAATGTTGGTGAGTCATAGAATTATAGAATGGGTTGGGTTGGAAGGGATCTTTAGCGGTTTGTCATGACCTAATACTGCCCTTCTCTCCCTTCAAGCCCGAGGCTTTTCAAGCCTGTCAGTCAGCCCTGATAGCTCATGAGCAAAGACCCTCTCTCCCGTAAGAAATACGAATCTCATCGGACACGAGCAGGCCCGGTGTGCTGATCATCCCATTACCAGAAAACCCCAAATTATGGCTGTGACAGCAGCCATGGAGCCAGGTGTTGATAGGCTGGGTCTATCTGTCCCTGCAAGGATAGGGCAGAAAATGACTTGTGCTCCACATTTCCTGATCAGCCATTCCAAGGCACTGAAGTCTCTTTTAATCATAGTGACTTCACCACCCCCAACATGGAAGAGCAATAACGAGTAACAGTCCAAGGGCTGTACCAGGCTGGGAAGTTTCCTGCTCATGTCCTTAGCTTGGGCCCCAGGGAGGGAAGAGGCTTCCCTAAGAGGGTCTGTCCAGAGTTTTGGACCTGTTGTCTTCAGAAGGTCGTCAAACAAACCTATAGACAGGAATGAAAGAAGGAACTAATTTTCATGTAATTACTTTAGCTTTACTTCTGGGTGTTTCCTGCTAAGCTCAGTAAAGGAAGACTGTCTGCAAAAGGAGTCGGAGTAGTTGCAGGTTGATTTAATTAAAAACCTGAAATACTTGGCCACCATCAGCAAGATCCAGGCTGAACCAAGTGCACAGTTAACAAAAATCAGTCTGATTGTAACAGTTTTTACATGGAAATCAAGTGATATTATACAGAATACTGTAAAATGATTATTTAAGGTAATATCTGACCTAGCTAGATGGTCCATAGTGCCGACCTCCATACAGTAAGGAGTTAGTATGGCCCAACACCTAATCCTAGTCTATGATTATGTCATTTGTGTACTGGAGAGTGTGAGACAGCCTGTAGAGGATGAGGATGCAGGTACTTAGTGGCTGACTGCTGCCATGCCCCTTCCCAAGCTCATGGAGGTGGGTGGTTATCTGCCCTCGTGTCCCACAGTTTTGGAGTTCCTGATGGGATGCTGCGTCCCTCTCTTGGCTCTTCGGAATCCGCTCCGCAGGGCTCCTTCCTCCTCACTGCTCTCCTCAGAGCTGGAACCCCCTCTGCCCATTTCTGTGCCTGTTGGAGGCCTTTCAGTAGGGTCACCTTGGCAGGAGACCTTCTCCCCTCGGCACTCCTGCCCGTGGGGCAGCTTCAGGCTCTCGTTGAAGAAGGCAGAAGCCATGCACTCAGCCGCGGCCGCGTCGCAGGCACAGAGGAGCTTTTCACACGTGCTCCAGCCAATGCCTGAAAGAGAAGTTTCACAAGTAATGTTTAAAAGCTGTTAAACTTAGCTAATGTGTAATTTGCCATGGGTAGATGAGCTTTTGAAAATACGTTTTTCAAATCTGCCATGTATTTTAGTCTCCAAAAACACTCTTAATTATCTAAATACAAGCCTGACATCAAGGTGCTGGGCAGTGGAAGGTTCAGCTGGCTTTAGTTGAATTTGTGAATGTAGACACAAATAACTGACTTCTGTCTGCAATTATAAAATGTCTGAATATAATTTTCTCAGCATGACCTGGTCACATCATACACAGTGGTGTAATAGCCTTTGTCTCAACTAGGAAAAAGCTCGTTTGTAGTAAGCATTGCTAATTTTTTGTAAGCAAAATATTTCTATCTATGTACTCTCAGCTCTAGCAGCTCTGTCATAGTGTCATTCAGTCTATCATGCTGATAATACTGTCATCAGGACATGAGAATTTCCTCTATCACATACTTACATTTTGGTGTGTGATCAAAACATACAACTTCAGATCTCAAATTTCTGTCTGCATGACATCCAAGTTTCTTAACTTGCTCCATACAGCATTGATGAGAGAAGCAGCACCTAAAATAAGCAGTAGAAGTAAATGGAAAATACTCTTCCTGAATCTCAGAGTACTCACAATTACTTGTATCTCTTTGCTTTCAATGCCCATTAAAACTGATAAATTTGGTTTTCATACCCTGGAATTTTTTTTGCTATGAAGAACAAAAAACAACTCAAACTGTTCCTACTTTCCTCCTGTACTTGTTCCTGCTTTCACTTCCCTCTTCCTAATTCCTTTGGTGTCATGTGTTTAACAGGGGTTTGTTTTAATTTTAAGACACATAATTACAATTGTAACCATGACCTAATCTGCTGTGAGAATTGTCTTCAAGTGTTCGAATCTTGGCTGGAAATCTGAAAACTGCATCATGACACCCAGATCATGCCATCATCTAATCCAATTTTTCACAAGTAGGAAGTTCTATTTGTGTGTGAGTGCAAGAAAAGGGTGTGTGCTATACTTAGACCTGATGTGCCCCAAGTGTTATGAACTTCCACAGAGAAAGATGAGGAAGAGATTTTTAGGTGTAAATACAATGCTCCCAGAGGAGCTTTTGTGGAATTCTCTGCATTGCCCCTCATTGTCAGCCATGCTGGCTCTTGGCTGCAGCTCTGACAGGACTTTACCCCAGCTCTGCTCCCTTTTGAAGGACAGTGTGCCCTGGGGGGATGTTAATTCTGCTCTTCATAAATCACTTTCCAAGCCACCTCTTAGCCAAGTTTCACCATGATCCTTGTCCTCATGCATTTGATGTCCTACTCCTGCTCTGCTTACCTCCCATCATTCTCCTTTCTTATTTTAATTGAGTTAATAAGTCCTCTCAAAACCATTGACACTACAATAGAATGTGGTTTAGTCACATTAGACTCTTTAAGGTTTTATTCATTTAAGTGGATTTTTTTTCCCCAAAATGTGACCTGCTACATAGCTGTACAATGCCCAAAAAATGGTGTTCTGATCTTTCTTGGTCCATGGGCACCCCAATAACACCCACAGTTAATGGCACGTACAGAGGAGCCCACACCTGTCCAGTGCATCAGTGGGATGACCTCTTCCCTCTTGGCCACAATAGCAGCCATAAGACTCAAATTCCTCTGGGCATCGCTCAGTTAAACAGAACAGCATTTCTCCAAGCTGGGGCAGCTCCCTCTTCACTCTTCCACGTCCTGTCTCTTGCAGAAAGGTCAGTCGCTCGCACACTGCAAAGCAAAGGTCTTACTTGACACATCGTGTTTTCACTGGTTGAGAGCTCTTTTGTGAAGACAGAAGTGTTTCCAGAGCTATCAGAAACTTTGAAAGACAACATTTTACCATCTCTAAATTACTGCTTCAGTCCATGAATTATGGCTCTTAGAATACTGCTGACTCAGCCAGACAGCAGAAGGGCAAGGCAATATTTAAAGGGGAGAGAGATCCCTATGAAGATAGAACATACAAGTCAAATTGGATTGCAGTGAGAATACTTAGCAGTCCTTTGTAATCTTTCATAGCTAATATTTTCTTTTGGAATATTCAAACCCAGCTGAGTATTCAGTGGTTTCTGTCTTGGCTCATTCAGAAAATACAGTCCTAACCTCTTGTGCTTCCACAGTGATAGCTAGGCAATGAACATGTTTTGCTGGAGTAAACAATGCTTTTTTGGTTTTCATTTGAAATACAGTGCAATTTAAGCTGTTGTGCCCCTAGACCAAATGCAGGAGCGATCTGTTGTAATGACTATTGTGCTGCTGAGGTTTTGGCATCACCAAATCCCAATCCTAATGTCTCTGTGGCTCCCTCTACTCGGAAGAATTGATATTGTGGGAATTATTCATAAGATTTGAAAGAACACAATGTTCCATATCAGGAAAAAGGTATCAAAGGGGCCTGTTCTGGGACTTTGCTGGGGAAAGGATGGAAGGGGCTGATGGTTGCACTGCAGGAGAATGAGTGAGGGAGGGAGGTAGGGAGGGCTTTTATTCCCTCTGCATCCTCCTTTCTCCCACAAGTAGTCCCATCTTACCCTCTGCAGCTCCAGACTGATTCCCTGCTCCTGTCAGGGTCAATCCTGAATGACTGTCTCCAGCAGGAAATTCTGCCCATGTGCCTTCTTGGGTCTTGACTCATTCATATGAATTCACAGAATAAACCACAGGTTCATGCACTGATCTGTGCTCTCTAAAAGCTGGTATTTTAAAATCAAATTTTCCAGTTTGGTGAAAGGTGGGGTTGATTCTTCTGCTCTTTTCCAGTTCCAGGGCTGCTTCTCTTCTTTGGGAAGCCTAACAAGATGGACAAGACAGTCCTTGCGTGTGGATTTATAGCCATGACAAGTATGAAATGTCTTAGGATCTCTGGGATCCCTGAGCAAGAATTGGAACAGAATCAGAAATGGTGAGAAACAGTCTGACTGGCAAGACTGTGGCAAAAGGTCAGAATGAAGAGCAGGGAAGTTCCTATTACTGCTGCTGCTGCTGTTGCTTGTAAAACAAAGTAATTTAAAGATGTGATTCAATTACTTCTAAAGAACAAAAGCAGGGGAAAACATTCCCTGAGCTCATTTTAGATACTGCACTGTATGAACAATTGTAAGTACTTGTAAACTAATAATAAGTAGTTTTTATAAGTGTTACTTTCAGCATATTGGCAGAAGAGGTTAAAGTGATGGAAGGTTTTGCAGGTGTCTGCACCTCCTGTTCTTCTAAATACCAATACATGTGTGCTTCTCTAACTGGTTTAAAATAACTATAATCTTTATATGTAATACATACCTGCTTTTAATATAGAGGTATCTGAACACTTCATCAGATGTAATTGGGAAAAAACCCTTTATTTACCTTTTCCTGCAAGTCCTGTCTCAGACAGTCCCAGGTCCAGAGCTATTCCAGAGGAAGCTGGGGTGCGCAGGCCACCCCTTGCAGGGCTTGTCTCTGGAGAAGACAAATGCATAGATTAGACTTGTAAAGGTAGAATAAACTCATCTTTCAGGAGTGTGTCCAAAAGTGCATATTCTAAACTGTTATCAACTGGTACTCTTCTAAAATTTGTTGATTCTTAGTGTTAATTGTTAGTGTTCTTGTTCATTAATGGTTAGTTAAGTTCTGTTGGTCAGGTGGCAGTGAGCTGCCCTTTCCAGGGCAGTCAGTGTTATGCATCCTGTCTTGTGTGTAACCTCCAGATTTAGGGACAAAATAGTATCAATCTACATAACCATGAAAAATGCTGAGTCCTCAGATAGCTGTGAACAGGAATAGGGGAGTGTTGTGAATTAGAAAAGGTGTAATTCATTTTTCACTTGCCTTTTCCTTTTGTCCTTGCAGGTGTGCCTGTAGGACTCTTGTCGGTGGGGACAATTTTGACTTGCATTGAGTTACTGTCTTCTGGGAATGAGGCTGGGGAGGTGGTTATCTCTTCCACTGAGACCACAGCTTCCATAAATCCATCTTCTGAATAAGCAGAAAAAAGAAAGCAGAAGAAGAAATAGAAAATAAACAGCAAGATTTTAATTTTAGATAGCTGGTGAGAGTAATATCCTCAGGCAGAAGGAGTATGAATTGATGGTCATAGAGAACAAATATCTGAGAGGAAAATTGGAAAAGCAGAGTATCCACACTGGTCATGTATTCACATCTCTTGCCTTTCAGAAGAAAGGGTTGTGGTTAACTATGATCAGTTTAACTGCTGATTGCATTTTTTTTTAAATACTCTGTGTACTGAGGCAAAGAGCTGTGCCAGGTGCTGAAAATCATGTTGTTGCTGCTTAGTCAGCTGTACTGAGAGATAAAGTACAGGTGAGATGTCATGAGATGCCATTTTCTGAGTAAATTGCTTAAAAATGTGTCTGCTCACCTGAAGTTTCTAAAACTGAGAGGAACATCAGTGAAAGGAGGAAATTATTTGACTGATGCAGACCTGGGAGACTAAAAGATTTACTGGGTTGTAACCACAAGAAAATGTTGGGGGGAAAATAAGTTGACAAATAATTGTTTTCAGGAGATTCTATATCCTAAAATTTAATTTGGTATTTGCTTTTAGATTATCTGACACTCTATTGGTTATAGGAATGTTTTGTTGAATTTGAAGGTACTTAAAATATTTTTTTCTTATTAAACCTTCTTTTTATATAAACTTGTAAATGAAAACACTTATCAAATGGTTTCAGTTTTTCTAAATGTCAAAGTGAACAATGTGGCATTTCACAAAATAAATACCTTGAAAATAATAGTGGGCATGTATTTTCATATTTTTAAAGCTTTCCTTTGGAATTCTTTGGCTGAGTTTATTAATTAGACTAAACTCAAAATCATTAAACTTGTCCCTCTGATGTTCTGATTTTAGTATGTGTTGAAAATAAATTGTCACAGGATAACAGAATAGATTAAAAGAAATTAAAGTACTGCTAAGAAAACAGCAAAGCCCAGGAAAGGTGACAGAAAGGGATCAATAGTCACACACTGGTTTTGATAGCTCAGCAAGGTGCACATTTTATGCCACTTTGTTTGGCAGTGGAATGTTGAAATGAAAATGATTCCTGCTGCATGTAAAAAATAAAACCAGAGTTTTATAAATTCTACACTTAGCTAAGAATAAATATCACAAATAATCTCCTAGGAGCCATGCAGATCTGCAAACAATACACAGATTTTCTAATATATTCAAGTTAATGTAGGAGAGCATTTAGTGATTTTGACCAGTGCTTGGTACAGGAATGCTGAATTCATTGGGGTGGGAGACAGGGCTATTGTTCAGACAGTGTAATCCGAGTCAAAAAATGACTGCTTTTTACTCTCCATATGCAGTTTTCTCTGACTTTTTTCTGGTGGATTTCAGCCTGCCTGGATAATCCTTTCTACACAAAAGGGGCCACAGGAAACTTCCAGGTCTACCAAGGTGCTCCATTTTCAGCTGTACCTACTGGTGAGGCTTTGCTCGAAGCATGGACACCTGAAAAAGCTGAAACAGGTTTTACACTGGGAGAGAGTTCCATGAAATTATCTATAATAAAGGAGGAGGCAAAATCAAAATGAATGCTTCTGGCAGCAGATGCTGTGAATGTAATTTACAGAAATAGCCATTATATCATAAAACCTTATGTGAAGAGGCTTTCAGAAATACTTGGATGAGGAGTGCAAATGAGTGGCTGGAGGCAAGGAACAGCTAATGCTTCTCAGCCAGGTTTTATTGTTTGTGTATCTGCTATCTGACCCTGATCTAAATTTGATTCTCCAGCAGCCCTGTTGCTACCATGCACAGGGTTTAAATGGTGATGCTTTTAGATGAAAAATTGCTGTGTCAGCCAAAGAAAGAGGAAAACTGAGGGTCACTGACCTTTTATCGAGGGCATGGGGGGAGCAGGAGCTGTGCTTCTGTGGTCCCTTGAGGTAACTGCACAAAAATCAGAGGCATTGTGGTAGTGACCTGTCTGCTGAATTTCTGCCATGCATTTCTGAAATTACTTTTACTTAAAGCATTATATAGCTTAACCAAACAGCCTGGATTTATAAAGATGGTAATTAGGAGAAGCAGAGTATGTGCAAATCAGCAGAAGAAATATTACCCAGAAATCCTGTGCTGAAGATTTTTGACTGTGACACCACAGAGCTTCATAAATGAAAATCCATCTTCACCTGGAGTGAAGAGTGCCAAATTTGTCAACAGAAGTTTAATGACTCTTACCTCTGGCTTTGGAAGTTGCCAAGACTATGTCACGGGGCTCCAAAGAAACCACTGTTAAAAATAGAAAATATAAACTCAGGAAACACATTGCTAGCACAGTTATGAACAGTCAGGTCGCTGAGAAGAGCTTTTTCTGAAAACAGGAAGATCCAGACATATCATGAATAGACATTTGCCTATTTTTTTTCAGTGGTGTATTGATGATATAGACAAAGGGATACTGATAAATTAATCTCATTGCATGCAAATAATGTACATGGCACTAACACAGGATTCTATGATTCTATGAAAGAAGTGGCATAAATATGACTGAATTGCAGAATTCAATTTTAAGTCCATTTGACAGACAATTAGACTAAACAGGATTAGGTCTGGAAGCCCAGTGTTGTGCACAGAAGGATGCCATGTTCCTTGTGAACACCCTGGGTTTGCCTGCACTGGAAATCAGGTGTGGATGGGCAGCCATAAGTCCAAATACCTCTCTAACCTCTAGCTTATTTCTTTACCTGATAAAATGATTTTCATTGGTCAGCTGCCTTTTGATAAATTGCAAGCATAGCTGTCAAATAATCTAAAAAATCATCTCCACATTTTTTTCTGTGTTGTTGGGGTGTTGTGATGTGAGGAATATCTCCTTTGCCTTTGAATGAGTTTCTCAGTAATACTTAGCTTTGGTTTAATGCAGCTTCCACAGTTGTCGATGTTGAAGCCTCTTTAGGCTTAAACAGGGAGACAACTGGTTAAATAGAAAGTGGTTCTCCAAATGTTTCCTTCAAAAACTGATCAGAAGTGTTGTCTGTGGTTTTTTTTTCAGCTTTCTAAAATTCCTAATACAGGTTTTTATTCCTTGGTAATACTTGGAGCCTTAGGAGGGAGTGTGCCTCATTAGGGAGCAGGAGCAGTTGTTTTTTCAGGAAGTAAAAGATTGCTACAGAAGTGCAAATACAGGTGCTCTCACTCCTTCAGGAGTTCATTACAAAGTGTTCCAGAAGCAGATAGAAAAAACATGAACCAACACTGGAGCTGCTGCTAGGCAAGAATGAAAAATATCTGGTAAAAAACTACTTTGATAATACAGGAGACATATGAAGGAACAGCCAGCACTTTACATTCAGCATAAAGCCTTTTCAAGGACCTACGCTTGTGCTACTATTTAAAAAAAAAAAAAAAAAAA
>VZTR01015049.1:471051-551319 GCA_013400775.1 Chaetops frenatus | reverse complement strand
ACACAAATAAACTCACAAACAAACCAAAAAAAAAAAAATCCATATGGTCTTATTATTTCAGATTTACACTTAGGGCAATGACTCACACAGAGGAGCACACTACAGCTTGTAACCAGGTTAAGTTCTCAAAAAAATCCAGCTTTCCACCTCTCACCAGGCAACCTGGTCTAGTGGGAATTGTCCCTGCCCACAGCAGGGGGATTGGAATGAGATGATTTTTAAGGCCCCTTTCAGCACAAACCATTCTGTGATTTTCTGAGTTAAGCAGTGGCCTGGTTGCACCTATCCAGTGCATGTTGCTTGTGTGTTTGGCACATACAGGGTCTCTGAACAGAGAATCATGCAATTGTCAAGGTTGGAAGAGACCTTCAGATCAGCCAGTCCAAGTGCCAGTCCTGTACTTGCCCTGTAACCCCTAAATCACTAAACCTCATCACACAGCCCCAGATCCAGAGACCTCCTAAACACCTCCAGGGTGGTGACTCCACCACCTCCCTGGGCAGCCTATTCCAAAGTCTGAGCACCTGAACAGGAAAAAAATTCTTTCTAATATCTAATCTGAATCTCCTCGGTCTCATCTTTAGGACATTTCCTCTGATTGTTTCCCTGCAGGCACAGTAGCAGTCCTGGTCCTGCTGGTCACACTCTTGCTGACACAGGCCCAGGTGCCCTTGGCCTTCTGGGCCACCTGGGCACACACTGGTTCCTATTGAGGCAACTGTGGACCAGCACCACCAGTTCATTTTGCCAAACAGCTCTGAAGCCACTCCTCTCTTAACAGCAGTGTGAATTTCCTTGTGATGGAACCACGAAACAAGAGTGCAGCAGCTAAACTGGGTAATGGTCCAAGGCCAGTCTCCCTCTCTGCTTCATATCTTGGCCGTCTCTTACAAGGTGTTCCCTCCCGGAGCTGCCAAGGGCTTTGGGTGCTTCTGTCCCTGGCCTCTTGTGTTGCAGTGCTCCCCAGGCAAGCAAGAGGAGAACAGGTTCTTATGCTGCAGCAGAGAAGTTTTGCCAGTACCCACTCCTCAAAAGATAACCATGGATCGTAGCAAATAAAAAAGACTGTCACAAGAACCACTTGGTCTTCTGGTTTAGAGACTCACCAGGGAGGCTCCAGGGTGAGGAGGTTTCAGCCTGGATCTCTTCATTACAAGTAAATAAACCCCCAAACTAGTGGCTCATTGTCACAAACCATGCTCAGAATCTCCTCATGCTACTGCTTGATCTTAATTAATTCAACATCTTTTAAAGACAAAAATTAGGCAATTGTCTGTTGGTCCAGTAGTTGGCACCCACAGAGGACATCTCTGGCAACAAGCTCACCTACCCCAACCTGTGTTCCCAGGGGAAAAAGACTGTTTTGATGAAAACAGGTTTTGTTGTAGTGTTCATTCTCAGCCCTTGGGAAACTTACTGTAAACACTGGTTAAACGCATTACATGCACAAATTGAAAAAGTGCACCTTTCCATTCGGTCTTAAATTCCATCACCAAAACTATACATCTAGCTTTACATCAGTCCTTTTAGAAGGGCAGAAAGAAAGCAAACATTTTGTATTCTCTCAGCTTTTGGGAGCTGAAAGCAGGGCTTTTTTCATTCTAAGTTGCAAACCTTCTTCCACAGATGCAGTCACAGCCCATGTTTCATCAGTCCCTTGATGAATCAACTCTGGGAAAAAAAAAAAAAATTACTCCAGAAACTCATGGCTTAGGGTGCTCCAGAGATCATATCATTGCATAATATGATCAGAGTCATCAGAAGGGAATTTATTTCTAAATATTATTATAATTAAAGTAGCAGTCTTAAAATATTGCTTTAGTATTTATACCTTGCTGATACTAAATTCTACTGAGCAACATACAGTATAATAATAAAAATAATCCCAAAGCATTTCAACATAAACAGGATGAATTGGTTGGCAATCAGCATTCTTTGAATTTCCATTTCTGTACCTTATTTTTCTGAGTGTAAGTTGGTCTCAATTTTATACTTTCCACACAAAAGATTACAGAGGTGACCTACCTGCCATGTGATGTGTTGTCAGCTCTCTCTTGCTGGTTGTTTCTGAAAGAGAAAAGTCTCTCATAAAGTGTGAGAAGGGGATTTTTTCACTGTTTGATCTGAATAGTACAAATCAGGAGTCCATTGAATGTATTCCTATTAGATCAAAGATTTAGTCAAATACATGCCCATTTTTCTCTGTAATAAAGAACCTACTAAAATGCTTTGCCTATGGATTCATCAGATAGGGGGGTTTTTTTGTTGTTTTTTTTTTTCTCTGAATTCAGAACTGGACAGAACAGCTACATAGAAGGATCATAACATGAATGAACATTAAATGAAAAAGTTCCATTCAAAGCTGCTTCTTTTTTTTCCATCAAGAAATATAATCAAGCACCTAAAATTAGCAGAGGTATCTAGCGAACTAAAATGGAAACTGTCTTTATCAGCAATGGTAAACTCAGCATGATTTTCCTATTAGCACCAAACAATTTCCCCTTTAATTTTAGTGTGTTGGATCTACCATACTGTATATTAGGGCCATCTGATCCCAGTGAATGATTGCTGTCTTAAAAAAAGACAACCACCTGGTGTTGATGCAAACCTTCCTGGGGCATTTTCTTCTCCCTTGACACATTCAGGAGGGTGTGCACACATCCAGGGTGTGATACAGGTGTGTGTGTGTGTCTGTCCTTAGCACTGAGGGCTCTGACTGTGAGCCAAAGGATTAGAAAAGCTAATGCTGCTTTTTCACATCTCCCTCAGCTTGGGAGCCCAGGGGTCTTGCCCCTGCCATGCTCTGATTGCAATCCATATGAATGAAGTTTTTAATCCAGGCATTTGGTCTTGCAAGGCTGTAATTTCAGCTACAGACCACGGATCAGTGTGTGACATTGGGGATAAACAACCCTTTCATCCTCAGCAGGGATTTTCCCTTCCAGAATAGAAACCAAGTAACAGAACAGAGTAAGGCTAGTTTTGCTTTTCTAGTCAGTTTTTGAAGGGTTTAAGAGAAGATTTGGGATAACAATATTTTTAGCAATCCTGCTAGTGACCAGATCTCAAGTATCATTCATTCCAGCTGACAGGAGCTTCCTGAAGAAAAAATTTCTGCATATCTAACTGGAATTTCCCTATTGCAGTTGTATCTCCTGCCTCTTGTCCTGTCCCTGTGCACCTCCAGGAAGAGTCTGGCTCCATTTTCTCTCCACACCCTACTTGGTGCTGAGAACAGCAAAAAATATTTCCCCCAAGCCTTCTCCTCTTTCCTCATGGGCTCCCGCTTCCTCTCCATCTCAGAAGCCTCTCCTGGCCCTGCTCCAGGACAGCAATTAGTCTGCCACCACCTTCTCTCCTGTTTTCACCCACGTAGCAGTAAATGGACAGGACACATGAAACAGAGACCAGATTTATGGCAGGAAAGCACCCAGCTCCTGCTTCATTCTCATTGGGTCATATTTGATGCCAGCAGAAAATCTGGCAGGAGGGGGCAGTCAATCAGATCCCTATTATTACCTGTAACTGGAGAAGGACAGGAGGAGACATCCAGCCCATTCAAAGAGGAATTAATCTGTGCATTCACAAAGCATTCAATGGCATCTTTGTCACAGGTGCAGAGGAACAGTTCACAGGGATCCCTAGACTCTGGAAATAAAACAAAAATCCAAACAAGGTGCTATTGAAAAATCTTTTCCATCTTCTGCTTTTTCCTTCCTGTAAGGTTTGTGTCTCTATTTGTTAGTGCAAATCTATTTATACTGTGCTTCTGCATACAAAACATCATCGAGTTTCATAGTCCAACTCTTGTTTTAAAGACCAGCTGATGCAGCCTGGCATGGCTGTCCATAAATTATTGCCTCTTTGGTTGTTTCAGCCGAGTATTGAGAGCTACAGAGCAATGCTCTAGTTTTTCCATGGAAAACTCTATCCAGGTGATAACTGCATTTGACATCTCAAAGACTTTATTAAAATACTCCTCCTAACTCCAAGAAGTCAAAATCCACAAGCCAAGCCTTTCATGTGAGAGGTGATTTGCTTCTTATAAAGAATCAGAGAACCATAGAGCAGCTTGGATTCGAAAGGATGTTAAACCTCATGTCATTCCACCCCCTGTCATGGGCAGGGACACCTACCACTAGACAAGGTTGTTCCAAGCCCTACCCAACCTGGCCCTGAACACTTCCAGGGCTGGGGCAGCCACAGCTTCTCTGGGCAGCCTGTTCCAGGGCCTCACCACCCTCAAAGTAAAGAATTTCTTCCTAACATAAAGGATATTAAAGAGTTTCCCAGGAAATACTATTTTCCCCCTTCAAACCCTTCTGCCTTTTAGAGTTTAAAAGAATACTGACTTTTCATAGCTGTCACACTTATATTTCATATTTGTGATGGGGGCTATATAGAAGGAGCTTAAAAAGCATTAATAATGTTTAAATGCACTTGGACCATTAGAGATTGGCCTAAATAGCAAAAATTATTTTAATTTGAAATAAGAAATGGAAATTGGATCAAATTGTCGCTTAAATATGACATAAGGTATTACTCTGGGGATTCTGCTCCTCTTTCCTGGTATCCTCAAACCATGTTCTAGCATAGCATCTTTTCTGAGAGCCAATACTTGATTAAAAATGGTATTAAAAGTTATTAGGCATTAAAGAACCCCATCACACTCTTGTCAGGCCTGTACCAGCATTGCATGGAGTAACTCCTGTTATAACACACAATCTCTGTCCTCACTGGTCATACTGCTATAGCTGAGGAGCAAGCATGACCCTCTGAATAAAGAATGTGATCCCTTGAAGTGCAGAAAAATCAGGCCTTGATGCCTCAGAAGAAGATTGTTTTTCAGGTCTCTCCTCATCATCTACTGCATTTCTGATTTGTGGAGTCATCTCAAGCAATGCTTAGTGGTCCTGCAAAGTCAGGGAAACCCCAGGAAGTGTCTGCCTGTTGGAGGAGCCCTGGGAAGTGGAGGTGGTTTCTGATTAATTTGTCTATGACTTTTGGTAGGTAGACCAGAACAAACGTCTGGTCACAGTGAGGCTCCAATGTTAAGCTCTTTTGACAAGTCGATCTCACCACAGGTCAGGTTTTTAGTAGAGCAGCTGACATCTGCAGAAATCTTTGATGGGTCCCACGTGCACTCCATCTCCAGAGCTTCCTCGTAGCATTTGCGGTGCTCAAAGCAGCATCTTAGAAAGGAAATAACAGAGAGGTCACACTGCTTAGTCCCAGTCCATGGTCAGACTGTAGTCATGTCATGTGGTTCTTATGCAAAACTGCAAAAGATGCTGGAGAAAAGGGGGTCCATGGTGTGATCCCCAGACAAAAGAAAGGCTGAGTGCTGCCTTTTCTTGAGTCAGAGTGGTGGGATAACTCTAGCTGGATGCAAAACTGAAGGTGGGAGCAGGTCTTCCTGCTGTGGGTGACCAAACATTTCTGTCCTGCTGTGGTACCCAGGTGCTTACAAGGACTCTACAGGCACTTTAAATAAGAAATCCACTACCAGTACATTTCTCCTCAGCACTGTCAGCTCACTGACGAAAAAAGCCTCACAAGTGAGCGCTAGAGATCTTGGATCCAGTCCTGTCCCATCCTTTCTCACTGCAGATTTGGAGAACTACACTGAATCTGGCACTCATGGAGGGTTAATTGCTCTGCAAAGTCTTGTCAATCCCTGTGTCTCATTGGGACTATATAAACACACACAGTTTTATCCTCTATTTATTGCACTTCTATGCAACAATCACAATTGAAATGCAGCATTTAGCCATTGGAAAGGGCCACAAAATATTTTTGTCACACTGGAGTAAAGCAACTTTCTCCTGCCACTACACAACACAGGCAGTCAGAAACCTTGTGTTTTCCTGCACCCCTGCTGTCCTGCCAACTTCAAATTGCCTGCAGGGCCACTTTAGCTTTGAATAGGAATAAAAAGTCAACCAACAAGCTCTTCTTCAATCCTCTCCTCTCTTCAGCTCTTTGTACAGATAAATCATCTACACAACATCTGTGTACACTGGCCTCTACAATGAATGAAATACCAGTAAAGCAGTCACTTACGCCAGGTAAAATTGTTACATAGATTAAAGGGGCTTGCTGTTAGATTGAGATTCAAATACCCTCATTTCAGAGAAATGGACTCAGCACACAGCTCTGTTACTGAGCTGCATTTGGCAGAATGGAAAGACAACATGAACATCCAAATCCACCATCTGCTGTCAGGAAGGCTGACACCTGCTCCTTGCCAGGCTTCCTTCTAGGCTACACGTGGACTTTTTTACCTTCTATATTTAGAAAGCATTTCATATTTAATCACTGACTATTAATAAATAGTGATCACAATGTTTAATTTGTCTTCACAGCTAGAGAAGGAGTCAGGGATGTGTCTAAAAAAAGTGAGGGCAAATAGCATTCAGCAGAAAGACCTGATGGCTCCTCTGCATCACAAATTCTACTGTGACTTGTTCCAGAGATGAGGCTGAAATCTGTGAGCTCCATCAGGAACAGCATTTTGAACATCTAACTGGTGATGTTTCAACACTCTCCTGACTCTGCCTGAGGTCTAGGGAGGTGTTAGCACCTGAAAGCTCCTCTAACTGCATAAGAAGTCTAACACAAACTCTCTGCACTTCTTGTTTGTTTAGAGATTCACATTTACATTTATTGCAGCAATGAATCCAAAAACTTAACTTAGTTTCTCTTTGCAAGCAGAACACTGTAAGACATGGGTTCTCTTCTGGGCCTGCTTGTTTTTCACGAGGTCTGTGGAGGTAAACTTGGCTCCTAATTTAGATATGACTACAAAGCTACTCTGGGAAATGGATGAAGGTTTGTCTTGCAGGTACTAGTACTTTCCAATGCCTTAAAAACCTGCTGTGAGGAATTGAGCCTTTTTCTATGGAACAGAAATGGCACAGACAAGCCCCACGATTCACAAAACTCGTTTCTAAGAAGTAAAATCAGTGAAAAAGATTGCAACACTGGGAACTGTCTCTGGGAAAGACACACAAGCCACTGGTTTGGAGTCTCCCTTGAACCAAGAGCATGTCTCTGTAAGTGGCAAAGCAATAATCAGTTTCTGTTTGCTGCACACGGCAGTAGGAGTTCTGTGCTGCCAAGGAAACCTCACCCCAGGGCTGCAAACCAATTTGTAAATACAAACTGGCTCTGTGGGCGATTCCCTGGACAAAACTGCTGATGGATTTTTCTGCAGTTTCTGGGTTTGTGCTGCTCTGCATTAAAATGAAGCTGAGTGGAGAAAAAGCCCAGGTGCTCAGCTCTTGGGTATCAATCCATTGAACTGGCTAGAGCTCCCATTTCAGGATGTCATCACAATTGTTAAGAAAACTTTTTACAGAGAAGTTCCATGGCTTTTTTTCCAGTAGTAGGGTTAGATTTCCATTTTCCCAGCCATCCCATGCTGCAGAGTGGATGGATTAATTTCCACCTATCTATAGGCTTAGCCCTTTCTGAGTTGTTGCTGTCTTCACTCAGGGAATTAATACATTACATTGTTGGAAAACCAATTTTTTTTTCACAGACATGGATATATCTTGATTCTCTTTGAATTTTCTTTCACACCTCCTGCTGATATAATTGAACAACTGCTTGATCGTCCTGGCCTGAGATTATGTTTTCTCTCACTAGAGCCAAATGGTGTAGGTCTTACTTATCCCCAAATAAATCTACTTTTTTGTTACTGTTTTAAAATAGTTTATACAGTGTTATGCTTTGGATAATCAAAGAGTGTGAGGGCATTTATTGCCAGTCAGGGCAGAAAAAGACCTCTCATGGATACCACTTACTCATCTGCTTCATCCACGGGGAGCCCTTCCATCTCAAACCGGCAAGAGCAACCGTAGTCTTCAAAATCCCTGGGACAAAACCCAGTAACACACTTCATTTTGGTCACAAAGTTGAGAAGGGCAGGGAAGTTAGTGAAGATGGACTGTAACCAGGTGAAGTGAGAACCCAGGCAGTCTGGAAAGAGAACAGCCATAAAACCCCCTGGTGAGTGGAGATGAGGCAGGGGTGGGTCACACACCAGTGCTGTTTGCATGAACACAGAGCCCAAACAGTGGCACAGGGACATTGGGCAGGGCTTGACACCCAGCAGTGCTCAGAGTTACAGAGCTCTTTGGGGAAATCTGCATCTGCAAAAATCCATGCTTCATCTTAGTAAATACACAAAAACAAGCCCCACAGGATTTCTATTTGGTGCTCAAGTACATCTGGAACAGGTACGTACCAAAAAATAATGCAACACTTTCCACATTTTGAAAGACTCCATTGAAGAGTGTGGCATTATCTAAATGAAAAAAAAAAAAAACAAAAAAAATCATGCTTATTTTTAGCAAAATAAACGACTAAGTGTCCCCAGCCTTCCCCTGGTCTCACTTCAGTTGTTAAACCATTTTGAGATGAGCTCCTAGTTATTTGCTCACACTTCCCTGTGATGCTTCTGGAGTACAAGATTTCCCACTGCCATGAAATATTGCAGAAAGTAAAGCTTAAACCTTTCTTACTCAAGATTCTTTCAGGTGTGTTAAGCAGCTCTGGCAGGAATGCTGGCGGCTTCAGCTCTTGGCCACCTACCTCAGCAAATAAATTTGAGAAGAAAAAAAAATTTAAAAGTAAAAAAAGAAAAAAAAAACAGAACACCAAAACCCAAAAGATCACAATAAACCAGCAACATATATTTCATTATGACACATACACTGCATACATTTTTAATATCTTCCTACAGTGTTAAGCTGATTTATCAAAGGCATGAAGCACTTGCTCAGCTCCACTGCCCCCCTGGGAAGCCCAGAATTGTACTGGTGTGTACTGTACTGGTAATTCACACCCACTTTAGCTCAAAACCCAGTCTCTGTTAAACAGGTGTTGCTTATGAGGATGAGCTAGTTCTTGTCTTCCTGTGCTCATCTGAACAGTAGCCCTTACTGGGAGAAATCAGTAGAATTACATAAAACTGGTTTAGGGCCAACTGTGTCCCAAATACTCTGTAACCCTGTGCTGTAATGTGAAGCAGGGTTATTTGAAGTGAAGTAATTTGGTTTTTCTGAGTCCATTTGGTGCTTTCCTTACTACCTCATTGTCTCTCTTATTGTAATTCTTTGCATTTTAAGTTAATTATCTTTTCCTTTCAAAGATGATGTGGTAGATTTGGTATATTTTCAATACTTTCACTTTTTCAATTTGCCAAATCTTGAATTAGAGTGAAATATAATATTTCTTCTCTCCCTTGCCATTTTTAACCTGTCCTTTTCCTCTGCATGTTTTCAGAAGACAGTGTGTTACTTTGGATTTATTTAACCTTGGCTGTTTTAAAAAATACAGGAAGTAAAGGGTATTTACTTTCTCAAGAATCCAAATATTTAAAACCGAAAAAGCCCAAAATGTTAAATTCATGGCATAACTTATGTCTCAGAATAACTGGCATTAGGAAAGCTGTCCTTTTCCTATATAAAAATTCTGGGAAAGAACTGCTAGTTTTCTTGCTCATCTGTTACACTTTCATGTAATAAATAGAGGTGTAAAAGAGTAAAGCAAAGCAGCGGGGTTTTTAGATATGAGGCTTAAGTCTATGTTTAGCAAAGGCTTAGAAAAAATAGGATTTTTTTTTAAGATCATATATAAGTGCTTTCTCAGGATATCCACTACTTTTGTGGCATGAACAAGTTTTTTCACAGTAACAGTCATATGCTCCCAGCAATTAATTTCTCAAGTTCAGTTGCAGAATATGGATACGGGATTGAGTGAGTCAGGAAGAGGTGCTTCCTCTTGTGTTATTTTTTTTCCCTGAAATTCTTGGTCACAATGAGAATCTTTTAGATAAACAATAATCCATCGAAAGTGTCATTCTTTGCAGCAGGACTAAGGGGAACAAATTGCTTTCCACAAACCAGAAAAAGTCTCCCAATAAAGGCTGGCCTTCCCACAGAACTGGAACAAGTCTGTTGAAAGCTTAATGGCCATGAGGAATTCAGCTTTAGGTGAAATAATGGCATGCCTTGCAAAGAACCAGCATTGAATGCTATATTTGTACACATGCTTGCTAAAGAAAAACTAGGCCTTGTTTTCTGGCTTAAAACTTGTATTTTCTCTGCAATGGCAAACATCACCTGGGCCAGGTTCTCTCAAGTGCAGCTAGAGCGAGGTTTGACACACTGCATAACACCACAGCTCAAACTAAGGGTTAATGAACAGCCATTAATCATATGGTCCTTTCAGCAAAATGTTTGGAAAACATGAAAATCCCATAGAGTTGAAATGCATCAGGGGAGAAAATTGACAAAACCATATTCTAGGGGTACTGGAAGCTGTGATTGCTCCACTATCCTTCACTTGCACTTAGTTCTTCTGAGCAAACTGAATTGTGTACACCCAATTAACACATAAATGTTTGAAGTTCTGCTGGAGAGGAATGTCTGCTCAGCAGTTTGGTAAATCACTGGATCTTCTAATCCTCTCATTACAAAGAAAAGCTTTTCTAATTGTCACAAAGTCAAGATCAATGAACCAATGTTTGCTAACAAGATTGCTTATTTTTGTTTAAATTGGAGGTGGGAGAAGCAGAAAGAAAATATTTTCTGGAGTAATTATTCTCTTTTCCCTCTTTTGGTATGATGCATTTGGAGCTACTGGTCCTATGTCATTCCCTGTAGAGGTAGCAAAAGATTTCACTACAAAATTCTATCCTTTAAATCTCAGAAGACCCTGGGGACTTGTCTCATCTCTCTCTAAAACCTGTTAAAAAAATTCAGTATTTTTTGATGAGGCTTGTATGGTACATCAGCTCTTGGGCTTTCCCATTGTAAACCTTATCCATGGAATTTCTCTGAATGTTCAGTTACATATAAAATTGTTTCTGGACCTGCATCTGTGATTTTTCTACCTGACAACAGTTTTCTGAAATGTTGCCTAAAACAGCCCATCAAAAGAATCATTTCACCTCCAGCTGTCTTTTTCAGCCACAGCTCACTAAAATGTCCTAGTACAGGGCATGGATGCACTCATTATAATCCTTGGGAAGCAAAAAGCTTGACTATGCCAAAAAAAGTCAGGGTGCAGCAAACCTAAACTATTTGATTTTTTCAAGGTAAATCATAGAAACTCCTCTCAAATATGTTATTTCATGCACAGATATCTGCTTCAGTCTCAAAGCAGAGATCAGCAGAATAAATCCCACAGAAATATAAATCAATAATCCTCCCCAAACCTAGACATGGTAACACTTTAGGTCTTCATATTCTGATTGTATTTAGCCAGGGGGGAAGAATCTAAACACTGTTGCACAGCCTTTTAGGGTTTGGGGGAATTGCTCTTCAAATATTTTGTCAGAAAAATTTATGAGTGTCCAGATATTTTTGAGTGCACTGTCTATATAAAAATTATTTTTAAAAAATAAATAAACAGTGCAGGTATTTTGGCATTTGCTATAACTGCAGTGGGGAATGTGAATATTCTCTCTGATTTCTCCCTATATAGTAGGAGTCTTAAGGTCCTAATTCAGCGTTTTAGGCTGTATGTTTTGTGTTAGACCTGCTTCTTTTCTGACTTACAATGCAAACAACCCCTCAGAAGAGAAGCAGCTGGTGAAGTTGATGAAGTTCAGTGCAAAATTTTTTTATGATGGGGTGCTGAGTTTTCTCTTCCCTTTAGAAATATCCCCATGGATTGACCAGAAATGGTGATAGACCTTTTAAGAGTCCTTCTCTCACTTGTACATCATAACTCTTACTGACATTCCTACACAGTGCAGAGACAGCAGAAATTTGAGATGTTTGCCCATCCCTGACTCTGGGAAGTTCATTCACTCATGACAATGAAATCTAAAGAGCTATATGAAGAAAAAACCCTACTCATACTAAAATTCAAAAGAGGAGCTTTAGCTGGACATGGGTTATATTTCAGAATGCACTGAATGATTTGGAGAATTAAGACAATAGAAATGTTTTTAATGAGTAGAATTTCTTTATATGAAAGTTATAAATTTGGAGGTTTAATGACACAAATAATAACAAAATGCTAGCAAAAAGAAGTTGCAATTTTTTTGGTTGTGTTTTTAACCCCACTACATGTTTTTTTACTTCACTACAAGTTCTGAGAAAAATATTTTATAAGTACTTCATAAAGAAACATCTTCAAGTGCATTTGGGTGTTGAACACCAAAATCTCAGGAGAGAGAATGTGTGTTTCTAAGGGATTGTTTCCAAATGCTCATACTTAAAATAGTATTTTGACATAGGGTCAAATAATCATAAAAATACATTGACACTTACCACTGTACACCACCATGGACATAGACACCAGCAGAATTACAATCATTTTTTGTTTAATCCAAAGACAAGAAAAAAGTCACACAGCAGACTGGTGTTCCTGGTGAGTTAAGTAAAATATTAGACAGAATGTTATCTCTTCAGTCTGGGGGTGGGAAGACACTATCTTGGGAAATAATTCTTTTGTAGCCTTGTTATATTTCTGCTTGATAAATTTCTGTTTTTACCCTTATCATAGCAAATGCACATATTACAGGAATGATGAGCCTTATATATCCTTATTTTACCAATGTCCTCTCTAAGTCTGACTAACAATGTTTATTTTGGTATGGCTTTAAGTGAGTCAACAGACTCTATGAAACTGCCATGTAGCAATAAAATGGTGTATTTGCAGTTTCCTTTGTTTTGCAAACAGTTTTCATATCTTCCTTCATCTCACAGGATGTTCAAACAACTCTTATGTTCAAATGAAGATATTGTGAAACACTTTGTAAATGAAGAGCTATTCTGATATTACATCTATGGAATCCAGTTTATCTGCAACCCATTCTATTTGTTTCATATCACAAAAATTTGTAGTCAAACATTTGTTCTAATCTGTGTTGAGACTGATCTAATATATCATAACTTTTCCTAATGAGAAATATTATGTTATTTGGAAATCTTCAAGAAATGTGTGTAAAAAATTCTTTTACGTGTGTTGCACTAGTATTCATTAAACAGAAGATGATAGAGTAGTTTTTAGCTATGGTCAAAATTTACTTTAAATTTAGAATGATTTTCCAAGTAAGTCAGGTATAGAGCTTTTTACAGCCAANTTTCTGAGCTCAAATATTGAATTCATTTCTATTAGAAAATCTTTTAATATTTCATCAGGAAGTGAGGTTATAAATCTAACAGGTCTAAATATTTATAGTCTATTTTCCCAAGTCTCTTGCCTATGTTTTTGTCTATCACTCCTAAGTCACAAATAGCTTACTCTACATTGTTTTCTTCCTGCTTCCCTTATTATAAAGAACATCCAGAAAGGCTTACCTTGAGGGATATTATCCCAAAGCAGCTGGATGGAGGACAAATGGATTTCAGCAAAGCCAGTACCAAGTTATTTATACCCACTTGGACATAAACCTCACCCATGTGATCACTTCCTTTATCAAACCCACTTCAACATTTATTAATTAATTCCTCCATGAGATTCCTTAGAGTCATTATGCCCACAGTGTATCTGATAATATGGCTCCAGCCATGTAAAGGATCTATACTGAGAAGTCTATTCTGCAGGTGCCTTCACCATATAATAACTTCCCCTAATGCTCTTGGCTGTAATTAAATAACAGCCATCCCATTGTTATTAATCACTCACAAAATCTCTTGGGCATGTGAATATGGCTTTAATAGCTTAGCAAGAGGTAGTGTTCAGTGATGAAAGATGAGTGAGAATTTACACAGCTTTAAATACTGGAATTCCTCAGGGTTGGGAAGTCTTCTCTAATCTGTCCACGGTGGCTCTGATCCAAGGCTGAGTGAGACCCAGGAGAAGGCTGGTTCAGTGAGCTTCGGGAAGGCTGCTTTTCATCAGGAAGGTGTGCCTTCTGCCAGGGCCAGACACAGCTACCCTCCAAAGAGTCCATCAACAGAGGCAAACTCTCCACTAAATTGTACCATGGAGAAGTGAGAAGTCTGACAGTTGGGAATTATAAAAATACTTACATGAGCAAAAGGCCCTTTGACTCTGTGACCTACAAAGTTTTCAGGAAGGCCATTGACACAGACACCTGTAAGATCCTCATGGAGAAGCTGTTGATACCTGAGCTGGATGTGCCTGGGCAGGTGGATTGGAAACGGCCTGGTGGGGCCCCAGGGTGGTGGCCAGTGGCACTAGGTCTGCTTGGAAGCCAGTGACTGGTGGTGCATTCCAGCTCTGCTTAGCATCTCCATTAATGATCTGGATGATGGGGCAGAATGGACCCTCAGTGGGCTGGCAGTTGACACCAAACTGGACTGACATTTCAAAGGGTCATGCTGCCATCCAGAAGGACCTCAGCAGGAACTTTGTGAAGTTCAACGAGAAGTGCCAAATTCTGCCCCTGGAGAGGTGCAGCCTCATACACCAGTATGTGCTGGGGTCCCCCCAGATGGGAAGCAGCTCAGTAGAAAAGGACCTGGGGTCCTGCTGGACACAGGGTTGAACTTGAGTAAGGAGTGTTCCCCCACAGCAGAGAAGGCTCAGGATGTCCTCAGCTGCATTGAGCAAAACGCTGTTTGCAGATTGAGGGAGGGGGTCCTGCTCCTCTGCTCTGCACTGGTGAGGCCACACCTGAAGGACTGTGTCCTGTTCTGGGCTCCTCAGTATAGGACAGACATGGAAAAACTTGAGACAGTTCAGAGATAATGAAAGGACTAGAACATCTCCCATGAGGAGGAGACAAGAGAACTGGGACTCTTCTCTAGAGGAGTCTCAGGGGGATCTCATCTATCCTGTAAACCCTTGATGGGAGGATGCAAAGGGGACGGAGCCAGTCTCTCTCCAGTGGTGCCCAGTGACATGACAAGAGGCAATGGGCACAGACTGAGAGCTGCTGCAACAGGGTGAGATTTCCCATGGCATGGCAGTACCTCAGCCATGTTACTGCACTTCTCTTGAACTTCATGATGTTCCTGTTGGCCCATTTCTTCAGCCTGTTGAGGTCATTCTGGATAGTAGCGTGTCTTATTCCCAGCATATACTCACTGTATCGACATTCCTATTTATTCCATTGATAACTTTGAATATCTGCTGTAAGTAATGCTGCTCCAGTCTGTCCTGCTCTTTGACATGACAGAAGATCTTCCCTCATGCTATTGAGCACAACAATGAAGTGTATTTTGAAAGAGAACTACCTCATCCCACCTCTCCCTGGGGTCAGCATTGCTATAGTGCCACTTTTCTCCTTGGCTTTGCCTTTGAACACATCTTTCTTCAGTGAAACATCAATGTGCAGCAGCTGTAGTGTAAATAATCTTCTTACTTAAAAACAATATTAATGGCATGATGACATATTCTGGGTAGATATTAGCATAATGTTGCTGCAGCATGGAAAAATATAGGATCATGTAATTGATTTAGTTATTCTTTCACTTTTTTAGAACTAGTTTTTAGTTCACCAGACTTGCGTATAGAGGACATGAAAGCTGGGTTGGAAGGGGCCCTGAGTAACCTGATCTGGTGGGGTTGGAAGTAGATAATCTTTAAATTCCCTTCCAACCGAAACCATTCTATAATTTCAGGTTTCTACAAGTCCTGGTGAGCTCACACAAATGTATCTCAAAGTACAAGAGATCCCGTTACTTCTTGGGTTGACACTGCACGACAGGCATTACTAAAGTAATGGAAGTTTTTGATTTAGAAGATAATCTGCATGTATCATAACACCAGAAAGTCCCTCTTCTCTTCAGTATTTTAGGTTGCTTTTATATTACTTTGCATTTGTTAATTTTGATTACTATAACTCAAATGTCAATAAAATAAATAGAAACTATTTGCATGCACTAGCCAACCATGTAAATATCCTTTATAAAATAAGATTTTTAAAAGCCTTTCAATGCTTTTATTGCAGTTACATCACTTGTATAAAATATCTTTGGTTTTACACATTATTTTTACAATGCCTTGGAGGAGGAGACATTTCTAGGTTAACATCTGGTTAATAGCTTGTCTGATTTCAAATATTTGCAAATAACATGTTGTTTTCTGATTTTTACACTGAGAAAACAAAAAGACAACTAAAACTGTCACCAGTCTTCCAACTTGAAGTAAAATTTCTCAGTGGTTTAAACTGATGTACAGATGTTTTTAAGGCATTTTTGCTTTAATGCTGGAAGAACACAAGAAAATATTAGTCAGAAGAGGTTTTACAAGGAAATATTAAAACATGCATTAGGGTAAAATAATAATTTTTTTAATCCTTTAAAAATAATTATCAGATAAAATATCTATCTGATGAAAAACAGCAAATATTGTGTGGATATATAAAAATCTTTGTTATATCTTTATAATAAGGTGTGTAGAGATACAGAGATATAAAGTGAAAATGTACTTACTGTGGGAGTAAGCAACTCTTTTGACTCTTTCACAGACATAACTTGCATTTTTCACAAACCACGAATAGTATTCAACACAGTACCTAAAGGTGTAGTTACAGATAGGAGATGCAGTTAAAGATAAGAGGCTTGTTATCTTTTATAAGGAGAAGGACTTTGGACAAGGGCATGTAGTGATAAGACACAGAGGAATGGCTTCAAGCTAAAGAAGGGCAGGTTTAGATGAAATATTAGGCAGAAATTCTTTCCTGTGAGGGTGGTGAGGCAGTGGCACAAGTTTTCCAGAGAAGCTGTGGATGCCCCATCCCTGGAAGTGTTCAAGGCAGGTTGCATGGGGCTTGGAGCAGCCTGGGATTGTGAAGGGTGTCCCTGCCCTTGGCAGCAGAGTTGCGACTAAATGGTCTTTAGATCCCTTCCAACTCAAACCAGTCTATTATTCTATGATAAGCACAGCATATCATGCTGTTGTTACTGAATATGGAAATAAAAAGCTAGATTCCAACCTTAATGATGTCATTAGACATTTGGAGAAATGCAGTTGGGCTTTTTTCATTTCATTGGAATACTGAAGCCAGATCAGGTATTGATTAGTGCATTGGGACTCATTTGGGTCTCAGCTGGAGACCACAGACCCTCCAAAATAATCATTGGTGATTGAAAATTTTTATTTGGGAAAAAGGAGCCTGAAGGAGTACTTTAACAAATAGAAAAACTAGTGCCAGGTTTTACCTCATGGCTTCCTTTCTGGAATATCTTCTCTGACCAACACAGAGGCACAGCTGGAAGAACCTACAGAGCTCCATCACACAGGGGTTGATCTTCTGCACTATGAGAGTGACAGGAGGGGAGGTCACACGGGGCTCTCTGAGCAGCGCCTGTGGGCACCCTGGGGAAAAACACAACTCTGAACTAGTCCAGATACTTGTCCCAGTACATTCCTTACTCTGCCTTATCTGGGCTTGGGAAGGAAGGAAGGAAGGAAGGAAGGAAGGAAGGGAGAAAGAGAGAGGAAGAGAAAGAGAGAAAGAAAGAGAGGAAGAGAGAGAGAGAGAAAGAGGGAAAGAGAGAAAGAGAGAAAGAAAAGCATCTGTGGTGTGATTGTCAACTATTTTTCCCATCTGTGTAACTAGCAGCAAGCTTTGGCCATGTGTGGTAAACTGCTTTACCTGCTGAGTATAATCCCCTTAGACAGTGTAATTGCATTTCCAGGTTCACATGTCTCACACACTTTATAGCTCTGGGCAATGGTATGTTATGTGATAGCAGAGGTTATGAAGGTTAAATTTGGACTAATGAAATTCTGTTGAAATAAGCTTGAGTCATCTAGTGCTGACAAGAAGTTTAATATAAAATGGCATTCTTGGGCAGGAGGAAAATCAAGGCTCTGCCAAGCTGAAAGAGATTGCTATGAAACTATTTCTCTCCTGGCAGCACTTGCCCCAGGTAGCAGGAGTATGTGAGGAGTAAGGCACAGACACTGGCAGCTCCAAAACTCACAGGCTGCTCTGAAAACCAGTTGTGTGTCAGAGGCACTACACAAATATCAGCTGGAATTAGCCAGAGATGGGTGAGAGGGAGCCCCATTTCTCTTCACCCCAGCAATTTCACATAAATGTCATTAGGCTTTGTTCACTTGAAAGCAGTTGACAGACCCTGATATTTTCCTACATGGTGTCAATTAAAAATTAATGATTCCTTGCTTAAGTAAACACACTTCATGTTAATAACCAAACATCAGATCATGGGGCAATGAGGTTTTAATGTAAGTTGTCACTGAAAAGTAATGTTAAAGTTGATGAGAAATAATAAAGTTGATGAATAATTAAGACTTGCTTAAGGCCACATTCCGATGAATTTCAGCCTCCACAGAAGTGGATCCTCCTATCCTGCCAGACAGGTGTTAAATGCTTTACTCAAGCTAAGTGTTTTGCCAGCAGGAATTCAGTTTTATCTAGCTGCAAATTGAACAATGGCAGTTTCAATCTGGAGTCATTTTTTTTGGGAAAGAGAAGTCAAACAAAAAAGCTGAAAGCTAAGGAAACTGATTTGGTTTTCATTTTTGACAATCACTTAAATTTAAATTAGCACTGTGTTTGGATAATACTATATTTGTTTAATACTGAAATAATTTGAAAATTAATTTTCTATTACTTTTTTTGATTGCATAGTATATTCATATCATATCACTGAAACTTAAATTTTCACCCATTCATGATAATGTTTATACCTCTTCTGTAATAAATTTCTACTGTGAGCTGTATTTTTTGTGTTCAGTATGTAAGTTGATACAGATAATAAAAAGTAGGAATTTATTTCAGTCTTTCTTGTTTAAGAATGCTCTTTCCTAAGAAATTGAGTTAGTCAAGAGCCCAGAAAAGGCAGGAATCACAGCTGCTCTGCAGAGCTTTGTTCCTCTGTTTCAAATTGCCCCATTATTGTCAGGAGCAGTGAAATAACCAACTCTTGCAGTAAACAGACAGTTCTTTTATTAATTCAATATCACATTCTTGTGACACTGAGATTAAATTTTGCTGCCAGTGAAAAGCAAAGTTATGGTTATTGTGAATGATTTAGACTTTAGGTGCCCCTCCCTGCCTGCTCTAACATGCACATTTACATCTTTTATTAGTTGGCACCCACTTTTGTGATTTAAGAAATGAATTATTAGGATAATGTCTCAGCCCTCAGAACAATGTGGATGGCATCCCTGACTTTGTGGTCCCACTGTTGGATTTATTCCCCCAAATATATGATTGATAGAATCAGGCAGGCAGCTTCTGCCACCATGGTTTCTCACAGAGAGGCATTTGATGACTCCAATTCACGCATCTCCTTGAAATCCAGGATTCCCAGCCTTTTCAAAATAGGCTGTTCCCTGTCCTAGGTTCTCCGGGGTCTATAGTGTTGCACACCAGAGGAGGACTCTGGTATTTGGAGCTCTTTAAACAGAAATAGGATGAGAGAAAACTAAATCTGATTTCAGAATTAAATAGCAATACAAGAGCTAAAATGATGACCATGAAAACCAAAGTTATTTGCCTAACATTTTAGTTCCTTACGCTCCTCTGGTTTAATCTATAATATCAAGCCCAAAAGACATTGAAGACTCCTGCAGTTTAGTCTGATATGTTATCTTTGAATAACCTAGCATCTGTGCTTCTCTTAGACAATTGCCATACAGAAACACAAGCAGATGAGAACAGAGCTTTCATGAAAATCTAGTTGATGATGATCCTTTTTTAGATGAGGAATTAGTTTGCAGCACTGTAAATTCAGAACAAATCTGGAGATTTCACATGGCATGAGTTGGTTTTATCTTTTTATTTATACCAATGAAGAGATTTAAAGCATGATATTTTCTATTGGAATTATTTTTAACAATGAAATCTCCAATAACCAAACAATGCTAAAACTGACACACAGAGTACCTGTGTTAATTCTATCACCGCAGTGTGATCTATGTTTTCAATGTACAGTTGTGTACAATTCACAGAAAAATGGGAAACAGTCTCCTGGACATTTTGGTTGGTTTATATACATAAACTGCCATAAGCAAATTAACCATGAATGTTTTTTCTGCATGGGAATGTTTCTATCTTGCATTACTTTAAACCATACTGCTATTTTTGTTGCATGAAGGGCATTTACTTACTGGTAGCTGAGTAAAGTTTCAGTGTCACACCAGGTCTGTAGGAAGGTGGCATAGAAAGTACTGAGGATGGCAAATCTAAGGAGAGGGAAAAGAATATAACTTGCTTTGACACCTTAAAACAAAAAGGCAGGTTGATTCAAGGAGCAACAGAAAAAAGACTAACCCTGAACTCACAGTTCATTAATAAACACTTACATAGACAGTGATGTATAAATACATTATCAGTCATCTATTTCTAGATATTACTTTTTATTTCATAAATGTGCCAACTGACACACTTTGTTCCTACCCCAGATCAGTCTTACCTGGTTCTGTTTGCATCAGCTTGCTGGCTTCTTGTGGAGACACTGTCTGCATCCAAAACATGGACATGTCAGCTGTGGGAACAGGGACACATACTGCCTGTTATTCATTATTTATATGTCTACTGAGAAAACTTGCTATGTATCAGATAGCTCAACAGGTAGAGCCCCTCACCCAGTACTGCCAGTGGCATATAAAAATGCCAGGATGAAACAGGAAGAACAAAAACTGTGCTTGACTAGATCTTGAAAAGCCTGTGGAATAGGGAAGGGCAGGATTTTGAGAAGGCATGTTTAGGGGGCTCCAAGAGAAGCATCTCTATATTGCTTTTTCACAGGTCTGCTCACCAAATTTGAAGCAAAATGTGAGGGAAGTGCCAAGTGGAAGAAGTGTTTGTGGGAAGCAAGACCGAGTTTTCCCCTGAAGGTAAGAAACTGCAGAATGGAGCCTACGGCTGATTTTGACATTTCTGCAATAAAGCAATCAACTCACAGGTAATGCAGAGTGGGTCTCCCTGCAGGGCCCTCCAGCCCTCAGAAACGCTTGGCAAAGGGCGGAGAGGCGGGGCAGGGCAGTTCCAGGGCTCCCGGCTGCACTCACCGGGGCTGGGCTGCGGGGCCTGCCATGGGCCCGGGCTCCCCTCAGGGCTCCGAGCGGGTCCGGCCGCGCCCTGGGGCCTGGGACCCCCGACCTGGGCTGATGGAAACCACGATCCTTTGGCTCCAGCTGTCTTTGGCCACGGCGGGAACTTCGTGGTGGGGATTTCCCCCCCTTTCTGGGCGAGAGGGATCCTGGTAGCTGGAGAAGCAAGAGACACAGAGAGAGGTCACCAGCACACTGGGGGTGCTGGTGCCCCATGGCAGCAGCAACTGCGACACACTGAGGGACAGTCATGTCTAAAATACACCCAGAAAATCACATCCACCCCTTGAGTGTTTCTCTGGCACTCGAGTGGCCACTTCTCCGCTTCGTTTTAAATAGGGAAACACAGGGAGCTCCAGTAATGTTTGAAAGTTTAACTGAGAACATTTTAATATGTGAGTTTTCATAAACAAAAAAACGAAACTGAAATTTTCCTGCAGGGTTTTGTGTTGTTCTTCACATAATTTATGGTTAATTTCCTAAACTGCTTCTCTGCAGAAGAGAGAAAGCTCTTGTCTGTCTAAAGGTGAGCAGGCAGGTACTGGAGGGGAGATGCTGCGGATTGAGAACTGACACTCGTGGCTAGGAGAGATAACAAAGGTTGGCATGTAGTTAAGGAAATGAAAAAAGTTTATAAAAGACAGCAGGCTGACTACAGGAAATGCAGGCATTTTGTAGGAGAAGGGTGCAGCTGCAATTACAAGGCGATATGAAGGCAAGGTTGGAATTTCTATTAATTTCTACTACAAGCGAGAAGGTGCAAAGCCTTGCTTTTTGGCTTCTGAAATGGGGCAGAGCAGCACTTTTCTATCTTGTAGCCCCGTGGCAAAATTAAATGTACTAGAGTTCATTGAATGCTCAAGTACAACTGAATGTCACATAAAGAAACAGATAAAGAATACAGAAATAAATTGACCATAGAAAATAAGAGGAAACGGTTTAAATAATCTTATTTTTTGGTTTGAAACCAACAACCAAATTTTTTCTTCTCCTCTGCCTCTTTAGAAAACTTATTTTTCTGGTAAAATGACTTTTCACAATAGTTTTTCTGTCCTCCATTTGTTCAATACATTACTGACATCATCATCTGCTATTTCAAAGAAGCTTTTATGCCACCCTTTATTTGGAATAAACATCACAGTTAACTGCACAGTAAATATACATGATCACTTGTCAAGACGTTAATCAAGGGGAATACAAATTTAGGTCTGACAATATGTGCTCACATTTAAATGTCCACACATGTTCTGCTGATGAATCCAATGTCTTGTTTGGGTCTTCCTGCAATTTCACGAAACTTGAGAAAATCGAATCTAGGTCTTTGAGGTATGAGAAGACAAGTTTAGAGCACTCACTATTCACTGTATATTGTGTGAGAAAAAGGAAAGAAATCAGGTTCTGCTACCATAGAAGCAGCTGCTATTTCTAATTAAAGGGGGCTTTGGCCAAGTGTCATCTCTTTTTTTGTTTGTTTTTCAAAGGAGAGAAACATCCCACAGCTTTCAGCACACACAACTTGCCACTGATTTCAGTCTGCCTGCATTAATCTGTCATTGAAAATGGAGGATAGTGATGGGCAGCAGTGAAAGGTGAGCACCTGAAGTGCAGCTCAAACTGGCTAAGTAGTTTTGGGTGGAAGAACCATGCAGGACAATGACTGAATGCATTCATCTCCACTCTGAAGGTAACTCATGTAAAGGCAGGAGGTCATTTATGCTGAGAGCTATGGAAGGCACCCAGTTAGATTTAAGAGCACTAGATACCCTCCCCAGCCCAATGCTAAATTCTCTAAAAGCTCTCATCCTAGCAGGTTTTTTTGTTCCTCCACCAGAAGACCTTGTAACAAAAAATTTAAAAGTTTTTAAAATTTACTTACGTTTATGATATAATTATTGTATTAAATTTTCAACAATATAAAATATTATTCTAACTATAATCAAATACATAGTACTATGCAAATATATAAGCAATAATACAAAATCAAGTAACGTTTATAGTAGTAGCAGTGAGGATGGAGTACTCATTGAAAGAGCTATCTGGATCTGATTTTCACTCTGGTTGCTATTTCCTTTTATTTCCCAGGATGTACTTACCCAGGTCAGAGGATGTATTACTGGAAAATGTGTAATTAATAACTGGAGACTTTTCAAGTATTTCCAAAAAATCAGACAGGTTTTTCCCTGCAAATAGAAATACTTACAGATATCAAGAAAGGCTTGTTCCCAGTATAAATCATTACTGAGGAAAACCAGGGCAATATTTTTGGGCAGAATGATTTTAGCTTTTACCTGTCTGCCCTGCCATCACACAGATATAGATACAATCAGAGTCATTGCTCTGACGCACTGAAAGGCAAAAAAACATAAAAAGGATCATTGTTACCAGTTTTCCTTATGTGACATCATCTTAAACAGTTGAAAACACAAACAAAAAATGACATGTGGCTATGGCAGCTGACCAAGTATGTTCCTTCTGATCTAATTTTTGACAAAAACCTCAAACCACCACCAAATCCAAATGTTAGTATTTTCAGCGGAAAAGTTTCTACTTAATTAAAATTCTAAATTACAAATATTTTTATATGGGGAAGAAAATCTTCAGATAAAACAGCCTATACTTATTCTCTGTCAATCAGAATTGCTCAAAATATCTGTATGTAGTAATAATTCTCAAACCCACCAATTTTTAACAATTAGTTATAAAACATTCAAACAACATAACTGCTCATAGAAACATGTATCTTTCTATATTACACACATACACATAATATATGTATCTTATTCCATGTGTTGCAAGAAAAATGCTGTTGAGTAAGAGCAACAGGCTTCTATCCACATTTTTAGGCTTGTTTTCATGCCAGGAGTAAATGAGACAGATTAGAAAATGACAAATATTCAAAGGAAATGCAAACCTGAGAGAATAGAAGTGGATTTGAAAATTTCCATGAGATAACTGGTGGAGTTTCCAATGACATCAACAAGTAGAGCTGTAAAATCTAGACAACAAATAGAGAAAGTTTGTTATTGTAAACATATATCCCATCATGTATGTCAAATCAAAATTCTCTTTTATATGTGATGATATTTTAGATATATGCTCATACATGACAAAGTTTAAAATATTTTAAAGGTTAAAAAGATTGTTCTGGAGTGGACTGAAGAAACCATGAGAATATTTTCAGAAGTATATTTCAAAGATGATATCCAAAACAATATCAGTGTGTCTAAAAGCAAACTTAAATGGAATTTATCTATTCAAGAGACCAGTTTAAAGTAATACTCTACTTAGTCTGCTTAAATTCAGAAGGAGATCTAAAGCCTGCAGGCTTTGCCAGCTGTAATTGCCTGTCTGTCACGTGGGACCATCCAGGAGGCATTGGATTTTTTCCTGTAGAGTCTGCTTCAGACATTCTGATGATTCAGATGTCAGCCCAAAAAATGTCTGGTGGTGTTGTGGTGGTACTTTCTGAAAGCAACAGGCCACTGTTCTCACTTAGGGAGTGATGGACCTGAGCCCTGAATTTTTGCTGCTTTGGAGAATGCTCCAATCCCCAAGATATTCTGGGATTGCAGCAGAAGGTTATTTGCCAAGGCAAAGTGGGTAATTATCCAATTCGCTTGTGAGATGTGTGGGTCCAGAGAAAGCCAAGGAAGATACTGTGGCTTGTGTGGGCTCACCACGTGTGGCATAGAGGGTTTGGAGTCTGGTCTCTAGCTGCTGATCTGCTCTTGATTTCTTACATTAACCAGTCATAGAATCCAAACACTCAGATGCATCCTGAAATGTGAAATTCTGTGAGATCAGGGCTGTGGATGAGGATTTCAGGTGAAGGGTTTGCCTGACAGTATTTTGTAGTCCATTCAACAGTCCTATGAAGGTATTAGTCCTTGCTTTTCACTTCTCTTGGGCTCACTGAAGTTGCTGGAGTCCCTTGGTGCAGAGAAGCTCTTGTTCATCTCCTCTGGGTTATCTTGGGAGAGAATAAGTGACCAAGGTAATGTATCATGTATTGCTGGCTGTCTCTCCTGTGCTGCAATTTGCATTCCAAGGAGGAAAGGAAGGCCTTTTGCCAGTCAAACCATGCCACTCACTTGACTGATGGCTCCATCCCAGACTGGCTGGCTGGGTGCAGCCACCTGAGACTGAGGTCGTGGAGTCAGAGCAGCCACTTGTCGTGAGCAGTGACTGTTGACCTCCACCTTGTGCTGGTGCTAATCACAAGGATGAAGTCTGCAGAATTCAGGCTACAGCCTTCAGCTCCAAAGGAAATAATTCAGCTTAAGCACATGCAATTGCCATCCTCTTTTGTGTACCCACCTGTCAAGTCGTTTGTCACATTATTCAAACAGTAGCAGTAGTGCATAGGGAACTTGCTAGGGTCAATATTTTTTGCGTTAGAGACTGGAGGGAGAGACAGAAAAAAAAAAATCAGTGTCTTGTTGCACAGGCTGTGGGAGAGAAACTGCTCCTGAGCTGAGAAAAGCACCAACACTCACTGTTATAAATGGTGACTGACACTTTGTGGAAGGCAAACGAGCTGTAAGAGGTGATGCTCAGCAAAGAGAAGAGTTTCTTGGTACCTGCAGAAATACATGCCCACGTTATTAGTGCTTGGAACAAATTGTGAGAACAGCGTGTTTTGACTCTGCTCATTTGGTGTCTAAAGGATTCCCGAGGTACCAGCATGATACAGCTGCCTGGCACTCTGTTCTCATTCCCACTGAAGGAAGGACCATTTGTATTGCTTCTTCCTTTTTATTTTGTTTTTCATTTAATTGAAATGTACACTGGATTATAAGGTGCTTTTGAAAGGCGTCCCACAGGTAATTATATTTTGTCTGTATATAAACCCACACTAATTTCCAAGTTCTCTGGGGCAGACAGCCATCTGCATTATAAATGCTTGAAGGTAACATGCTCCTAGAAACAATTCTGGAGGCAGACAGCACATGTTTACAGGTTCTCCTGCTAACACTGTTAGTGCCTTTTCTTCTGCACTGCTGGGCTGGCAGCTGTGACCTGCCTAGCTGTGTCCCATTACCTCTGAGAGCAGTGCTCAGCATCCCATTCACCAGCTCTGTCAGGTTAATGGCAGCCAGGTCCAGGGACTTTGCAGGCAGCTCTGAAAGAAAAGGGGTGCATGAGGGCACGAGGACCCAGCTGTGCAGCCCCTGCTAATATGTGCTAGAGGTCTGCTAGAATGGGAAAAAAATGAGCAGATTATGTACTGGAGAGCACCAAAAAAATGCTGATCAGAAAATAAAATTCCAGGACCACGGAGATGAGTCTAGAAAATAGCAAGATATAGCAACAGTGGAATGGTGGGCCAAAATTCAGGTTTGACAGCTGTGCCCTTGGCCATACCCTTGAGCAGCTGCAGGAACCAGCCAGCCCTGGCATGCTGGTGTCCTCTCCTGCTGGGCAATGGCTGTTTGCTGCCAACAGAGCAGCAGATCTCTCTGGGCAGGTCACAAAATACAGAGAAAGTGCCTAGAAAATGTTCCCCCTTCCCCAAACTTACATGAAAATACAGATTTTTGGTTTTCAGCTACATTGATGGGTATACTGCTTGCTACAAGAGAATAATTTTGCTGTAGCCTAATCACATTTTTTATCTTAACATGTTTTATTTCAGTTGATGTTACTTATTTTTTTCTCCTAAGTCAAAATTTTCAAAGATTTTTTTTGCTTCCCTCCCACAAAGTTATACAGAAGGAGAGCAGCATGGTGTCTGTGTGAGGGAGGAAGGTGTGTGTGAAGATGACAGAGAGAGGAAGAACAGAGCAGGACAGAAAAAGAAGCACAGAAAGCTGAGATGAGAACAGAATCGAATTTGGGGAGAACTGCAATTTAGCAATGACATCAGTGTTATTTATAGTCAATTTGAAGCCAAGCTGCACCCCAAGGCTGAAAGCAGTGCTTGTCCACAGCATAGAGGAGAGAAAGGGAGAAACAAAAGGGAGCAAAGAGCTGGGAAAGAGAGAAAGGAAAAAGAGAAGAGTAGGTTTTGGGAAGGCCAGTTGTTAACCTGGCCAGGGACTGGGTTGGGTGGGGTAGCCTTGCATTAGGCATGGGCTGGGGCTCACAGACTCTGCAGCAGCAGGGTCCATCTGCTGCCACCCCCACTCCCAACAAGGCACCTCCCACTGCCATTAACACTGGGGCTCCTGGTGAGCTGCCTGTTACCTGCAGTAGCCAGCACTGCCACCTGCTTCTCTTTCTTATTTTCTTTTCTTATGCACGAAGCTGAAAAGTGAAGGGAGAGACTGAGAAACAGTTTTCCTTGTTGAGCTTGCCTCTCAATATTCAAAAGAAAAATATGATGGTAAATATTTGTAAAGATCTTCACTAGGCTTGCACACAGCATTTGCTGCAAGGTACAGCGTAAAATGAGGCCAAATCCAAACAAATCCTCCATTCTTTGTGCAGGTTGTTATTTAGAGCAGTCGTGCAATTGAGGACTGTTGTCAAGAGCTGTGTTGCAGGAGGAATGGGCTGAAGCTGGGCTCAGGAGACTGGACTGGCTTTCTGGGATTCTCTAGGTGACCAGCTGAGGTGCAAAGCAGTGGTTTAGAGATTGCAGGACAAGTTGAAGATATGTGTTTGGGATTTAGGTTTGCTATCTTACCAGAGGAGAGCTGAGTGCCTCCTAAGAGTAATCCAAAACGCTCTCCAAATGATTCAATGTTAGAAAATGCTAATCTGCCATGTTCTTATGAAGCTTCAGCTTCTCAGCCCATCCAGGTTCCCCTTTATTTATGTTTATAAAGGAGAAATACCCAATAGACTATGTATAATTCAGGATATATAAATTATGATACAGTGTTAATCAACAGTATTAATAACCCTCAATTTGTCAGAGCTAAATTTGGATTGACAATCTAGGTGGAAGGAGCCCTTCCAACCTTCTCTCTATTTCCTTATAAACTTTTCTGATCCAAGATTTTTGGCATGGGATCCAGGAATAGGCTTCACCTGGTCTGCTCTGCTGAATGACATCAGCCCTGGAGCTCCAGCCCATCCGTCTTGCCTACACAGGGTGAAAGACCCAAACCTGCCACAGATGTGGGAATGGAGCTATGGGAGCAATTGGGAAAGAAACTCCTGGGTCATTCTCTGGGGAGCAACAGACCATTGTCCTTACCTGTGCTGAAAACCAGAAAGAGACATAGAAATCCCAGGCTCATCTTTGCTGCCACATGCCAGCAGAACCCCTGCATTATGGATGCTGACTTCTAGCAGGTTTGGCTGGTCTAGGAAAGAGAAATGCTCTTTTGGTGGTGTTAAAATTTGTTGCATTGAGCGATTTTGTCCAGCCCTTGTCCCAGAATGATCTGACCACAGGAGAAATACCAGATTTCTGTGATGCAGAGAAAGATCAGTGTTGGAAATGACAAAAAACCAGAGATCCCACAATCAGTATTTCTTCTGTGCCTGTGGGTGCCATGAGTTTAGCACGTAACTCTACCTAACTGGCTTTTCTGGGGACCTCGTAAGGTTGTCAGCACAACCCTCTTCTCTGACAGGATGACCTGTGCCTAAAGGGCACCTGACACATCAAGTGCCTAAAGCCTTTCTGTTAAAACAAGATAAAATTTGCTTATGTTTGGTTTCAAACCAGAAATGTCAACTGAGGTCCTCTTCCACAGATATGTTACTTTTCTGATCATTTCTGGTCTTGTATTTCTGTAGTTACCATCACCAGGTTGTGTCCTGTGCTGCCTTGCCTACCTGCTTGCGAAAGATTAACAGTGCTCTGCCTTTCAGACCATGAGCTGCTTTCCAGGTTTCAAAGATTTAATTAGATGTGGTTAGGCAGAGGAAAAAAAAAAAGGTTTCTTTTCATGTTTCCCCTGGCTTTGCAATATCAGAACATGCCAAATAACTCAGTAGTTGTCAGAAAGTGAGGGACTTTATGAAAGCTAGCAAAAAAAAAGTCCAAAAAAAAATTTTTTTTTAATATTCTGTTGGAGTAGCTAATCTTGCAAGTATGCAGCGAATCATTATCTTGAAGACAATTTGATTAGAAAACTATTATCATCATATTTAAAATATTTTTCCTATTGAAGTCACTAGAGAATTAACACATTCAGAAAATGGCTTATTTGTATTTAGTGGCTCTAAAGAGACTCTTCCTTGGGATGGTGAAACAATACTAAATATTTCTGTGTTGGAAATGTCTGTGTTTGCAGGTCTGATGAGTCAAAAGTGTGTAAGTGCCAGCTCTGCTAATTCAAGCAAAGCTCTGAGAGTATTCAAGCAGTTCATCCTACCCATTCAGTCCATCTGCCCAGTCCTTTTTACCCAGCCCCAAGACTGGACTCCTCCACAGTTTCTGCACAGCACGTGCAGAGGAAAAGAACTGAGGCAGAAAATGTTGGCCAGATCCCATTCCCAGACTCCATACACCATTACCTTTCTATGGAGTAATTATGCATGGACACAGTCCAGTATCCCACGGACAAGTCTAGCACCAAAAATCCTAAACCTGGCTTTTCTTGCAACAATATTTGGGATCTGGCAAACTGCAAGACTACAAACCATGAAAATATTGCTACCATGAAAATATTGCTGTCATGAAAATCACGGGGCCTGATTCCCAGGCAAGGCTATCCCTGATTCCAATCTCTGGAGTTTGAAGCTTCCTGGGACTTGTAATAGCTCTTTTTTTTAGGGATCTGTGGACTCTGTAATTAGGGAAGACCAGTGTGTTAGCTCAAGCCTGCTCACAGGGTGATTTGATAGAAGCAGTGGAGGTGTAGTCTACATGGAGATAGGTATAAAACCCATCCACATCTCTGGATTCTGCTCATTTTTCAATCATATTTGTTTTGGTTCAAGGAAATAGAGGGGAGTTAGTGAGAGATGCTCCTCAGTGGAGCTGAGTATGAGGAACTGGTTCTTTGCAAATGTGCAGGGGCTGTTGGGGAGTGCAGACTTTGGGAGGTGGAGAGTTGGGTGATCATGTAAACATGTGTTTTGGAGCAGGGGTCTGTGGTGGCTGATGCATCTGTATAATCAAGCCTCCTATTAAAGGGGAGCTATTGTGTTGTGTCTTTGTTTGAGGTGTGAAGTGTGGTGATTTGCTGCTTTTCTAATAGACCATTATGAATTTTGATTGTAGCATGGGAAGTGTCACCCTAGCTCTGCAAAATCTGCATTAGGATGAGCCGTGCTCCGTGATGATGGTTCAGTGTTTATGGGCCACAGAGCCTCTGAGCACGTTCCCCATGACCTGTCCATGCACACAGGAGGGACCAGGCTGCCCAGCCTGGGCTCTCCCTGTGCTCATTGATCCAAGGGACATCAGGAGGAAACACACAACAGAGGTGCTGTCACTGAGCTGTCCCTGAGGTGCAAGGCTGGTCAGCTGGAGGGTCTCTGCAGCCCTGACTGGTGAAAGACCCTACACCTCAGCCCTTCACAAGGATTTTGGCTACATGGCAGGTGACCCAGACTTAGGAGGTAGGAGAAGAGGGCATGCCCTGCCCCATTTTCAGTCTGTCCCTACAGATCAATGCCTAATGTTCAGCCACAGTGAGGAAACTTGATTTCCAGGACCTGCTTGAGGAATACAGGCTCTCCTGGGTCACCAGTGAATCACACTAACTCTGAAATCCTTGCTAAGAGCATTTCACAGACTGATGTGAAAGCACAGCTGTTTTACAAAGGTTAATAAGTAAAAGGCTAGATAGCAAATAATTTCCTATCAGAGATCTAACTTAGTACTGATTAATTTAAACTGGCCAGAGTTGTTCATGGTGGCAGGACAGGGAAAAATCATTTGACAGAGGACTTGATGTAGCAAGTTAGAGCAGGATCTAGAAAGAGGAACACTCCTAAAAGACAGAGAAGAGGCAAGAGGTTTGACACATGAAGGGACCATCTATTTTAGGAAAGAGAGAAAAGCTGTAAAAGTACAAACAAAACAGAGCAAGGTAAATTGTGCTTGGAAGCATTCCCCACACACTGGGGGATGCTTTCTCACTCACCTGAATTGTCAGTTCCCTGCTGAGCTGCTCCTCTGTGCTAATCAACACCATTTTCTCCACACACAGTGCTGATTTCCAGCAGGAATTCAGAGAAGGCATTAACCTGGCCATATCACACTACAGACTCAACCAAGCAAAATATCTAACAATAGGGACAACAGGAAACATAACCTGGAAGGATGGATCACACAAAGACAAATCCAGTTCTATTTCTAGCAAAGAAATATTGAGTATTGTTGGTATAAAATGATGGAAAATACTCCATTTGTGCAAGTGCAGGTTTTGCCAGGATGCCATATTCAACACTGGTGTGTTCTCTGACCAGCACAAAATGCTTAAAAAGAAATTGCAGATAGATCTTAATACTAATGACATCACTCCATGATGGATTATCCTTGTCCCTTGTTTGGTAGAGACTTTGATTTAAATTTGAAGCATTAGCTTTTAGCTGCTTCCCAAAATATTTTCCAGCATTAACTCTCTGAAATTTATGCTATCCAACTAGATTTCAAAATCATGTGTGACAACTATTCCTAGAACTGTTGCCTGAAGTATCTTATCTCTCAGCAATGTGGATATTAGTGATATTAACTCTTGCAACACATGTCACATTTGCGTTACTCTGGTTATTTGATATCCAATTTTTATTTATCAGGGAAAAGTCTTTATTACTTTGTAACTGTATCTCTCTTGAAGTGACTCCACTGTGATGACTGAAATACATGTCCAGATTGCAAATATGAAACCCTCATTGTCCTTCAGATCAAAATCACCATTTCCATTCCAGACTATACTGAGATTCAGAGGCACTGAAGGCACAGGTGCCTCAGCCCCGAGCAGGCAGACAAATCTCATAAACTGACTCAGAGAAGGGTTTGCTTCCAAACATGTATCTGATAAAGGCTGAGGGTCAAGCCTTTGGTTACAAATTCTCTTTCACCTCTACTGGATATAACAATCCTCCTCTGTTTATTTTAAGATGAGTGATACTAGTAGAATCTGTTTTATTTAGAACTGTTGATCCATGGTTCCCTAAACTGCTGAATTGGAGACTTTAATCCAGTTCAGATTACTTTTATACACACATGAAGATTTCTTATTAAATCTCTCTTTGCTACTCTGGGTTAACAGCAATCTTAAACCAATGTGTTTATTAGCTATGCTTCAGTAGAACTCCTTTTAATGTGGCAGGTAATCATGAAGTTTGAATTCTTTTCATATTTCCTGTACAAACGTAGTGCACTCCAATATCAAGCAGTTTCCTCATGTCTTCATGCTTAACAGAGCAGAATGTAAATTAAGAGAACAAAGAAATAAAAGAGGAAAGTCCTTGAGTACAAATTTCCTTACCTTCATTCAGTTGCAACATCTAAAGGTCATGTCTCATTTTAAGCACACCATCATCCACCAAGTCTAAAGAAATATTTCAAGTTAATGTGAAAATATGCCTGTTACAACTGCATGCTTCATTACATTGATACAATTAGTTTTTAAGTTCAGATTTATTTGTGTGAGAATGCAATACAATGCAATAAATATACATTTAATAAAAAACCATCTAATTTTCTATGTTTCCACTGAGCATTAATAGCACAGCTGAAATGGTTTCCTCCAAGTACAAACAAAACCACCAAGATTTGGAATAGTTAATATCAACTTACCTGATTTCTCATGACAAAAATTATTATCTTCAGAGCCTATATAAAACTGGAGGTTATTGCCAGGTCTTAATAAACACTTTGTGAAAAACTTTGAGTAGACAGGTTTGCTAATCTTTCCTTAAAATCCAGTGAAAATTGTTATCCTAATCCCTGAAGGACTAACTAGAGGTAACACAATCGTAAGCACACAAAGTGCCTGTTGAATCCTGCATGGAAAGGCTCTGTGCAGGTCAGGTGGGGCTTGGAAGCTCCTTTTGGCAGTAGGATTGAATTGTGGAGGATTTTTTTCCCTTTTAAAGGAACAGCTCAGCTTACTGCAATTAGAATGATGCCACCTTTGATGGTGAGAGGTAGGCAAGGGCGAGCCCCTCTGGTAAAGCTTTAGCCATCCTTCAGTTCAAACAAGGGACATTGTCAAGACGGCAGAGATGACACCTGAAGGGTATCTTAAGTGTGGAACCTCAAAAGGAATAAAATGGCAGTCAAAGCAGGAAAAATTGCCTGGAATCATGGTTAAGTGGTGAGGAAGAGAGAGAGGTCTGGTCAGAGCAATGACATAAGGCAATTTCAGTGATGCTGAGTGATATTTAGTAGTATCAATGGGAAGATCACTCTTAAAAACAGTTGGTGAAATTCTGCTCCTATTTACTCCAGCGGGCTGGGAATAATTCTTCTGAAATCAGTGAGTTTACATGCAGCACTGTTAAATTCCAATAATCATCCATTCAGTAATTTTATCACAATCCACCAAACATTTCAACTTGCAAAATCACTCAAACCATTGCAGTAATTAATAAAGGAAATCTAAGTGGATTCATAGTCCATTTATGAAACAGAAAGTGCTTTATTGGCCTTTTTATGTGTAGGGTTGGGCTGTGTCCCTGTCTGTCCAACAATCCGGAAGCCACAAGGCAACTGCAGGGACGTTTAATAGAGCGGTAGCTGGTCAATTAGATGCCCACACATCTCTGCACATGCATGCACAATTTTTCCTTGTTTTCTTTCACTCTGCCTTTCACAAAAAATCCTTGTGCAGTGGGGTGTCACTGTCTAATATTATTTATTTCTATATGGAGTTTGCTATGGTGAAAAAAGGAAAATATTTGTGACTGAATGCTGCAGCTGAAGGAATATGGAAACACCTTTTCTTTGACAAGACTTACTTTTACTGACTTAATTACCAGTTGCTCAATATCACATCAAGAAGGCTGGGATGAAAGTCCTCTCTGTAACAGCTGACAAAACCAGGTATAGCCAGGAAAATGTGTGTGCTGGGATCAGTTCCAGCCGTTTGATGTTTGCCTGTGAGGATAATTAGACTTTCAGCAGGTTTTGCCTCATGCTGTGTTTTACCCTGGGACTCTGTAATTTTAACTTTCCTCAGCTGCTGAGCAATGCTCAGGTGACCTGGGAGGGGGCTTTTGTTCAGCCCCAACTTTGACTCTTGGGGACAATGCTGTGTTCTCAATCAGAACATCCCTCCGAGCAAGTAGCTTTCTCAGGAGTATAGTCTTTACATGCCTCCTTTTTCCAGCATCCCTTTGTGTGGCAGGACTGTGTCCATAACTAGCATCCCAAAATCCAGAACAGCAAAAGAAGACATTTTTAGAGTCTCTTAGTAACATGGTATAAGCACATAATTCATATAAATTACCTGGTAAATGCATTCATTTAATGAAGGTTGCACAGGGTAAGGCCCTGATAATGCAATTTAAATAAACACAAATTCAAGGGAATGCCTGTGATTTATCTGTAAGACACAGTGTGCTGTGACATTCTGGTAAGGAAGGAGAAAATGAGGTCTGCCTGTTGGAGCTCTATCTCTCTGTAAGCTGAGAGCACAGAGTGAGAGCAATGTTCTTCTTCCTTCTGGCTTTTTCTTAGGCCTTTGGATGTGATTGAAAGCACACATTTCTCTATAGCAACTGCAGTGTGTGTGAGTGACTGCAGGAGCTCCAGCCATACAATCCTGGGACCTCAGAACCAGCTTCCCCTCCCACCTGCTCTGTCCTGGTGTGACAGTGTCCTCAGGTATGGCCACCCTCTGTCCTGGCTGGGCTATGAACCATCTCTGCCCTAAAAGATGAGCTGTGGCACCTGGAACACTGTGGTACCTTAAGCACCTCACAAACCTGTCTGATTTACTGAGTTAGAAAGGACAAATCCAGCTGTGCCTCTCTCTCACCAGATGCTGATGTGCAAGAGAGGACATGCTGCTTTTAAATAGAGCACAAAGAAGCAAGCTTAACCCAAGTTTATTCCGGAGCACTAAAGTTTTATTTTCAGTTAGACTTCATTTTACCATAGCAAATATTTCCATAAAAACATCTTTGAGTGGTTGTTTAAAAGTTTTTGTTTAGAAAAGGAACAATTGTGTAAATTCCATTTGTTCTGAAAAAAACTGCTTGCACTTCAACGCTTCTCTCTTAGTCCTCTACCATTACAATTTTACAAGATACTTAGTTTATTTTATTAGGAAATATACTAGCTCTATAAAAATTTCATTTCAAGTTTTACCAATATACTTCTATAATATTTATTTTTGGCACAAGTTTTATTAAGGAAAATTCTCTAAATGTAATATTGTTTCTTTGTCAATCTTTTTTCAGAAAAATAAGATTTCACCTTCTAAAAATTTATATATATAAGCACAGAATTACTACGTTTGGAAAAGACCTCTAAGATCATTGTGTCCAACAATTAACCCAGCATTGCCAAGTCTGACACTAAACCACACCCCCAAGTGCCACATCTGCACATTTTTTACATGTCCCTAGGGATGGTGATCCCCTGGACGCTTCCCTGGACAGTCTGTTCCAGTCCTTGACAACCCTTCCATTGAAGCAACTGTTCCTAATGTCCAACCTGAACCTCCCCTGGTGCAACTTGAGGCCATTTCCTCTTATCCTGTCTCTTGTTACCTGGGAGAAGGGACCAGCCCCCACCTGGCTACAGCCTTCTCTCAGGGAGTTGTAGGGAGTGATGAGGTCCCCCCTGATCCTTCCTTTCTCCAGGCTGAACACCCCCAGCTCCCTCAGCTGCTCCTCAGACTTGTGCTCCAGAGCCTTCCCCAGCTCCACTGCCCTTCTCTGGACACACTGCAGCCCCTCAATGTCTTTCCTGCAGGGAGGGGCCTAAAACTGGGCACAGGATTTGAGGTGTGGCCTCACCAGGGCCCAGCACAGAGGGACAATCTGTGCCCTGGCCCTGCTGGCCACACTATTGCTGATACAGACCAGGTGCCACTGACCTCCTTGGCCACCTGGGCACACCCTGGCTCATGTTCAGCTGCTGTCAACCAGCACCCCCAGGTCCTTTTCTTCTGGACAGCTTTCCAGCCCCCTGGCCCCAGCCTGGACCACTGCATGGGGTTGTTTTGACTCAAGTGCAGAACCAAGCACTTTGTTTTGTTGAACCCCAAATATATAGTTACATATATAAACAGGTATTTACTCCCATTCATAGAACTTCTTTCCCATTTCAGAAAGTGTATTTAGAATTGCAAACAGTTCCTGACATTTATACAATTTTTTCTTTAATTTTTCTTGTAAATACTTTATTAAGATTAGTATTAACACCACAAAACATCCTGAACAGAATGAGCATTAAGCTCTACCCACTGTTTTCAGTAACAATGTTTTGTATATTTATTAGTGTAAAGTAGGGAACACTTTCTTTTGAAGTGTCTGACAATGGGAAACTGTTTTTAAATTCAAGCATGCTCTTGAGGGAGAAAAAGGAGAGATACTGGGGAAAAAAGGAGCCATGGAGATCATGAAAATGTGTAGTGGTGAGAGGCATGAAGACCTAGTGGTTTTCTAATCTGTGTGTGAGTTACAATACATGAGATTTTTACACAACACTATGCACTTCTCCTTGGGGGTTTCCAAAGATGTTAGTTTGTGATCAAGCACTTGGCATTTTTAAACACAAATCCTCATAAAGCCTTGCCTAGATACCAAGAAATTTCAGCAGTCCAGAACTTACTTAGAAAAATATTTAATGACCTATCCAATGATTTTATTTCTGATAGGATATGTGCCAGACATGTAACTAATCCCATCCAACCAGCCAAAACATTCATAGCACTTATTACACCTTTTTTCATGATCTCTGGTCTGTACCCGACACAAAGAAGCAGGAGAAAAGCTGTGTTGCTGTCCCAAACCCATTGGGCTACCAGCCATTACCTTAGAGGGCAATTTCTTTAAAGAATGTCTAGCTCTCCTGCTGCTCTCTGCTATGGGACTTGGCTTTCTTGATTCTATCCCTTCTCTGTGGTCCAAGAAGATGCTCTGTGTTCCAAGAGGATGCCGTGTTAATCAAGTAACCATTTTTTCCTGGCAAGTCTTAAAAATCAAAGCATCCTGCAAAGAAACAGGATACACTGAGAAAATTCCACTCCTGACACTGTTGCTTAAGCCATGCTGAACTCAATTTTTACCCTTTCTAAGCTGCTGAGTCTTATTCTGCTTGGGTGGGGGACAATTGTACAGGATCCCTGAAGTCCCATATAGAGGTGAGCACAGGCTGCATCCATGGATATAAGCAGGACTTTGCCTGAGTATTAGTATCACACCTTGTTCCCATTTTAGAGTCCATTTCTTAAAAGATCAGACCTAGTGCCCCACTGAAATTCAGTGATGTGTCAGGCTCTGGTATCTGGGTGGCAGCCAAGGGGAAATTTTAGTGCAATACCTTTCAGTACAGGTGAACAAAAACCAGGTGGGTCACCTGTTGTGTCAGTGAGACCCTCAGGTAAATGTCCTTGCTGTGCCTGGCAGCTGCAGGGCTCAGTTCAAACCCTTCAGGTCAAGCTGGGACATTCCCTGCTAAGGCAGTAATGATAATGAGGGGTAAAGCTGTCTACAAAAGTGAAGACACTTGAAAAACCTCAAAAAGTTCAGAATTCCACGCTCTGGTGGATTAGTTTTAAAAAACACAAACTGTCACTCTTTGGAAAAAATAGATAGAACTAGGCTGTAAGCACCTGGAATTCACTCTATTTCTTATTTAGTTATTATTTTTATTTAAATTGAATCATTTAATAAAAACAGACTCAAAAACACAAATGTTGCAGTACTAAAGGATCTTTTAATTATTCCCACTTTACAGTGATTTAGAACTGGAATAAGACATGAATATTTTTTTTACCTACCACAAAAAATTTAAAAACCTTTCTTTAGGTTGTATTTCAAATGCTCAGTGGAGCTGATTCCTTGGTGACAGCCATGAAACTGAAGCCACAGAGAATGCCTTAAAACCATGTCTCTGTGTCCAGCTAAATCTTTGGGAAAAGCTGATGTTTCACGTGTTTCTCTCCTGTCTCATTCAGACACAGGACCACGCAGAAATGCAGAAACAGAACCAGGGGCAGAATTCAAGCAAATTCCCTGCAGGAGATATTCTGATCATGCCGTTGTGCCATTACTGTATTCCGTCTATATTTTGTTTGCATTTTCATAGTATTTTAGCACATTAATGTCTCCAATATGAAAGCATTTTCCTCCCCTTTTTATTTTCCCCCACACATATGCTCAAAGCCATATAAATTACATGACCAATAAATTGAAAGATATCACAAATAATGGGATCTACTGTGTGTTGACTGGGCTGGTGTGGAAGGCAGAGAAAACCTACTTGTAGCTGAGTTTAGTCTTTCCTAGATGAAGTCAAATGGGTCTTTGCCAATGTCTCTCCTGGGGGTACCTTTGACAGTGTGTTCTTTGAATAGGTGTGAAGATATCAAGACTTAAATGAAAATAAATCCATCCACATCATAATTGAAATTTCTATTTATTAATAAGTGGTGCAGTTTTTAAAGACAGAACATAAAAAAATCAGTTAAGAAGTATTGTTTGCATAATATATTGAAATAAACATATTAAATTTGTTCAAATATTGGACAGTGCCAGAATAGAAATTACACATACAGTTTAAAAATTACAATAAATAATATTATAAAGAGCACTAAAGGCCACTTGTATAAAAGTTGTGTTCCCTTGTCAGCCAGAATCTGAAAAGCATCTTTGTAGCATGGAGAAAATTTCAGTGAGCAAGGCACAAATACTAGTAATAATAAGATGCCATAACTAGAAAACAAAATGCAGTTGGCTAGGTAACCTTCAGTCTCAACGTGTTCTTCATGATGGAAATAGGATCCCATTTTCAGTATTTTGCTTCACTTAACTTCAGAGGGAAGCTACTCAAAGCTGAATTGGGAAGGATCAAATCTTACAGCCTAAAAAACCAGAAGCAAAAGTGATACCCAGGTTCTTCATTCCCAGAGTGCCCAGCTAAAAACACTTGAAAATGCCCCTTTTTCCTCTGCACCTCTTAAAATAATCTTCAGATTGAACACTCACATCCAGCTGAGCTCCTGAAAAAGTGACATCCCACCAAATTTGTGAGGTGCTGTAGGAAATTTAGGATTGCAGCCCTTAGGCACCCAGAGCTTTGGGGTGGGGGCTGTGGGGTGCAAGGAATCCAGACCCAGCTCTTTGCTGTCGTGCTCTGCAGTAAGCAGGATGGATTCAGTTCTTGCCTGAGCAGATGTGGCACCTCTGCAGCAGCTGGGCTCCCAGCAGGGATGAGTGTGCTCCTTACTCAGCGTTTTCTGACTGCTTCAGGCTGGGATCTTGCAGACTGGTTGCACTCGGTGCCCTCTGAAGGCCACAAGGGAGCGGCCCCGCTACACCCCCGTTCAGGTTTAGTTTGCAGCCCTCGTGGGCCACAGTTTGAAACAGAAACATTTTGAACTATTTCCACTCTGGACAGAAACAATGCAGCAACGTTACAGATAAAAACAGAGCAAATATAGCCAAAGTCAGTTTGGGGATTTTTAATCAATCACGGGTTGAATTCCCTTTTATTTTAATAGGAGCCAGACTGATAAATTCAGTGCAGGGAAAAGCCAAGGCAAGGACAACAGCCATTACCCGACTAGATTTTTTTTTTAAGGGTCAACTCCTAAAATAGAGCATAAACCACATTTATCACACCTTCATACTTCAACTAAGCACTCACTTTTGCCTTAATCAAATATTTCTAGTTTGCATCTAAAATGAGGAAGCTTAATTGATAATAATGCTGCAAAGAGAGCCACACAATGTAAACACAGGTTCACCTTTTTGAAAACTTCTGGACATGTGGCATTTGTTAGGAACTGAAAATCAGTCTAAAAATGTAGCCAAGAAAAATGTCTCCAGATCAGTGCTGTCCTTCACAAGGAAATTTACAAATAAAGAGAGATTAGAACCCAGCCCTGATCCCAGTGCATCACTGTGAAAAGGTTTCTAACTTACTTCAAGGAGAGCAAAGATCCACAGTTTCAAATTATGAAAAACATCTCAAGGCCTGAAATGAGTCAACAGTCATCAAAGTCATTAATACTTTTTCATGTTAACTACATGTAAACAAAGTGTTAGTGTCAGTCGAGATGCTAGAAAGATCTGATCCAAATAGAATTGATAACACTTAAACTGAAACATCATGCAGAAGAAGGTATAAATCTAATTAGTTCCAATTATGAAGACTATTATTGACCCAGATGCCTCTCTCAAGTGAAATTATGAATAGAGATTCCTTGTGTGTGGAAACAGATCCTGACCTTTTTAATCTTACTGGGATTACACATAGTTTATTTTGCTTTGTCCAGTATCTATGGCAAGCACATAAACCACAGTTCCAAGGTGGATGCACTCCCTGGACTCACCCTGATTAGAGTCTGATGAAGTTTGTGTGCACATCCCAGATCAGGGATGGTTTCCAGATCTCACCTTGCTGGTGACATCTTGAAACATATCTGTTGTCAGCACAGACAGCAGAACTGATGGATGCCCTATTTTTAATCCCAGTGATGTAAAGGGCAGAGAGCTGCTAAGAGCAACACCCTTATAAACAGAGCAGTGACAGGTTTCAGTGCTAAGAAGGAAAAATAAATATGAAAATAAGATAATCAGGGCTGCCTGTCTCTTTTCTTGGATCTCCTTCACAGGAGCCACAAATGTCCACTGCAGAAGATCTTGCTGAGTTTATCACCAGTGCTTTTTAAGAAGAGGCAGATCTTATCTGGCATCATTAAATATTTCATGATGTGGCTACAATACCTGACCTGATGCCTTTAAGCTGCATATTGCAAATTGGTGATTGCAGGCTAGAGAAAATACTAACTTGAAGACAGTTCAGCTGCAAAGTGTGCAGAGTGCAGGGGAGCCCAAATCCTGCTTTCTCTGTGGCTCTACTTTGTGTGCAGGTGAATATTCATCCAGGTCTCTGCCCTTGCTTGGAATTTCTCTTGGAAAGAACATACCTTTATAATAAGTCTATTTATGGATTTTAAGCCTGGTTTAATATTGAGAGAAAATTTCTTTTATATGACCTGTCATGGAAAAGAACAGAAACCTGGACTGAAGAATTTCAGTGGGAATTGGACAGGGAGATGCATGGCACAGCCACAGTCAAAGACAGTCACAAACAAATTGCTCAGACTGCACCTCCTTTTTTGACTGCCTTGATTTCTGATTGCTTAGATATAGAAAGCATCTAAAGAAGGACCAAACTCAGATGAAGTCAGTAGGAATGACAGACCCTTGACATACAAGAAAACTGAAGCAGGCTTGTCTAGTACATACTTACATCAACTTCAGGAGTGCAGCAATGTTAAAGTAATTTTTCATTCTTTCCATTCTCTTGTCATGTGAGGGTTAAATCTCACAAATTGCCAAAGACATCTATTACTATTTCAGAAAGCCTACAACAGGTACAATACAGGTATTTCCAAAAATCATGAAGGCCAAAGAAATCGTCTCAATATGCCAAATTATAACGAATTACACTTTGGTTATTTAGTTCTATTCTTTTCAAATACAGCCACAGGACTGTGCCAAACAGATTATCCTTCAGATCAATGCTACTTTGTCAGTTAAGTAATTACCAAAATTCTGCCTCATACCATCATAGTGACTGGCTTCAGAACAGCCTCACGGACACAGCCCTGTCTTCAAAGGCTGTAACTGGTTTGCATAATTTAATCCAGTAACAACAGCAATTTGTTCCCCCTGAAGATCCATCCCAGAAGGATGAATCATGATTTAGCTGAAGCAGATGAAGTAAGAAGATCCTAATCCTTTAGATGTCTCTTCCAATAGAGAACAAACAATGAAGATGAAGGCAATGCCCACATTTGGGAAAGAATAGAAGCTCCCTGGATGGAATGACTGTTACAAAATGTCAACAATACTGAGGAATTAAATCAAAAGTTTACTATGGTGGGAAAAACCCAACGAAGTCACTTCCACTGGAGTGCTCTCTATCCAGGGCTGTGCAGTACCCAGTAAGCCCTGGGAAGCCCAGTGACGTGTTCTTGGCTCTGACTGGAAGTGCCAAGGAGGCTCTGTTGTGCAGCTGCAGTGTAATACAAACAGTCAGTCTCTACTTGTCCCTTTCCTAGCATCTTACTTGGGCCAAATCCTTGCATCTTTGTTGGTCAGTGCCCTGGCCATGGTGGGGGAGGTTGTTGTGTGGAGTGACAGGGGTCGTTCTGGACGTTAGGTGGGGATGAGCCACGGCACAGGGGCTATACCTTGGATCAGTGGGGGACAAGTGAGAGCCTTCACACTGACTGTGTGGTCTCTGATCATCTGACACTGAAGCAGGTCACCCTCTGCTCTCTTTGAAGTTGGTAGACATTTGGTCATTGTAGATAACTGAGTTAAAGGTGAGATAATCTCATCCTAAAGTTGACGTGTGTGCCCTGGTTCCTGTCCCCTGTGCTCATTGACTCTTTTTTGTGCTCATTGACCCTGTGCCCTGTACTCTTTCATTTCCCTCTGGCTGTAAAGAGTGCACAGCCATCAAACTGGACATCACACAGATGCTATTTCATGGACACCTTGACTGACACCAGTTAAGACCTGTATAGGATATTTGGATATGCTAATTTCATTAGCTTTATAGGTACTACATTCCCACTGTAGTGGTGAGATCTTTGATTAATTTCTTTTCAGTAGTCCAGTGATTTTCCTGGTCTCTTCCTACTCAATAATTTCTAACTTACATGAAAAAATATTTGGCTGAGGTCTAGGGAGCATATTTATCTCTGTTGTTCAGGGACACATGACAAAAGTGGTGATTATTGATTCATATATTAATCTTACATATAGCACACATTCATGGATTTGGAGCATTCCATTTCCAAGAGAAAATGTAGAGAGAAACAGACCCTGGCAGCACCTCACACTGTGGGACTTGCAGAGAAGACAATAGCAACTTTCTGCACATCTGAGGAGCTCAAAGTACTTGGCAAATATTAGAGAATTGAGCCTTTCAACCTGTGAGCATGTGTGGAAGTGTAACTCCCAATTAACAGGCTGGGAAACTGAGGCTGAGTTACACTGTGCATCTTACTTAGCAGCACCTAAGTCAGTAGAAGAGTGGAGTGTATAAACCTGGAGTTCCCTATTCTGAACAACCTTATTTATGTAACAGAAATTTGGCCCCATAAGTACCAAATAGACTTAGCAAAAGATGTTCTAAAAAGCAGCATTATAATCCTACTTGGAGAAATTTTATAAACATTAGTGAAGATTTTCAAAATAGTTTGAGGGATTTCTATTACATTTTACAATAAATAAATACCTATGGTCAATCCCAGGATGTGGCTTTGATGATTTAAAATCCTACCCTTAATTTCATTTCAACATTGTATTTCAGGGGTAGTTTTACAAGAGATCACATGAGAGACATTTAGTTAACAAAAACATGTCAATTACGTCATATTTTGACTAAGCTTTCCCCTTACTTTTGATATTAGAAATTCTTGGCTTGGTTGATTAGAGATTGATTTGCTTACATTGGAAAATTATTCAGACGTAATGTTTCCACAAAGGGATTTTGCTCCTGAAAATCTTTTTATTTTGCTGCACTGTTTACAAAATGTAGCAAGGACCACTGTATCTTGTCTGTTATCAATTCACCATCGTGGTATTGAAGAGTACCAGATAGATAGGTATCATAGAAGAAATCAGCTGTACCATTTATATAGGGCAAAGTCATGCAAACCATGCTCAAAACTAAGCTCCTTAGTTTTGGTAGCATGAAAAAAACTGCATTAGTAAATTGTATGAAATGGTGCAGAATGACTACCACTAATATCACATGCATCTTATGCAGCCATTGGTGTTTTGAGCTAGTAAGCTTTGGGTGTAGAGTAAGTGAGATATACAAAGTATGCTTACATTACAAGGAGAAGTCAACCAGTGACTGCCCCCACACGCACTTTTAAACTGGCTTGTTTGAAGGGGTCCATATTGAATCTGAAATTCCATCTCCTGTAGAGGACAAAGGCATGGAGCCACTTGGTGTGAAAGGGTCTGTGTCTGTGTCTGTCTCCCCCTCTGCCAGGTAGCGCTTCTCTCTCATCCAGGCCGATCCCCCGTTGGGGCCGAACGGGAAGTCGTCTCTCTCCTGGGAGATGCTGAAGCCGCTCGGGGAGCGCTCCAGTTCCTCGTGGTTGACGGAGAGAAGGGACAGCGGAGTGTCGCTGTCTCTCGTCAGGCTCCTTCTCTGCCTCGGAGACACCTTATCTGAGTAAGGGCTTTGAAGGTCCCCTTGCGAGTGGTGGCTAACCTGGGAGTCCATTAATGTAAATATAGGCAAAACTGTTGGCCTTTCTGCATATGAAGTTGAGGAAGGTGTGGCTTGCAGTTTGCCAGAGTTTTGCCCACCTATTGATAAAGGTTGTGAGTGAGTCATATGGCCCCTTGCTGAGAAACCATAGGGGCTGACTTTGTTGACTGGAACCTGCTGGAAGTTGTAAGGAGTTTCACGAGAACACTGCTCAGTGTACTTATATATTATTGTTTTTAATTCAGAATATTTGTTTTCTTCTCTCTTCTCCCTTGCAGGAGAAGCGGTTTCTTTCAGCGGACTTATCTCAGCAACTTGTATCTGCAGCTGTTCCATATGATGCATATGCATATCAACAAGAAAATCCAGTTTCTTCCCCATGTCATTTACCTGAAAAATACCAATGTCATGATATTACCTCAAGTCAGTTGCTCAGAAACAGTCCATGATTCCATACGTGCACTGCCCCCAGCAATAATGTGCTGCCATCTTTATTGGTCATGAAGGTATGTATAGGATAATAATGACCTTCCCTCAGAAGCTGGGCTGAAATGGATGACAGCACTAACTGCCTCAGAATAAGAAGACCCATCCCTATCAACTGTGCCAAAAAAATTCTTAGTCTTACTGGATATTTAACAATCCAGTATCCAGTAGGACTCTGTAACAGCATGACAAAATCTTGATATCAATGGGAAATAGCTATTAACAAAATACAATATATGGAATTACCTTTGCACACAGACATGTTTTCTAACTCTTAATCACAGAATCATCTAGGTTGGAAAAGACCTTTGAGGTCACTGAGTCAAATTTATAACCTAACACCACCTATAGTCCCACAACATCAGGGTTATATGGCAGGACCACATATCCTTTCTCTTTTGGATAAGGCCCAAGAGCAGACAATCATTTTGAGTGCCAGACCCTGCAGAAAAAGGGCTTGCTCACAACAAACACCAGATATGGTGCGCATGGAAGTTATAGGAATGAAAAAGTCCCACTTCAACATCGTGGTTTGGATCTTCTGCCATACAGAGTGACATTAATTCAACAAGTTTCAAAAGACACACTTCCCAGGTAAGTAAATTCTTTCATGAAAAACTAGCAACATAGTTTTGTGATCATTAGAAGATCTCTGTGAGCGTTCACCACCATGAGCACAATTCTGCTTGGCTCAGCCAGAGCCATACAGAATTTCTGTCACCTCTATAATTTTGAGCAAGCACCTCAGTGTCTGTCATTGTCATGAAATTACCTACCTGTCTCTCGACTTTAACAAACTTGCCCATCATACTTTGGTCTTCAGTATCAGCTGTAGATGCTTTGGCTACATATGGTTCATTTCTATAAAGAATTGGTAACTCTATTAGTGTTCAGTATCTCTTTGCATCAAATAAGCAATTTCTAACAGAAAACAAGATTACCTTCTTGTTGATTTACTTATATAGATCCTTGGAGCCCTTTTACTTCTTTATACAAACAGGAGTGGAAGTCTATTCTATGTGATGCTAACACATTCCTAAAAAATGTAATCTTGATTTTTATTTTTGTAGTTCAAGTTTAAGATAGAGATTAAAAAACCCCAGAAGTTCAAAATAAAATTAATCTCCAGCTTGTTGGAATAATTCCATTTTTGTGAAAATCACTGAGACAGTGCAGTTAGTGGGTCTACAGATGGCCATGTGTTTTTAAATCTAATTCTTTATAATTAGTGTCTTTGGAGACTGAATTGAAGTTTCAAGTATGAGTGTGGTTTTTTTTCTCAATTTCATTATATCTAATAGTACATGTCAGAGATTGGAAATGCTGAAAAGGGACAGTCTGGTCTGGAGATTTAAAGATATGCCAAAGTCTAGAAAACCAATTTCTGAGCACTTGCTCTTTAAGACAATTTGGAACAAATATGCTCTAGAATTTTCAACATGTCCAGTTCTTCTCTTTCTGACAAAATCCAAAATATAGCTGTGAATAAATCTTACTAGAGCAAAATCTATACCTAAAACATGTCAGATTTTCCACACTGGGTTACAGGTGATATCGGCTCATGCAGTGTTTGCCATCTGCTTTCCTCCCCAAATGACCAAAGCCTCTTCCATACACTTAGGTCTCTGTCTTAACATTTATGTGGTTTCAGACTTTTCCCTGTGTGGGATAATTTATTTTCTTCAAGATTGCTTTTGTTCTGAGCAACCATGACAGCTTTGTGGACAGATTGTTGATGGTCTTGTGTGGTTCTTGATGGATATTTATTGACAGATTGATAGTTGTAAACAACAGAAGAAATGTCATTTATTATTGAAGATTTCTATGCACAATATAGCAATAAAATAATATGGTGCAACTTTCGCACCCAGAAACCTGGTATTACAATTTATTTTGAGTACCTCTCACAATCATTGGTTTAAAAGCAGCAAAATTATAAATCTCTGTTTACCATTTGGTGGGGCTTTTTTCACTTCAGGAAGATAACTAATTTACTTTCAAACTGTTGTTGATTTTTATTGAGCTTTTAAGTGGGTTTACAAGTTGAATATTAGAAATTTAGCACATCAGTAACCAAATGCATGTATTTAATTTAAAACCATATTTTCAAGCTGTGGAGAAGCTGAGCTGTACCATGAAGAAGCCATTGTTCAGATTTCCATCACACATTGTTTTTAGGGAAGCTAGTGACTTTCTGGTTCAATGTTTACCCATATGTATCTCATAGCAACATATTCTCTCAGTATCATTACTATAACAGTGGATGAACAAAGATCATGCCTATTGGAATGAATTAACTTTTTATTTCTGTACTGTCTTGTGCTAAATATTAGGTATAAAAGAATTCACCTGGGAGACTGTTGTGAAGGATAAGAAAAAGCTCCTCCCTTTTGGGATTTCTTATGCTTGGGAGTAGATGGAGGTCCAGGTGTAAAAATCATATCTACTCTGAAAAAAAGAAAAGTGCAACTGTGTAAGTCCATCTCCAAATGCTAACACATGACAGAATATGCTGTGCATCTCTGAAGCAAAGATTCAAAAAGGAAGCACTTCTTGGTTTGGTAATATATTGAGGGTTGTGATGTGTCTGCTCTCTTCTGGGTCACAATCAATGCACTGAATTGCAATTACCTTGTAATTTAATGGTAATTAAGTAATGCTCTAGCTCACTGTTTCCAAACTTCAACATTTGAAACACATGACTTCTTTTCCTTCAAAGGAACCAAACAGCATGATTATCAAAAAATATTCAATAGCAGCTGCTCTTAAAAAACATCAGGAGAGCCATCAGATTTTGTGCAGGGTAATGAAAATCAGAACTTGAATGGATTTTCCTAATAAACCAATAACATTCTGTCAGTCATTGTTTCTAATTGTCAACAATACTTTTGTCTTTACTAATTATTCTTTTGGCTTGAAAAACATAACTTTAAATTAAGTTGCATAAAGAAGTCTACTCGATTTTTTATTTGACACAAAAGCAGAAAGATTGTTTGGAGTGTTCCAACACGTGTAGTGGTTTCACTAATAACTAAAGAGTATAATAAATAATTATACTCTTTCCCTGTACCTAATACCCTTTAATTTGTCATATCCAACTTCTCAGGTGCAAGTAAGTCTCTGTTTATTCAGCCCACACCCCAAAATGTCCACATATCAATCAGCACTAGTCTGCAGACCAGTTATCTGTATTACTGGACAATCCATGCAGATACCTTGCATGGTTTCACAGTGCCCCATGGAGTTTTGAAAATGGAACTTGAAAAAGCTCCAGGCAAGCCTCATGAAGCTAGCTAGATGTTGGCTTGGAGTTCCTGAGAGCAAATTGAACAAGAGATATCCCAGTGCATGGAAAATCACTTTGAAATAAGAAACTACAAAATTCAGCAGAATTATCAGAGCAGCCTTGCAAAGTCAAGGCCAGTCCAGACAAGGCCCAAATGTGCAGCAAGAGTTGCACTCCCCCAGCCCATTCTTGAGAGAAATGAAGGTGTTTGTGTGGCATTTTGCTGTTCAGAGTCACTGAGGGCCTCAGGGAACGTGCTGTGCAGAGACTGAGCTCTGACAGCTCCACACATCTGCCCACATATCTGTTCACACATCTGCACACACATCTGCACACACGTGCACTCAGGCCCACACAAATTTACAGCTCCAAGCTCTGATCTGGGCTCATGGCTCAGGGGATGAGCAGCACAAAGTTTTGTAGATGTGCCTCAAAAGCAAATTGCAATGAACCACTTCTGTGAGAACACAGCTGTGGATGCAGATTGCACCTGAGCAGTCACAGAGGCCTAAAATTCCAAATTTTTTTCAGATGGATCTATTACACCTGAATGAAACCTTCTGTGCTGATGTACTTTTGCACTTTTATGGGATGTTTCACTAGGCACAGGTCATCAGAGAATCCAGCCCAAAGAAAAGTTCATGGAGAGCAACTACTGCTTGTATTTGTGGTCTGTAAAATGGAGAGAAACTTGATCTTGATCAAATAAGGCAATGGACAAGAAAATTCACAGGATTTTCTAACTCTCACATCCTTGTTCTAAGTCTGAGCCAGTGGTCTCTCCCTGCAGTTATCCCTGCTAGTTACTCACTTGCCTTTTGTCTTTGGGAAAAGGTTTTCTCATGGACCAGCTACAAGATGCAAAGGCAGAGCTTCTTGTGGGTGGTCTTGTACACAAATAGACCAGTATGTTTTTATTTTGTCAGCAAAGCTATATATTTTCCCCATTTACCAGAAGGTTCTTACCTTGCCTGAAGGTATTTTATTCTGGAAAGCATATCAAGATGCCCTGCTGAGTATTGCTCTATCACATCCTTTACATCATAAGGCCTCAAAGTCTCCTTGAATTTTTTTTTATAGAGACGAAACTGTAGTATTCTGCATAATAAACAGAAAAATATATTCATTTATTATATAAATTCCATGCTGAAAATTTCCAGTTGTATCAAAGTATGGATGAGTTCTCTGAGTGTTTGCAAACTGAGTGTCTTATTTCTAAACAAGGCAATAAAACATAAACAAAGAATATATAACATCATACCATATTTGAAAATTTATAATAGTTGGTTTTTCATAATTATTAGTCTAAAACAATTGGTTTAAAACTTCAGAATCACAGATGGAACTTGACTTTAAACAACACAAGTCACAGGAGATTTTGAAGCTGTGAAGTTGAAGCTGGTTTTTTTATGCTTCAGCCTATTATAAAGATGATTTATAGTATATGCAATGCTGAATCATTTTCATCTTGGTTTTAATTTTACACCTGGGAAAGTTTTGGATAGGAAATACTAATTAGATATGAATGTGGAAGTTAAGAAGTTAGCAGCAGTTCAGGTTGTGAAGAGGTGAAAACTTTTTAGAACTGCCTGAAGTGTCCTTGAAGAAAACAGCAGTATTACATTATTGTTGTTGTTTTAATGATAATAATATGATTGCTGTTATTATTGTTATTATTATAAAATAACCTAGCAATTAGTAACAAAATTCTTACAACAAGGTACACTGCTGGCCAGAGCTCTTGAAAAATGTTTGGCATTCTTTTTTTTCATCCTTTTCTGTTAATACATTTCTTTAAATGTAGATATCTTGGTAGATTAAACAAATAGAAAAAATGTATTTAAATAATGAAATCTTACTCTTCATCTGGTTTAGACTTGGGTTCTGGATGTTTTCTTTCTCACTTTCTCTCCAGGTACTTGTTGGTCTGAACTAGGAAATTGCTGTCACCTATTAAGATTCTAACTTGGTTTTTTTATTTAAGGTTGGTGGGTTTTTTAATGTCTTTAGAGTCTATATAACCATTCATTTAGCAAAGATAATTCTATTACAACTTTTTAAGGGCTGCTGATTCTTTAACTCTGTTTATTATAAATATTTCAAGGTTTCAAAATTATACCTATGCCTATTTTAGCCAAAATATATATGATAAAAGCAAAACTACACATTGAAAGACTTAAATGAAAAATAGGGATCACAATGATAGCAATTCTAATTTAAAATCTCCTTGATCATGACCCTGAAATCCATTAAGTGGTTTTGTCTGAAAGAATTGCTCCCAATTAATGTTCAGGATCTGGGAACACTACACAAAGAAAAAAAGAAAATCTTGGCTCCTTATTCAGTTTAAAGGGAAATTGCATGAATCAATTAGATTTGGACAGGATGTGGGAAAGAGGTTTTTCAAAAGTAAGAATAACATGTTTGAAAGCAAGCAGGTATCAGGGAAAGAAAGGGAAAGCTATGGAGGACAGGGATGAAGAAGCTTCCAATGGGAAGGAAGCAGTCATGGGAACATGAGCAAAGCCTCTGTCACCTGGCTTTCAGCAGTCTTAAGAAAACTTGGAATTTTTAGTAACTGATTCTCCTGCACCCAATTTGAAAAGACCCAGGAGGCTACATATAATGGTTATATAGATATAAGTATATGGTTATATTTTTATTACCATCTTCCCTGAAGTTTTTCTAAGATAAATGTGAGACACTCCAGACTTGTAGTATTTCACTTGGAAGGTGGTTAAGACCCTAGCCCAAAAATTAACAACTTCTGGAATAAACAGGAATTGCAATGAAAGCACAGTATTTTCCCATGGGGACATTTTTCTAGGAAGGAGAGTAAAAAATACTGCATCAGAGCATCAGCAAATTAATTCTATGTGCTTGATGTGCTAAGCACATAACCAAGACTTACTACGAGTTTTCTAACCCTAGGGAATATGTCTTGTGACATGAAAATAGAGGTGACACATGTCACAAGCCAAAACTGCTTCATCTAGGACCTCAGCATCTATAACAGCTCAGCATCAAATATAACAGCTGAAAAGTAGATTGCACACTCATACAATTGAGAATAAAGAAGAGTTGAGTCAGCTCAGTTTTTTATTAAGCAAAAGTTCCAGTTTCATATAAATATTAGTCACTAAATTGAGCAAGATGCCATATTTATATAGCATTTTAACAAGGAACAATACACCATATTATTTTATAACAAAAAACACCGTGTAGTGTCTCACAAAATGGCACGGTCAATGTTACTGAAAAACCTCCCTTCTTCACACTTTCAACAGACTGAATAAGGTCTGTCTCATGTTTTTGACAACATTAGAATTATCTCATCTATTGCATCTAAAAAAAGCAATAATAGAAACAGTGAATCAACATGTAGCAACATGGTAATGTTATTTCCTGAAGCCTGAGCATTCAAAAAGACAATTACCTGACAGCTCGGATGGCTGTCTTGAATGTAGGGATCATATCTTCCATAAGGAAATCACTACTGTCACCTCTGTCTTCTGCCATGGGTTCCCCTGTTCCTGCATCTGCAAGGCAGGTCAAAAAACCAGCTATGTTAACATCTCAACACACAATATTTAGAGGGATGTCTGGTTGAATAAAGCACTACATAAAGTAAGTACAATTTAATAAAGGAATATCTCATACAGCTTCTTCTTTCACTGGTCAGATCTTGAAAGGGATTTAATTATTTTGAGACAGCTGTAAGACACATTATTGAAGGATCTCCTCTCAGATTCCAGCATTTCTGAAACACTGGGAACTTTTCTTGCTTTCCAATGGATCTTTGCCCAAATTATTTTACATAAAGGCTAAAACAGGTTGTAGAAGCCAAGTTCTCCTCTCACTGGCACCACCTGGAGCTCATGTACCTTCATGAAGGAGAAAATCAAGTTCCCCATGTGGACATCCAGGCTCCATCCATGGTAGCATGTCCAGCATGCACTGGTGCCAGCTGGCACAAGAAAGGGGGAACTGTTATCTAAAGACCATTTAGATGTCATGGGCAAGAAGAGGAAAATGTGTGCTTAGGGAAGCTGAGAGGAAAAATGCCCTATAATGTTGCATGGAGACCCAATGGGAATCTCTGAGGGGAAGCAGGCCTGGGGAGAGAAGGGGAGGGAAGAAGACATTGACTCTATAAGCAAGGTTTAATGAGATGGCAGTGAGGGCATATTTGAGATGCCTGGACACAGGCTGCTGCAGGGCTGGATGCAGGCCAGGAGGGAGCTACCTTAGCATAGTCTCCTTGCTTGTAAACCAGGCCATGATGGCATGTGCTTTTTGGGGAATATAGATTGACTGCCCAGTGTGCCTGCTTTTTCCAGGTCAGAGGCTGAATCCAGCACTGGCTTTATCCCACACCAGCTGCTGGTTTTAAGAAGGGCACTTGATTTCAAGCACCGTGTTGCCTGGACTCCAGGACTCTTTTTCCTGGGATTCCCCAAATTTACCACATAAAACAAGGTACCAGACATGCTTGTCCCAGAAAGTCACAAACCTCCAACAGAATATGCAGAAGAACAAAGTAAAATGGGGAGAACAAGGGATGCATAGAAAGAAATCAACACAGATGGGCTACCTTCTGAGCTTTGCCAAAAAGCGTATGCTTTCATTCGGAATGCAGTGCGAAAACGCTCCTTATTATTCAAGACAACATTCTTAGGCTCTTTTGAAGGACTTTCTTCAATGGCATCTACATTCAGAGGGGTAAATAGCTTTCCTTTAGTATTGGTACCACGAACCCGATCCAAGAGACCCAGCTTTTGGCTACAAAATAAGCAAAAGTAATCATTTTCCTCCTTTGTACACTATTAACTTGTTTTCATGACGCTTTAAGTATATAATGGGCTAAATAATTGTTTTGTATACAAGGACACTGCTGGGGCTACCATAATTAATTAATGTGTTTGTAAGTAACAGTTAAGCTCCACAGATAATTAACTGCTTTTTATGAGCATTTTTTGGTATCAATGTTGAAAATGTTACCAGAGGGTCTTGCTATCCTCTCCATACAAGGTATCACAGTGCTTCAGCTCATGTAGCACACCTGAAGCAGTAGTTCTAGTATTAAGACACAAAACACTACTGCTATGGGCAGGGGTGTCATTCACTAGACCAAGTTGCTCAGAGCCCCATTCAGCTTGGCCTTAAAACACTTCCAAGGATGGAGCATCCACAACTTCTTTGGGCAGCCTGTTCCAGCATCTGACCTCCCTCACAGTAAGGAATTTCTTCCTAATGTCTAATCTGAAGCTGCACTCTTTCAGTTCGAGGCCATTCCTCCTCACCCTGTCACACCCTTGTTAAAAGTATCTCTTCTGTTTTCTTGCAGTCTCCCTTTAGGTACTGGAAGGTGCTCTAAAGTCTCCCCAGAGTCTTCTCTTATCCAAACATTAATCTCAACTCTCTCACCCAGGAATAAAATGAAGTCAGATGTGCTGTGAACCAAATAAATTACCAGCAAAACTCTGGCAAGGCATTGCCAAGAACTGATTAGGGACGTGGTAGGGCAGGCCACCCTGATTTCTCTCCACCATGACCTACAGGAGCTGTAGTGAAGTGACAAATTTTATTCCTGTAATGGTTTCTTGCATTGTCTGTCCTCTTAAGAGAATTACTGCCCTAATACATTTCTCCTTCAGTGACAACACAGAGATAGAATTTCATCTACCTGCCATTTTACCAGCATCACTAACCCTCCTGACAGTCTGATGACTGTAGTGATCTTAAAGGTAATTTCTAAGACCACTAAAAGGACAACAGAAAAGGAATTTTGCGATTGAGTTTATTAGCTTATATATATTCTGAACACTTTGTAGGTGAGAGATGGTATAAATATTTTATCTGCTTGTTTACTTTGCTGCTTAAATATTTCTTAATTGAACATGTGTTTAAAAAAAAAAAAAAAAAGGCAAAAAAATAAGGGCTAAGCCATGGGAAGAAAGTCTGCTTTTTAGCACATTCCTGGGACAGCTCTAGGGAGAGGTGAATTGTGCACACATGAACTAGAGGCAGTTCTGTGTGGGATGCCAGGTCAAGCAAGTTGGGTGTGGGGAGGCAAGAAGCTGTTATTGCTGGCAGGTTTCTGAGAGCCACAGGTGAGAGCAGAGCTGAAGGATGAACAGCCATGGTTACCAGAAGGAAGAGTTAACAGGTATTCAGTGAGCTATCCGTGCAGGAGGCTCAGCTGCAGCCACTAAACCTGCTGGGAGGGGAGGCAAGTGTGGGGAGGGTCCACTGTGCAAGGACATAGTAGACAAAGATGGAGATGTGTGTGCAGACCTTGGAAGTGCAAAAGAAGGACCTATTTCTGTCTCAGAGCTCTGTCTGTTGCAGTGTCCCACCACAATGGATGTTATCTCAGCACTGAACATCACAGCTGTTGCAAGTTTGTTTTGTTTTGGGTTTTTTAATGTGAATTGCTGGGGTCCTCATCTCTACTGTCTGTTTCTGATCTTTGACCCAGGAAGTAATGAAATATGGGCTTCCCTATCAGAAAAGTTGCAAGCACTAAACCTTTGGGTGTAGGAAGTTTATTCAACCCTTCTGATTTTTCTTTTTCTTACGAAAATACTTGTGAATGTAATTTCTGCAGCCTAGGAAATCAAGACACTTGCTCTGTCACTGCCTGTATGAAGTGCATATGTGTGTGTAAGTACTGAAGTGGCAACTAATAAGGACTTTGGTATGGAGACACATATTTAGTCCTGATATATCAGCATTTCCAGGAGATAAAAGCATGGATTTTAGTGAAGAACAGTCTAAATGAATGATATCTATATAACTCAGACTTTGGCCCAATGTCATTTTCTGAAGGATTCATGGCATGGGGGAAAGATGCATGAAGTACAGAAAAATGTATAGATTAAAATCAGGGATTGCTTCCTTCTTTGTAGAAATATACGATATATTGCTTATCTGTGACAAAATATGTTTTGGTCAGTCTCACGTTTGGGCTTAAAAACTCTTTTTAAAATTTATTTCCATAATTCTTGCTTTTGGGTTGGAATCTTGATCTGCTTTGCCCACCAAGGTTCTGTCAACACTGAACTGATGGTGGGGTCTGAGTCCCAGCAAGTGATTTGTGTTCTAGCAACTTAGGGACATCCTGAACTCTCTTTTCTGCATCATTTTCACTTCTCTGTTTCAGAGGCCATGTTTGAGAACACTATTGCTTTACAAGACAATTGCTTTTTAAGTCTCAATTCTCTGTGAAATTTGGATTCTTCAAGCACTCAGCTGCCATACATAGGGCAAATATATACAAAAGAAGATAACTAATGAGCAAGTTTGAAAGGGCATGAAATATAAAGGTGAGGAAATAAAAGTAAATGAAATTATTTGCGTGTGGGATTTTTAGGTGGGTAAAGTAGGAAAAATAAATTCTCATGTCTCATTAACAGTAAAATCAAAGTTTGAAGGAGGAATTAATTTTAAGAACAGTCAAGTAGAGTCTAGAATCATGGCATATCACTGAAAAGAATTTTAATGCAAAGAAATGCACCAAAAATCTAGTGAAGTGATAACAGAGTCAGTGAGGAAATATAAACTGATGGGTCTGAAGGTGTTAGAGTGACTGAGCTTGTGAGAGTGAGCATTTCTTTAATATAAAGAAAAAAAAACAATGAGTCATGGACACCCTGGTGGTGATCTTTGCAGACTGAAGGAGACTGCAAAATAAGATACAAGAAGAAACCAAAGCAGTTTTAGGATGAGGTGATCTGTTCAGTGATAATAAAATGACAGATTTTATTTCTGAGTCTGAAAAAATTGTGCACCAGGCTTGTTGTGGACATCGGCTTTCTCCAGGTGGAGGGATTACAGGTAGACAATAGATGACTGACAGATGAATCTCAACTGAAAAAAAGAGTCAAATGGTCACATACTACACACTGGCTTTGAGAAACGTACTAAATGTCACAGGAGTTGAGTTAGTAACAGTACAGAGAAGCTCTCAAGAGAAAAATATCTTTAAGAAACAGAACCTGAAAGGCAAAGAAGCAGAAAAATAGGTGAGGCAAAAGACTGCTGTTTATAAAAAGCTGTTTAGTACTATATTAAAATAATATAGTTGTCATTACATCTGGCCTCTGACTCTCTCTCCAGAAACCTGCTTAGTTCTTCAAAATACATTTCCAGTTGTCCCCCTATGATAACTGCTTTGTATACGAGAAAAAAAGGAGGCATAAAGTGAGGTGAGGATCTGTAGGGATTGGACCAGAAGGAAAAGGGTCAGTAGATGATGCAAAGTATCCAAAATATAAATTTAGTGATTTTTTTAAAGTATAGGACAGAAATATAAGCAAGATATGCAGAAATCTGTCATAGAGTTATGCAAGACTTGGACTGAACAAGATTTGATATCCTCCTCATAGATAAAATCAGAACAAAATATTCCTCTGCATTCAGCACAAAATCCTACTTATTTGCACTGCCATTTTCCACTGCATATGTTGGCACGCTTATTTATAGGGTGGGCTTTTTTGATTTTTTTTTTTTTTTCAGTGGGGTAGGACTTAAGGTAGATAATACAAACTGGAAGTATTCCCAAATCCTCTTTCCAGAGGGTTTCTCAGCTATCCCTGCTGGTAAGTGTCAGTTTAGGAAGAAACTATTCTTCCCAAAGTGTTGCTTGAGCATCTTAGGTTTAGAAGCTAGAACCAATCTGATCTGTCTTAAGCTATTAAAAAAGTTAAACTTCCTGTCTAAGATTACTCTTTAGACCCATTTCTACAATCAGTGAGAAGTCAGCAACCCTAATCAGTGACTGGGGACAGTGTGGTTCAGCTTGGGATGACTTTACACTTGGGGAACCTGGCTCTTGTTATTGACTACAGAAAGATCTAGATGAGAAGTCATCTAAAAAGCAGGTCTCTAGTCTAAGCTAAAGTTACCTGAGCTGAAGCCTTCCTCATTAATTGAATCCTGAAGATTAACCCTTAAAGTAACATTCAGATTCATAGCAGAATATTTATGCAACAAATATGGACAATTGTGTTCATATCTGGCAGCCAGAGCAGTAAAATCATAAGAAAGTAATTCATCAGCTTCACATCAAAATATACAACCCCGTGTCGTATACAAGAGAACCCAAAACAAAACCCAAGCTTCTTTCCAGATAACGACTATCTGTCAGCAGGAAAAAAAAATGGACTTTATTCTCATTTCTAAGGAATGAAATCTGGATCTGCTGGGGTTTTAGTTTTCATTGATCTTTTTAACAGTCCTGAGGAAACGTTTGTTCTCATGGCACAATCTCCCTCATGAAAGCAGCATGCGCACGGCTCAGTCCCGGGGCGTGAAGCATGCGCAGGCCACACCATCCTTCATGGGAGGGGCTAGCACAGTGGTTCCCACCCACAGGGTCACCTTCTGCTGTTCATCTTTCAGACTCCTCCTTCTGATGTTAGCTACTCTTCCTCCCCTGGGAACAGTGGTCCCACTTCATTTGGTTTCCTCACATTTAATAAAATATGATTTTCAACTTCCAGCACAGTTCCAGAAACTGGGGAGATTAAAATCCATCCCAAACATGCTGACAAAAATGCAGGGTAGTTTCTCTGACTAGCTTGGATACGTTTCCATTGCTTGTCTTGCATGTTATTGCATTCTCTCCCTTGTGGGTTCCAAACCCTGTGTCTTTGAAATGGGACCCAGAATGAGAATTCCTTAACTCTGTGGTAGATACAGACCACCAGAAAGGGAGGAAGGTGAAAGTAGTGCAGCTTCTTCCTACCTAAAGAAAAATTTAGCTCCTAAATTTCTGTTCCCCAAAAGTGGGAATTATTTTTGACCACCTGAGAGGTTAATTTGATGGTTTGATATACAAGAGATGGCTGGCTTCTGCAGCACATGTTTTACCCTTGCTCAGGATAGAGTGGGAACCACTGAACTAGAAATATTTTCCAGAAACAGTCATGCAAATAAATAATGCATTGACATCCCATCATGCAAGCCAGATACTCTCCTCTCTATCCTCTTCCTAGTATTGGATTTTCATAAACAAATAGTATGTGTATGAGGAGAAAAATACCGAATTAATTCAGAGTGAATCAAACAGCCCTCTGCCATTGATTTACCACTTTCACTTTACAAGGACAAATGATAATTGGGAAATTTTTCCATATTTTTCATTGTTTAGAATCACTGGAATCACTACTGGAAGTAGAAGGAAGTCATGTTTACTCCAGCATTTTTGTACCTTATCAGCTGAACTTACACGGGTGAACTTAGCTTTGGAAAGTCATTCTATATGAGGTTTCCAGAAGTATTCTGTATTCTGCTTTGAACACTTCCTAATAGAAATTAACACCAAACTAATGTTATGACAGACATGAATTCTGCAGTGAACCTGTTCAACTGATCTCAGAGAGGCCATGAATTTTCTTAAGACAAAACTAAGACCATTCTGCACTTCTGAGGGAGTTCTAAACTTTAGACCATCAGCTTTCCCTTTTATTGAATAGCATTCTTTCCTTCAGAGAGGATTTCACAAAAATGTTGTCTCAAAATAGATGACTACAGCTTCCTGAAAACTACAGACTTCACTTTGCATCCAGAATCTTGAGGTCTAATTTTGCAGGTTTCTAATTTGTGAGGAGGAAACATCCCTTCTAAGTCAACAAATTTCCACACTCCTTGGTGGTGTACATCCTCGCTGGTATTAAGGGGTAGGTATGACCCAAAATCCAGAATCACCTACCATCCAGATTATTTGCCCATAAACATGAGCACAAGTCAAAACTTCAGCTCAACTTTGATGTCCTTCAGAAAAGAAAGAGCCTTTACATACACTAAAGGCCTTTGCTTAGCCCCTTCTCTCATCCACAGTTTCTAAATGGATTTGAGATGGATGAAAATAAACAATGTCACATAAATCTATGGGAAGAATAATCCAAATCCAATTTGTTGTGGAAACAGGATGGATATTTTTCATTAATGGATGCAGTCATTGTAGGTAAAAACCATAAGGATGCTGACTCACTTTTTGCTTTAAAGTGAACATATGTATTAAGCACTAGAAAACAAATCAAACTGAAAAATCAAAGTCTCTTGACTATTTTGCATGGGCCAATCATTAAATGAAAAAATGGAGTGCTTTACTTGCTGGTCTCCAAAAGCTGAAGAGCTCCAGCTAGAAAAGCTGAGTTGCATGTTGATGATTTCACATTTGTGGAATGAAGTTGGAATAAGGACAACGAGCTAAAGTTGAATGACAGCAAGGTGTGGGATAGAATAAAATACTTTGCAATTCAGACAAAATATTATTTATAGTGATGTGTCTTTCATATCCCTGAAATACCACAAATTATTTCTATGTCTTTTTGCAGGAAGGTAAAGTTCTTGCCCCACATCTTAGGTCCAGTTCAGCAAGGTATTTGAGAATGTCACTAACTTTATTCAGATGGTCAAAAGTATCCACTTGTTTTCCATTTGCTGAACCAGAACCTGCAAATACACATGCAAAGATGTTGTTCCACTGAACTCAAATTCAAAGTAACTTGCATGAATTGTGTTGGCAGGGTTGGGACTGCATAAGGAATAGCATTCAGCTCTTACAGTATATTTTTCTTACAGTAAATTTCTAAATTATTTGCAGACAAGGCTCGTTTCATTTCCATTCTGTGGAAACAGAGAAAAGCACCTGTTTCTAAGCAGATAACTGGGACATCCAGGATAATATCCTATGTTTTCTGAACAGCAGAACAATTAACTATTTGCAAGGTCATGCAACTCTTTTTATGCTTAATAAGTTTTCAGTTTTATAGTCCTTTACTTTTGTTGGTGGTTAGGTGAACTACTGCAGTAAAAAAAGAAAGTGCAGGCAGAGAATGGCATGCAATAAATATGAAAAGAATAAGGCTCAACTGTTATTTGAATGTATATACCTAAGTTTTCTTGTGAGGCTTGATCCAAAGAATGACTCCCTACTAAACATGACATTACTGTAAAGTGAAGAAAAGTTATTAAGATGAGACGTTAATGATTACCCATGAAAAGCTCTATGAAAAAGAATGGGAACAGCCTTTCATTTGTACTTAATGTAGTGTGCAGATCAGAGTGGCTTTTTCCTCCCTCCTGTTTTGGGCAGATGTATAAAGATGAAATGCTTACAGTGAAATTTTACACCTTGCAAAGTAGGGTTTTATTTTCATTTTATTGTCAGCACTGACAATACAAAAATGCACCATATTTCATTAATTCTTTCATACTCACATAATAGGAAGGACAGGTACTCATTATGCCTCTTAAAAAAATCAAACCCATTTCCAATGGCACAGAAATATTATTTAGCTTGTAGCGATAAGGAAACAGGGATAAATGACTTTTCTACAATCATATAATAATAGGTCTAGGAATGAACATGCTCTCCTGATGTCTAGTTCTAAAGTTGGACAATGAGGATCAGGAACAAGACCCTAGGAGAAAGTTCAAAATTCTTCACAAAAGTGCCTGTACAGACAATTTTCAACACTGGTCAAAATCAGTGGAACAGCTGCTAACAACAGCACTGAAAAACCAGGCCCCACTATTCATTCCCCAAACATAGTCATAAAAAGTTGCCTCAGAATAAAAATATGTCCAGCAAGTAAAGGCCCACCCTAAATGTAGGTCAAGCTCCCAGATACTTGCTGAATGATTTGCTGCATGCCAGCAGAAATGAGCATTAGTACCTCTTACTCATAAATCTCCCTTCTTGAGAACTGAACAGATTAAAAGGCTTTGCAATACAGGGAGAAAAGCAATTGTCTGAGATTTCATGGGGCTGTGAGGTTTAGGCATTGATTAAGGAAGAAAAAGCTCGTGGCACCTCTGGCATGAAGTCAGTAAACTTACCATCAGTGAGCCACAGAGAGCACAGCCCCAGTTCCTCCTGGTTTGGAGTACCATACTATAGGGAAGATGCTGTTCTACCACTTCCCTTCCCTGTTTACAGGACAGAGTCAAGCTCCAGGGCAGTCCAATGTCCTCTTCATCATATCTCTTATCTTCACAGTTTTAGTTTAAAGGGAGCTTCAATAAAGCCTTGAATTGCTGCCAAAATTTGCTTGATTCTCCACTACAAAAAGTCCTTCCCTGCAACCTTTCCTTGGGATCCAGCTTCTGAAATGAACATTTCCACTTATTTGTGATGCCTGTGTTCTTCCCAAATGCTCTAAGAAAAAGGTCCTGTATCTATCTCTGACTTTGTCATGGTGCCAGCTCCTACTTCTCTCCTGATCTAGGAGAGATCCTGCAAAGATCTGTCGCAAAATTCAGCTCCAGAACTGGGGAGTTCCTAAAGAGCTTTCACACTACTCAGTAGAAACCCTGCCACTTAAAGCACTTCCCATCCTCAAATTTTGACACAGCCAGGCCTCATTTTTATTTTATTACAAGCTTCTGTGAAAACTTTGGACCAATCCTTCTCTCTCCTTTGTCAACTACAGATCAGACAATGCCATTGATTACTACAACAGCTTTCTCACTAAGTACTTAACTGATGGAAGAACCTGGAGACTGAGAGCACTTATGGGCTGTTCTCTGTACTAGGACCACATTCCCTTATTGCTCATTTATTTCAACACAGTCAAAGGACAAACTTCAGTGGAGTACGAGTCATAATTTCTATCCTAAGTCACTGTAGGAGGAAGATTATTTTTTCCTCTTTTTTTTTTTTTTTAAATTATGTGATTTGTAAATAAGAGTTTTATGAGAGATGGGATGTGGTACTGTCAAAACAACCAGATTTTATGACTCAGTCCCATTTCTACTGAAGTCAGTGGATGTTCCCACAAGTGCCATCACATGTCTGTTTACCTGGAGGGCTTCCAATCCCTTTAATTGAATGCTTCATTCCATAAGCACATTCCTGCTAGCAGGAAGACTCCCATGCAGGTGTGCTTATGATTTTGCTGAAGGTTAGTACATATATAAAAAAATAAAACCAAGTTATATCCAGCTAGAATGAGGGGCCTTGGGATTATAGTTTTAAATTTTTTGAGCTGTGGGTGATACTTTTCCATTTTTAATTCAGTGTGTCAACATAAAATGATTTCTACTGGCCTGAAAGCTACAGTAACTCAGAACTGCTGCAGGTGCAGGAGCTTCTGTAGGGGGGCTGTGGCCAACAGTGAGCTGCAGCAGTCATTCCCTTACCTAACTTTAATCTGCTGCTGCATCTCAGCCAGAACGTTCTGACTCAAGGTATGGAGTTACATACCCAAATGGATTTCAGCTCCTAAGTCCTCCCCTACATATTAAAGACCAAAATTCTGCTTTTACCAATACTGGAGATGGCTAAAATTAATGCAACTGAGCTTGCTCATGACTGCTTAGCCTGGGGAGTGCCATGGTTGTAAAGTACTTAAGGTCCATGGGGGTTCACAAACTGGATACCTCCCACCCAGTCAGTCTTTGAGGAGAGGCAGGTGAGCTCATGATTTTGGTGGCAAGAGGAGGAAGACATCCTTCCCCACTAATTTTTCACTAGAGCACTTGCCTGTATTGTAAGAAAACTTGGGATATGTTTTTCTTTAGTGCTAAATGAAGCCTGAACCCCAAAAATTCCTAGGAGAACAGCAAGTGTTAATCTTTGATTTTTTTTGTTCACCTTCCTTTATTGAAGTTATCATGTGTTGCATGCAATGTTTAAAAAACAAAAGAAAAACATAATTTTCCATCAGGCCAGGGACTGGAACTCAGACCTGACCTCTTAGAGTTTTCACATATTGCTACCATTCTTGTTCCTTTTCTCTGTGCTGTAAATGGGGATGTAAACAGAAGTAGCTTAGCACAAGTCTGTGGAACCATTTAGCCTTTAATTGCTATTGAATTTCGTTGTGTTTGACCCATTGATTGTGGTTTAACATTAAGTTTTGACTTACAACTATCTTATATTTATAACCCTCATCAGATAAGTAGAAGAGTTAAATACACATATCATTTCCATTTGGGGCCTTGCAGGTTAGGTGACAGTGGCTGCTCTGCTGTAGTCTTCAGTATTGGGATTAATGATTCCTTCATCCTCCTTGCTTGTAAATTCCTCTTTGTGATGGGGAGCTTTCCCATTTTTTCAGCATTGGTGGCACCAGGGCCTCAAACCTAAAGTAGCTTTTACAGTACTGCCAGAGAGATTGACTATCCTGCTGTTCCATCTTAGACACCCTTCTCTGTATTTATTGCCAGCAAATCTTTGCACATGTTGAACTGGCACCGACTCACACCACAACACTGCTTTGTGCAAGACTGTGGAGCAACAACAGCAACCAGAATCTTACATTCCCCCATGAACAGCCTGTGTACTAAACCCTGGCTCCACAGCACAGATCAGGAGAAATCTAGACCATGATTAGTCATAACAAACAATAAAGCTGTTTACAGACAATCAGCAAGCAACACTGCCTTTGTACAATTGGCTTTTTAGCTGTGTTGTTAAACTAGGAAAAAAGCAAGCAGTTAGGAAATGGATTTGTTAATAATTTTTAATGATTACCTCTGGTGTTAGTAGCATGATTTAGTTAACAGCTCATGAATCCACAAAGAACTATTTAGCTTGCATCCTCCAACAGCTGTATTAAAACATATATTTATAATAATGGCAGCTACCTACCTGGCAGTACCATCCAATTGCTCTTTCCTTTTATAGAAGAGAGGATGCATTATAAGAAAGCAAGGAGAGAAGAATCACATAATAAATTCGGCATATTTTAAAAATATAAATAGCTAATCTACTGCTAATACCTTATACCTCTTTTGTTTTGTGACCATAACTGACAGAAAAAGCAGAATAAAAGCTACATTTTCAACTAGCCATAAAACAACAACCAAGATTTAGATTCCTGAAACCAATCTGTGCTGCTTAGATGCTTAGATTGGCAATCCAGTCTTTGGTAGGAAGTGATCTCCCCTGCCCTCTCTCCCAGGATCTTATTTGCAAAACACCTACTAAATTTCAGGTTGCATCTGAATCACAGAAGAACCCACACACAATGAGAAAGCTTGAAGTCACAGTAATGAGTCCAGACTCCTTATGAGTCTGAGAATTATTCTCTGGAAAACCCTGCAGTCAAGAAATCCTGAAGAAATTACTCCATAATGGAAAATGTGGGAATAGACAGAGAGTGAGAAGAGATAAAGAAATGGGGAAAAATGTACTGAGCCTTAATTAAAGACTTATGCTGTTGGGATTTTCCTTTGTAGAGGTTCCCTTTTTGAAGCACATTAAATCAATTCTAAAAATATACTGTGAATAAAACAAAGAAAGGGTATTTGTAATTTGCCCTTTGTGAAAACAGGAGTCTGAAATATTTCAAGTCAGTTATGAGTGACAGCTGGAGCTTCAGGATCAGTGCAGTGAGCACAACTACACATGGAGACCTCTGGGTTGAACAGTAGTTTAAGGGCACTTTTTTTCAGAATGAGGCACAAGAGCCAGTCCAGGAGAAAAGTTTAAAGTACTAACTTTGATACATAATGCCATTATTAGCAGCTGATAGTCTGTAGGCAAAAGTCACGGTTTTTCATAGGGCTATATAGTTAAAAAAAAAAAAAATTAAAATGTTAAGACCTAAATGCAAGAAAGGTGCCTGTTTGACAGGCAAGGAGAGTAAGGATCAATCTAATAGGCATAAAAATATAAGTATTCATTATATCTGAATATCTTTATGTATGCAATACTTTCACTGAACTCAGAAGTGGTGACTGAAATTAAACCGCTACCTTAGAAAAGATTCCTCTTCTTCAGAAGAGATTTCTGGAAACCATCTGTTACCTAAAAAGCCTCACTGAAATATATATATATATAGATATATATATATACACACATACATAAAGTCTGTGTTCCCTGTCCCTACTGATACTTCACAGAAAATGATGTTGATGGAGAGGTGGACAATGCACTTACCTGAAAAATGGAAATGATACAATTGATTCATAAAACCTCCAGGTAGCAACTAAATCAATCCTGTTGGGGTTGGTAGCATAGTATCTCCAGGCAGCCTGAATTACAAGGGAGAGGAAATAATTAGTGTTAGGTAAAGTTATTTCCCAGCTGACTGCAGCCAGACTCTTTCAAAAAACATAACAATGCACCTGAGTGACTATTTGGGAATTAATTACTAACCAGCCATATCAAATGAGTGTTACTACATGGAAAATCTATTGACGCTGGAGTTTGATCTGGGAGGGCAGACAGGAGACAGGACATGGAGAGAACCAGCAACAGAACATGACATTACATTAGAGTAAACTGGTTTTATTGTCCTGTCTGATATGTCTTAAAGAGCTTCAAGCACTGCTGGACTTGTCCAGTAGTTCTGGAAGTGTTTAACATAGTTTGCCTCCTAATGCATTATCAGAAGAAATTTTGCTGAGCAATTTTCTACTGCAGCATTTAGCTAAAAATTAAAATACTCAAAAAAAAAAAAAATTCTCTAAGCATATACCTAAAATCCACTAGCTAAATAAGCTACCTGATGAGTGGAGATGCTTTAATTTAAAATTAAATTCCATTAAATTCATTCACAACTCACGCCTGCACCCCCTCTCTTTGCTAAAGCTTGTTTTTAATGAGAACAGCCATTAATTTTCATGCCATTCTGCCTGTTTCTACTGAGGACTGGTTTGATCCTGAGCACCAATGCTTCCATTTGATATCACAGAAACTTGCTCTGTCCCTCTATGAAAATGCTATAATTTACTTAACTGCTATCAGGATGTGCTCCATACCTAGTAAGAATAAATCCATTCAAATTTGTCAGCACACAGACTAATGATTTTAAGATTAATATCCTGAATTCATAACAAAGGCCATAACTGATATCCAAGTGAGGTAAGGGCTCTCTTCCCATTGAATTTTTGGATCATCCATTGACAAAACAGAGGATACAGGGTGTATTTTAGTTTTTTAAACCCACATATACTATTTATGTTATTTGCCTTGGTTGAAATTGTCAGTGTCTGTTGTGTTACTCCTATTGCTGTCTTCACATCAATAACAATGTAACTCTGTTTGCACAGAAAAGCATTTTCTCAAGAGAACTGAAAAAAATCTGTATTTTGTAAAGAATGTGTTTTCAACAGCTTGTTTTCTGTGATTCTGTGCCAGGGATGCAGAAGCCAGTTGGTTTACAGAAGCCAGCAGATGAGATCCTTTTTTTGAAAGACACTGTTCTTCTGAAAGATATTCTGGGAGTTGAAAGATTCCTCAAAACTGCAAGGGCCTCTGGATTATCCAGCTCAGTGTGAAAAAACCAACAAACACTTCCTGCAAGGGGAAGTGGGAATTTGGGCAGGGGAGGAGTGGTGGCCCTTGTTAGCATGAGGCAGCAATCTCCATGCACAGCACTTCTTCAAGGAAGAGGAAAGGGGCTGCAAACCTGAATGAGCTCAGCCGCTGGCTTTCTTCTTTTCTCAAAATGCTTTTGACGATGCTGCTCCTGGACCTTCAGTGCCAGCCCTGACCCCAAAATGCCCTGAAAACATAGAGTAATGCCGGATTTTAGACATTTCTTACTCAGAACAAAAGGGATTAATGATGAGAGGAAGCAGGTCTGAGGGTGGAGATGGAGATGGCTACATGGAATCTTTGTGCAGTTCCCATGCCTTTCCTGCTGCTCCACTCATGGGACAGGAGGTTGTCATGATCCTCTCAAGGACCACAGGCCACACCAAATCATTTAACAGGCTTCTTGAATATCTACTGCCTTTCCAAGCTAGAGGTGTCCAGGTACTGTGTTACTTTCCACTCAGGGGAGAGTGAAACTCTGCTTGCATGCTACAAGGGCTGTGCTAAACCATACTTTGGACCTGGGAGTGCAGAACTTTGCATCCTCTGTGAAATTCTTTTCAAGTCTGGATCTAGAGGAAAAAATATCCTAAAATCTGGGCTTGGGACAGTTTCTGTTGCTATTCAGCCCACCTCAGTCAGATTTTGTCTCATTCTTATCTGAGGATGTTGCAGACAAAGGAAATATAGGGCTGGGTAAGATGGGTCAAATTCTAGTTATTACAATAGTGGACCCCAAATCCTTTGAAAATATGTCTTGTGGGGGTTATGTTAATACAAGTAAATTACCATGAGCCAGTGTACAGTCTCATGAACTACCTTGTGGTTTCCCAGATTGTTCACGTGCTGGATTAATTTTGTCCTGTGCCAACTAGCACTGTCAGACAATGCCCACATAGTGATTTGAGGAGTATTGGGGTGACATATTATTCCCAATAGGCTCTGTGCCAAGCTGGGAAAAAACAAGTTCCATTTACTGATACAGACCCACTCAAGTCTCTGGAGTACTTCTTAAAAAGGGATTTGGTTCCACAGGTGATTTTATTAACTTCACCTTCTTTTTGCAAGTGCACAGTGCTGGGCTGTGTCTGACAGAGGAGGGAAGGTACTTACTGCAGGGAGAGCAAAGAAAGACACTCCAATGAGAGAGAACGTGGCTGCAATCAGCCGCCCCTCCCATGTTTTGGGGGTTTTGTCGCCGTATCCAATGGTAGCAAGGGTGATCTGTGGGCAGAAGGACCAGGATTTGATGTAAGAAAAACAAAGCCAACAGCTCTGTGTAAATCTCCCCATGGAAGCTGTGTAACTCACTTAGCCCTATGGGTGCTCATGCACAGCTTTGTAAAATAGGATCTTGATGATTGGCCAACTAATTTTTTGGTGGCATCATAGTCCCAAGGCACTGCATGGAGAATGGCTTTAGTCTCAAAGCTGCTGCCTCCTTTGGATGCATTTGCTGCAAGTGAACCCCACGTGAGGCTCCTGCCCACCATCAGTGCACAGTTAGGAATGGCATTTGCCAGTTAACAGCTTGCAGACCCTTAACAACCTAATCAGAACTAGCCCTACCTGAAGTCCTGGTCTTTTTAAAATGAAAATGACTTTGTGAAAACTTGTTCCTTTTTGTGGCACAATTATTAATTTCCAACTGTGTAACTTTTCTCACCACTCAGACTCTATCTAATGTCCTGGACATAAAAGGATATAAAAATATCCAGGTGTTCTATGCAACACTTGGTATCTTTTGACTAATATTGGGGGGAGTGGATTATCTTATATTTATGAGTGAACTACATTAAATAAAAAAATATTCTGCTGAGTATTAGTCATACCATGGCATAGACTTCCTTGATTATCAGTGACAATGCAACATGAGTTCTGGAACAGCAGGAATATTCTGTGGTTGAATGAGTAGTGGTGTAAACCAATACTCCTCTCTTCACCAGAAAAGACAAGAACAGATGTATCAAAGGTCATTCTTGTTCAGCATCCTACCACCAATGGCATTCCCTGATCTTTGGGGAATGCATGTAGGACATGAGAAGTTTTAAGTTAGCCTTTCCAGAAATATTTTTTACTACTTCCATCTGAACCCAGAGACATCTTCAGTCACTGGCTTCATAAGAACCAAACCTTCTTGAGTGTCTACCTCAAATGCCCAAATGTTCGGTGCTCTTTGACAGCCCAACAAAACCATCATTGGCCAGTTCTGGTTCTGTCATTTTCTGTAAGATGCAACTCTCACAGACAGGACACTTCTGGCATGAGAGCTCAGTCTCCCAAAGTGCAGTTATACCTGAAGAGATGCTCCTCTAAAAGAGATTTCCCAGATACCAGGAATTGTTTGATTTCTGAAGGAAGTTTAAGCACCTAAGGACCTTTGTCTGAAAATCAGCCTGAAAATCAACAGGGTTTTAGGTTCTGTTAAATGGTTGTAGGGGCACCCCTACTTTGGTAATGTTACAGTGTAATGTGCCTTTCACCGAAATATAGCAGCACTGTAATCCCTAAAACTTTCTCTTTTTGGATATGAAGTTTTTAAGAAGGGTATAAGGTATTTTTGGAATCACTTACCAGCCCCCACCACAGTGCATCTGCATAGGTTTCAAACTCCTCTTTCATCTCTACCCCATTAGCATCTTTTTCAGGAACATCTTTTTCAACCAGATAAACAAGAAATGAGGATAAGATGAGTGTCAGGAACCCGATGTACCAAGCAGTGATGAGTTCCTGCAAAAGAAACAGACGAACATGGAGGGGCTGAAAAGAGCCTCAGTATCCACAGTGGCAGAGTAAACATCAGGAGGATAGAGAATGACAGAGGGTAACAGCAGAGCTGTCACTGCTGGCTTTGGTCACATCCATGACCAGCCCAGCTCAGCACTCAGTGGGAAATAATGAAGAGATTTACAAGAATTGGCCCTTACACAGAGCCTTCCTCAGGAGCCTGGAGAAATCTCCAGTTGTAGTTCTGCATAAAGCTAGGTCAGGGGCTCAGCTGCACCCATGGCACAGGGAGCTGCAGGGCTCTGACCCTGACCTTGACTCCTTCTTTTCTTTCTGCCCCTGGGCTTGGTCAGTCTTGGCAAGTAAATCAACACCTCTGCCCTCTCCCTACCTCCAGAGAGCCACAGCTGCAGGATGCACTTCCATCTCTTCAGCCATATCAAAGCAGATTCCATCAGGAATGATATTTTCAAAATGAATTAATGCAATAAGAACAGACCTTGAAAGTATTCTGTGTGCAAACAAACCCTGAACTTTGCTGTTTTAGAGTGAATGACTAAAGTGGACTGTGTGTCTAATCCCACTGAGGTGAAAAATGCAGGCACTCAAGTTAAAATCCCAGAAATCTCTGAAACAAGGCAGAAGCTTTTTTTTTAAGGTCCTCAAAAGTGGGTAAAAAAATCAATATTCCAATTCATTTTATGTGAACTTTATTTAGGCCAAAAAAGGAAAAAGTATTGTAGGTGAGAACTTTGTGATTGACTCTTGAGAAAGTGAACAACTGTCTTAGCTAATTCCTGGTGTGCAGTCACAGAACAAAATTGTTAGCAAAATTGTTTCATCATTATCTCCAGTAAAGCAAAGTTCTCAAAACATCTTCTTATCTCCCTCAGCCAGCTAAGGTCTAAAAGTGCATGGTGGGGAACCAAACAAGTAATATTAGAACGAAACCCCACACAATGAAGCCTTTAAAAATTTCTAAACAATGTCTTTGGTACATAGACTTCTTCCATGATCTGTTTCCTGGGAAACATTTTTGACATAAGTGTTTATCTGCCACCTGTCTTGTAGAAAGTTTATATGAGGAGGAAGCAGAAGTTGGTAAGAAATGAAGCATGGTGGGCATCCCCATCAGGCCCTACAAAGAAGCAAAATCTAAATGTGCTATGCCAGCTGGCATTTTACCTTTCAAAACCCCCTAAAATGTCAGGAATGTCATTCACGGGTAAGAAAAAGAAGCAGGTAGTGGAGTATATGTAATTTATCTACATCCTGTGCAGATGAGAAATCTCATCTAGAAGACTTTTAAGCAGATGGTTTTGTGAAAATGCAAGAACACAAGTACCTGTCTGGTGGAAGACAGGGTGTGTCTGACTACAGCACCAAGTTAGACCAAGAAAAGATGACTCTAGAAATTTTTGCCTGTCCGGGTTCCCACTGTGTCCTTTTCTGTATTGTCTGACCTAAGCTTCCAAAGAGAACTTTTACCAGTAATTCCCTCAGAAACCACATGTCTGTGAACATTTCTCTGGCTAATCAGCCTCTTCCCATCCCTTCAGAGTCCTGCTCCATCTGGTGATCAGAAAAGTCTGAGAAGCCACTACAAACATGTTGCAATTTCACAGGCATTTTTGTCAAGGATTTCAGCATTCTTCACTATAAAAGGGATGTCCCTGTTTCCATTCAGAGTAAAGGCAAAATTCCTGTTGTAACATGTGGAAATGAACATGCTCTGACTTCCCAGCACCACTATTGAGCACAGAAAAGTAAAGCAAGGGGCAGAAATGGCTCAGAGAATGGAAAAGGGAACAAAGCTGAAAAAACAAAACTGTGTTTTGAACTGCTAAACATAACCCCAAGGCACAGGTGTACCTGTCCATCTCTCTTTTCTTTTATCCATGTCCCCAAGCCCCAGCTGAGCCCTGCAAGCTCCTCACTTACTTTGCTATGTGCACAAATAGCTGATCCGAGAAGTTTCCAGGTGCCGCCGCGCCTGTCCATTCGCAGCATCCGCAGGATCTGGAGGAAGCGGAGGCTTCTGAGAGAAGTTGCCAGAACATTGCCCTGGTTCCCAACTGCGACCACTGGCACTGAAGCAATCAGCACAAAGATATCTGCAAGGCAAAAGGAACAAAGCCTGCCAACAAAAGTGGCCACATCACCTGCTTCTTAATCCCATCTGGTTGTGCTGCATATTTCCCTAGGCAAATTTCGAAGCTGCCTGAAAATGCCTTTTCTTGCCAATTAATCAGGTATCTGCACCTGCCACACAGTCACTATCAGGCACAGAACATCCCAGAAAGCCTTGGGATCTATTTACAGATCCATGCACTGGACTTGAGACACTGAGCTCACTTGGGGATGCACAGAAACAGTGTCCTAATGCTGACAGAAAACCAGCCTTAACTTCATCTGTACCACAGTGAACAGGCCAGCAGATGAGAGATTCAGGTTAGGTGGTACACATACTATTTTATTATTTTGGCTGAGTTTTCCCACTAAAATCTCAAAGACAGTTATACTATTTTTTGTAAGTGCTCACAGGACCAATTTGCTGATAACTGAAGAGGTTTGAAATGTGCATAAGTTATTTTTGTTTTCTTTCTTTTCCTTGTTTCCCCTTCTTTTTAATCCTATATAAGCATAAAAGAAGAAAGTACCAAACAGCTTCAAACATTCTCTGGGCACTCAGCCTTCAAATTGTCTTTATATTATCTTTCCAGCCAAAAATAGTGGATTTCAGATTTATTCACTTTCAATCATTCCCAAAACAAACTTGTACCAGTGACAAATGAGAGATGATTTTAATAAATCCAGAATATCCTCTGTTCTTTACCCAGATATCAATGAAGATTCATACTCAGAATTGAGATGACACTTCTACTGAGAAGGAATGAGACAGTATCAATCCCACGTGCTCATACTCTGCTGCCTTCACAAACCTACCAGAAGTATAAGAAATATCTGTACAACAGTAGCACCCAAAGGAGCATTACTAAATTAAGGATAGCACAGATGCACAAAGAAAATTTGTCACAATTTTGTCTACCATTTAGATCCATGAGATAAATAAAAGGAGGGAGAGGAAAGAGAGGCTTGTATTCATGCAGCAGCACAGCTCCCAGAGTGCTATGTGTTGTACAAATAAAGAGCAAAAACCCAGTGCTTGGCCTGAAGAGCATCAGAACACAAGAGGGTATCCTAAAATCAGTGAATGAACGGGGGTGACAAGTGCTCAGGGCAGAGTGAGCTCCTAAATGTTGGTTGGTCAGTCTGTGGATATAAAGAGGAGTTGCAGGAGGATATTCAAACATGAATAATGTGTAATTTTATGGATAATTATAGGCAGTGCCTTCCAAGCCTGAAAGACAACATGGGTGAAATCACAAAGATGCTTGTTTGCAAACACAGACCAACAATTCAATTGTAAAACAAAACACAAATATGAAAGGGAGCTGGGGAAGATGGTACAGAGTTGGGTTCTCAAGCAGTTTGAAACTGAAGGCAGAGAGTCTTCCTGAGGATGAGCTTTAGAAAAGTGCAGTGGGGCTAAGGACAAGGGAAACGTATTTGAAGAGTAGAAGGCTTAATTTTTTTCTCCCTGACTAGGTAGCTGAGTGTCTCTTAATTATGAGTTATTGCTGGCTACTTCAAATAATTACAGGCCCTGACATAAAGGGCAGATCTGAGTTCAGTGCTCTTTGTACTGCCAGTCACCAGTTTGCTGACATTCCCCCAAACTGGCTTAGAAGCCAAAAGGACATTAACAAGGAAAACAGTAGTAGAGAGCATGTGCCTACCCAGCATGCACAAAGGCTTCCTGGCAAATTTCAGTCTCCCCCTCCATCCTTTGTAGCGACAGCAACAGCCAGCAGCCCAGATTCTTAAGGCAAACTCTGCTCCAAAGATGAAAATGGCAAAAGTTTCCTGTATCAAGACACAAACTACATTGTTAGTCTCAGAAGTTTTGCAGTAATTCTGGACACAAGGATACAGCTGAAGGAAACAGATGAGGCACAAGTGTTAGGATATGTGTAAGAGAGAGGAAAAAAGTGGAGGAAAATCGAGATTGATGACAGAGGCGAGGCAAAGTGGGACAGTTTTCCAGCCTGCTAAGTACTCTGCAGGAATTATTTGCTCCTGCTGTTGGGTAAAGGTGGAGTGTTTCCCCTCCCTTAATGGAAGGGCTAGTACTCCACAGAAAGACCTCCTGCTCCACACAAAATGAGCAGACACATGTGAGTGGTGACTGCAAAGTCCCCAGTGCCCTCTGTACCCACCCCCAGGGTCACCCACCAGTAGCTCGTTCATGCAGCCATGTCTGTCGAGACAGGGGCAGGAAACAGGATATTCATATGGTCATAAGTTTAAGCAATGATAAAGACATACATAAGACAAATTTAAGGCATATATTGTTCCCTTAAATTTCAGGTGGACAAAAAAATGGGATTTTCCACCTTGCTCCAGAACCTTTCTAAGCATGGGAAGGGAATGGGGAGCAGAGAGCTTCTCTGAGGTGCTCAGCAGAGATGGGCCAAGGGCAGCCTGGGGCAGGTGGTTACTTCTCCTCTCTGTGAATTGCTGGCAAGAGGGAAAAGGGGACTTTTCCTCATGCTCATTACCCACAGGTGCTTCAGAAAACTGCTAAGAGCCACGTATAAACAAGCACGGGAGAAGGAAAAATAACCTCGGGCTTTTTCAAATGTGAGAGATGGCTCTAAGCAGGGTAACAGAGACCAAAAGCGAGTTTCACATTCCCCGAGGGATGAAGGTGTTTTCATACAGGCACTTTTTCAGAAAGAACATGCAAGGGGAATTCACCTTTCATTTCTTTTGGCATTTAGCTCTTGCTCAGATCTATATGTCTCTGGGGGTACAAGGGGAAATGGAAATTGAGATCCTGGAACTAATTTTGCTGTGCAGTTTCCCTGGGGATACTTTCAACAAGGCCAGGTTAAGCGAGACATTGTGCCCTGTATTTTATGATAGCTATGGGAGCAAAGGAAGTTCGTTTTTAGGGTCATTTTCACAAAATGTTGAATTTGCCATTTTATATTTAGTGAGGAGTTTTTTCTATTTTTTAATTTTTCTGCTAAATGGGAGGCCTTACTGAAATAAAGTATTGAGCCTGAACTTCAGCATTTATAGAACAAGCAATCTGGAATGAAGTTGCTGTGCATACATTTTCTCTCAAAGGCACTGCCTGCAGCAATTTCAGTTATACTGCTATTGGACACAAGCATGAGTCCAACTGTGGTGACCTCTGTTGAAAGAAGTATTAGATTAGTACAATACTACAGAATGAATCAAAATTGTTGAAAGATTCTCCAAAAAAATAGTTTTCAAGTGTGCTTAGGTCTGGCATAGTCAATAGAAAATTTACTGATAATCTGATGGAAGGACTGTTAGACAAATGCTGAAAAGCCATTACTTAAAAGCCTCAGGCTAGGATTTTTCCTCTCATTTTCTATTTGCTCAGGAACCTCACTTGCCCTTTTCACTCAGTTGGTGTTGACAAGGGACTGGGAAGTCTCCAATAGGTGAGTGTACAGTCACTGCTCCAGGACCAGGAGCAGAAATCTCATTGCATGTAGAGCTGGGAGTAAATTTCCATCCCTGCTGATGGGGCTGATTGCAACTCCAGGGCCTTACCAGGGCAATGCAGCAGCCACAGTTCACTTACTAGCAAGAGAAGCCAGTCTCCAGAAACTGTCTCATACTCCTTGAAAGTTGTCAGGACAGCTAAGATCAAGCACCCCAAGACAATCAGAAACCTGAAATGAAATAAAAGAAAAAACACTGAATTTTTAATCCTCTCTGTATTTGCACTGGATATGTTGCCTATAAAATCATGAGTAGAGACCTTCACGGGACAGCTGCTCCCTGTTGGTGAGAATGAGGTAGGTTTTTATGAAGATCAGAAGTTTCCAACCAGAATGGAGCAAGGGGAACTGATAGTCATGGCAAGATCCTGGGTCAGGATATTCCTGGGACAGACATGTGTTACTTAACTCACATTCTTCCTGAATGAACTGGGTGATAGTGCATTTTTGGACGGGATTGTATGATATGGCAGAGGATTGTACTGCCCAGCAGGTCTGTTCCAGGCTGGCACTGCAGTCACAGTGCAAATGGGCACATCCTGGGGCCTGGGAAACAGGAAATGCTTCCCTACAATGCAGCACCTGGACAAAGCCTCCTGGAAAATTGCATTGCATTTCTTTATTTTCTTCTCTTTTTGCACTCATTTCTATGCAGATGAAAAGACGAAAAGGTTTGAAAGAGTAACAAGAGAGGGTAAATTTCTGCTCTCCAGTAAACAAAGTGTGTGATAAATCACTGCCTCTGTGTTATTTGCAGTCTGCGAGGCTCCAGAACATAGAGATTTGACTAAAAATTTAACTCCCACTGCTGGCAAATCCAATTCAGTCTAATTGATCTGCTTTGCAAAACTATTCCCAGGTTCAAGCTATTCAAATTCTTTCATACAAGTGATTACTGTGAAGCAAAGTGGGACAAGCTTGTATTCTGGTACTTCATGTACCCAGATCATGGGCATTTTAATGTGCTTCCAAAACCTGATCCACAGGAACAGAGGGGCAGGTGGCAATGAAAATATTTTGAGTTTAATGAATAAATTAGAAGGATGTCTTTGTGAAAGCTCTGGATCCCCTGCTTTCATAGCTAGGGTACATCAAAGAAATGATAGGCATTAAGTTCTGATATCATCCAGGGAAAAAAGCCTGTGAAGAATCAAGCTGTGTTTATGTGTACTACCTGTTTTGAATTTCAATGTGTTTCCTGTAGTGTGATTGCATTTCTTGCTGAGTAAAACTCCACTTTGTTTCACTGGGTGAAATGAGCAGAGCCAGAGCCTGCAGAGAGGAGGCAGTGACCAGGGGCTGAGCTCAGCTCGGTGTCAGGTGTCCTCTAACCTGCCTTGGGTTTTCATTTCCTTCATGTCTGAGAAAACCAGGGCTAAAGACTGGTATTCTGAGAATGTGCAACATCTTTGCAGCTGGAGTGAAAGGACAGAGGTGAGCTCCAGATGGCTCCTGCTGTCTTTTGGGGGGAATTTCCTCCAAGGAGCATCCCCTAGCACCCTACATGCAAGGAAAAGACAACAGTGAAACACTTCATAGCAAACCCTGAAGGATTACTTTGCTGTGATTTTTCTGAAATTCACTCTTCTTATGCCAGGAAAATTTAAGATCAGCCATTTTAAGCAAGGTTAGAACAGAAGTAAATGTGTTTGCTCATGATAAATAATTTTGGATTTCTTTCAAGTGTCACATTTCCCACTTCCCAGCCCTGCTCTAGAGCACGGGTTACGTAGTTGGTAGGAAACAGACCAAAATATGTCTTTTGCCTTCTACCTATAACAACACTCCTGCTGCTCAAGACATTTGGCAGTTCACTTAATCAATTTTGTGGTGCTCCTGCCATGCCCTTGAGCTTTGTCACATCATATCTTGTTGTCCCCACCTTGCAGTGATAAAGCCAGTGGCTCCCTGGCTTTCCCAAGACCCATGATCCAGCTGTCTGAACCTCCAAGAGCAAACTGGTGAAAACTAAACAAAGACAACATGATTCCTTTGATTAACTATAAGCCACCTATGCTCTGCCACACTACAGCCTTTAGAGTGGTATCATCACTAACACTCCCTTGAAAGCCTTGAGCAGCTGCTGCTTGGTACTTTCCATTACAGCCACTTCTTTATACCATGTGAAAATTCGGTCTCCCATCAGCTCACAAGTATCATTCTAATGATTTAATGGAAGGTGAAACACACTGAAAGCAGTCCAAGGAAATTACATCATCACATTACATCACAGGCTACTTAAACTAAAGGCATGAATTTACGATATCATTTAACAAAACCCTGCTGTCAATTAAAGATGATGTACAGATTTTTGTCCAAAATGAAGACAGAATATAAGTTAGTAGTGAAATCGTAATCTTTTTTGCCTAAAAGTGTCTGCGTTTTTACCACTAGAGGGTACCGGTGCTCCACAGAGCGAGGAGATACAGCTCCCTCGTTCGGAAACAGTCAATGCAGGTGATATTCAGGTGATCGCAGCCACGTATTTGATATAAGAAAAGGGGTCTCGCAGTGAGGAAAGGGTTTGGTCAATAAAAATCCCAGACGTTGACGCCAAGGGACAACTGCTTAGTGCTGTTGGGGGTGCTGTTTGTTCAATCCCTCTGTGTAGCACAGCCCACGCTGCGAGTCCCAGCTCCAAGTGAGAGCCCACCCACGAGAACAACAGATCATGCAGGAAAAAAACCCACTAAAAATAGGGTGAGCGGGTCGTACTGAAGATCAAAAGTCGTTCTGAATAATCTTGAGGGCAAATCTGAGAAGAGATGGTGGCCTGAACCCACCACTGCAGGAAGTGCATGAAAGCATCTCAGAGGTGCCTTTGCTGACTGGAACCGCAGTTCCCAAAACCACAGAGCGCACAGAGCCAGGCTCCTGCTCCTTCCTGCAGGACACTGGGGTGTGAAGGGATGAAAAGCCTGTGTTCATACCCATAACCACAACCCATCTTGGAAGGGTTGGCTTTCCTCCTGCTGCACCATTTCCAAAGGACTTACACCAATTGCAAACATGCACAAGTTAATCAGCTCACATCCCAGCAGTCCTCCTCAGCATCTGCAATAATAATGACTGCAGCTCAGAGCATGCCATCAATTTTAATCTGCATTGATGCTATGCAAGCCAGCCTCTTCTGGTCTGGATCTTGGTGGATTTAAAGCCTGCAAGTCTTCTTGTGTCCTCCTTCTATGGGAGATGCCACACAGTTGCCATGCTTCTTGCATCAGTCCCCTTTGCTTAGCAAAGATGACAACAAGGTTCATCTTCCCCTCTCTGCTTCTGTCTGTATTGTGGGCACACATATGCCCATGTGGTGGCCATGCAAACATAAAGACAGTTGGCAAGAGGACAATACCTGAGTCTACACTGCCTAATTTCATCTTGTAGAAGCACCAGTGTGGGCTGAGTGGTTGAGTCTGGCTGTGAATCCTAACAGGCACATCACAGGGTAAGAAACTGCTGAAATCACAGAGGATGAGTAGGAGGAAGACTGCCACTGACCTGGGGAATCAAGGGACAAAAGGGGAGGAAATCTGAAATTTACTCATAGTTATAATGATCCCTAGGACATAGACCATTAAGGGTTAGAAGAAAGAAATAGGGTGAAAATCAAGGTTTAAAATGAAAATTGACTCCTATTAAGTCAAAGCTTCCTATTAAACAACGTTTCAGCAGGTGGCAGTCCAGACTTCAAGAAGGTATATCCCATATGCCAAATGAGGATCTGAATGTATTCTTCAGCTTCTGAGAATCATCCTTGCCATTATTTTACACAATTTTTCGCAACACATTAAATGGTTCCTATTTGCAGCATTATGCCTTAAAAACTGATTAGTTTATTGTATGCATAAATTTCAGACCACCAAATGGCAATGCTTGTTTGTCACTGTCATAAATAACATGTTATTCAGGTCAATATATTTTCTTAGTTTTAGAAGTTACATGTTTAATACTCATATTTTCTAACTGCACTATTTTGGTGTATTAAAAAGAGTATTCAAAAAAAAAATTCTTTCCCAGAAAATAAGTAATTTATGACTATGCATGATCATTCATCTAATGTTTCTTGTATGAACATCACAGACTTTTTTGTTTAGTAAATTTTACTTATTTTAATATTTCCCGTTCTTTGAGTTTTTCTTCTATATCTGTTTTCATTTGAAGCCAATAGAATGCAGATCTAGCTGAGAACATTTATGTGTTTTATATAGACATTTGCTCATCATGCTTCCTGCTCACCATCCCTTCCTTCAAAATTGTAGGAGCAGATCCTGTGGTAAATTGCCTGTAATCTATTCCAGAACAGCTTCCCTATGAAGCTGTTTTGAGCACTAGACCCATCATAAGCAGGCCAAACTAAATTTGCATCTGGTATCATTTTGACAAATTTCTGTGGTGTGGGGCAAAATGTTAAGTCTCAGTGAGGCTTAGTCAATAGAGAGGAATGTGTGTTTCTAGTGTACAGCTCAGGCTGATTTAAGGAAAACAGATCAAGCTGGACAGGAGCACCTACAGAGGATATTTCTTCTTGTTAACTGTAAGCACAGACTGGAGATGAATTCCTATGGAGAGGTTTACTGTGTAAATGAGTTGCATGCCACCCCTTATGTTCACCCCTGGTTTGGATATAAACCTCACCTCTTACGTATTTTTAATTGTGGAATTAGCCAGCCAGCCACAGCAGTCCTACATGACCAGGTTTTTCTAAAATCCCTTGCTGTAAATTTAGTTATCACATCTACATGTGATCAAAGATCCTGGTTACAAAATTAAAATCCAGGCTCTGGGTAGGAAAGTATCTATCCTCTAACTGAACAGCTGCTAGTAAGAAATTCTCCCAGTCCAAGAGTGCACAAATTTCTGTTTGCTCTCTCACCTTCGATACTGCTTCTTGCAAGACATTGGGACTTTTCTGCCTTCAAATGTTCTTATGAATCTTAAATTTTTCTGCTTTGCTTCATTTGGTATTTTATTTTCTTCCCTTAAAGCTTGTGCTCTGGTTTCATTATGCTCTGCCACCTGGTAAATGCTAATGGAATTCTCTAAGATTGTGATATATAAGGAAAATCTGGCAGTGTTCTGCTAAATTTTTGGTTTAGGGTATCCAAAGCAATATGGTTCTAAACCATGATTCCCACACAGTTTCCCAAATTTCATATTGGAACAACCTTATTTTCTTCAGCTATTGGCTTTTACCCTTAAAGATTAAAAATGCATCTTTTCTCACAGTTCTTTCAGTTGCTCTAAATTCCTACCCACCATCTTTTTCTCTTCTTCCAAACTTCATTTTTCACAGAACATCTGCAGTATCTTGCACTGATCGCATTATGGTTGCTAATGAGAAGCTTGAGTCAGGGTTTTTAACACTAAAAAAAATGACATTACCAAATATTTGAGAACAGCTCTTCAGAGAGAAGGGAATGCATGCCTGATTTCCACAGACTCAGGAATACTCACATTTTAATATTTAGATTCTTGAATCTCTGTACTTCCAAGCAATAGGCCAGAGATCAGTACTGAGATAAAGGTGAGGGAAAAAGTCAAACATTTTTTGAGGCTACAAAAGGACAGGAGATGCAGGGAAAAGCACTGAGAAAATTAGTGGAGGTCGAGAAAAGGGGAGGGGAGGGTAGGGGAGGGT
>VZTR01015049.1:417971-470589 GCA_013400775.1 Chaetops frenatus | reverse complement strand
GGAGAGGAGAGGAGAGGAGAGGAGAAGCAATAAGTCCTGCAGAAGGGATGTTCTAAGGTTCCTCTTTCTTGGCATCCAAGGATTTCCCTGAGTGCACACACAGAGCTCCATGTAGAAATCCCTGTCCCAGTGCCATTGAACAGCAAGGACAGGGTACAAATGCCATGCTCAGTAAGCTCTACTGCACTCTTGCTCTGCTGTGATGGCAGAGGCAAAAAAAAGTCCTCCACATGATGCTGAGGGAAACCCTAGGAAGTAAAGAAAGATCCCCAAAAGAGCCCTAGCCTAACTGGCACACAAGCTGACCTGGCAGGTGATGAGGTGGTAGCCCAGAATGACACTTGTCCATTGGTGACAGAAATGACAGACATTGTCCCACACACAGTATGAAGTTGAAGCAGAAAAGCCCAAACTCTTACTCATGCCAAGTTTTTGATGACCTTGGGCTCTCATTGACAGGAATGCCTCTGAATGGGTTTCACTGCTGTTTCCATGAGTCTGGAAAGCTTTTAAAATCAAGATCTGGGAGAGGAAAGCTGTGTTTCACAGCAGGGCATTTAGGGTGCAAAACAACATATTTTTTATTAGATGGTTTCTCTTTCCTCTCCTCCATGTACAAGCCAAGAGCCAAGTTAAAGCTCCCTTGTCTTGCTTTTTTTCAGGGCCAGTCCTAAAAATCTTTTTCTTCTGAGCTCTGCTGACCACCATTACCATCTTTTTCAGGAGGTCTGGCATACTGGTACATTTTGGCTCAGCAATGTCAGAAAAAATCAACCTGGATTTTCTGCTCAAGAGGACATTTCAGAAGAACGGCCTGACACATTTCCCAGGTTTGCTGGTATGAGACTGTAAAACAGCCAGGGCACTACATTTCCCTGCCTACTTTTTCTCAGCTTGGAAGACAAGAGGATACCAAGATCCTATTTCCCTCCTGGGACTCCTGGGAAAAGTGCTCCAAAATTCCCGGCACATGTAAGTTACTGGGAGTGACCAAGGCATCTTCTCACATGGGTGACTGAGTGGGGTACAGATGGCAGAAGCAAAGGAGAGGCAGTGACAGCATTAACTACCCAGAGTTTAGATGTCTCCTATTCCCCTGCAGCTTGAATAAGGATGGAAGAGCTTCTGACTTGCAACTAAACATCCTGAGTTGATTCATTAGTGGTTTTAAATTCTATTTTTGTATTAAGTGAAGGACATTGGAGTGAACTACTGTTTGGGGCTTTTATCTGTCATGGCCAGAATGCCTATCCATGGGCTTATCTCTGGCTGGCAGCAAGCTGCTAATTGAGTTGAGACACACAGGCTAGAGACACAGGGACACAGTGAGCCAGGCAGTGCAGCAGAGCAGGGAGAGCATGGAGCCAAACCACATCACCCAGCAGCCCCAGCTGCAAAAACCACAAATCAAAAGAGTTGCAGAAAAGCTTCTGACAGGACATTCTCCAAAGGACATTTAAAAACTTGCATGAAGCCATTAGACGATAAACCTTAAGATTTCTACATTGGTTTCTGCTAGATTTTGCAAAATAAAAGTGCAGGACCATAGAAAACCACCCTGTCATTAAGCAGTCAAGTGCCAGACTTCAGCAAACTCTGTAAAGAAGTGAATTTAGATGATACAAAGAGCCTAAGGTAAGAGTAGCAATCATCCATTTCAATGCTTAAACATCTGGGGAAAATTTTCTAGGAAGATACCTTTTTAAATGTCACCAAGACTGCTGTGTCCAGAGGGACAAAAGATCTAGGAGTTTACTTCCAAACATGACAAAATGTCAGGGGTACACAAGATTTAGGATGTCTCACAGAGACATACACTGATCTCCTCCACAAACTCTTCCTTGTTTCTTTGGAAAGGAGAGGAATGAGTTATATCCTCTAAATAAATTTTTAGAAATCTCCACAAAAATGCAAATGAGAGTAACCTCTGAACCCACAGTTGTGACTTCTGTCTTTATTGAACACAGTGTTGTAATATTTTCTACTTTCCCACTTGAAATCAATAAAGATCAAAAAACTGTAGCAGACAGAAAAAACAAAAAAGGAGAAAAACCCAGTCAGAGCCCACTAGCCCCTTCTTCCACCTGACCAAATTCCCTTTTCTTGCAGGCACACATCAAATATATTAGGTCCTCCAAAGGTAGCATAGCTAAAAGTGAATTTCTAATATGAAGGCAGCACTGTCCAGAAAAAGCCTTTGTAGTCTCTGATCCAGAGCCTTCTAGGTAGGAAATTGATAATATTAATTTGGTGGCCAGAGATATTCTTATCGTGAACTGAAAAGAGACTCTTTACTCTTTATGCAAGACTTCAACCCATTTGGAAGTTTGGACAGTTAGCTTTTTTTCTATTTTAGACCCTACATTGCAAACCCAATACTTTTTAAAATGCTGATACTTCTGACCCAATGTAGCACTTCAGCCATGTGGGATTACCAAGTAAAAAAACAATTTCCAACTGGGAATATATCTCCTTTGCCTGTGCCTTTTCAAACTCATCACACACTCACCCTTACGTGAGAACAGGAGCACTTTCTGCAAGGGTCTCAGTTCTCACTTGGAGCGGGACATTCAGAAGAAAAGCTGCATGGTGCCATTCCCAATGGACTTTTTAGCCTGATTAAAGATTTGCAGCTGTGTAAGGAAGAGATGCATGGCTGACCATGACCTGCACCCCACAACACCACTGCCAGTACACTCCAGGTCCAGGTAAGAGTTCAGTGAGATTTCCACTCTGGGCAGTGAAGGGTGTCCTGATAATGCAGCTCCTGTGGAGCCAGACATATGGCTCAACTCTCTCAGATTAAGTAGGATCTCTGGATTTTCTGGCATGAACTCCCTAGCAAGCTCTACCATTTTGCACCTGAGGTGGTCACAGTTGTTCTTGTTGCACAGGGCACTTGACTCAGGGCTCTTCCAGCTAAAAGCATGAGGTATTGCAGCTAGAATGGAAGACAGATATTTTCCACATAGTGTTTAATCATTGCCTGACCAGGAGAAAACCAGGAAAAGGTCTCAGATCTTTGCTTTGAATGATCCGGTTGTTAGGATTTTTTAAATCCAGGAGGACTTTCTGAAATTTTTCTATGAGTGAAGAGTGCAGAGTCATTACTGCAACTTAGATTATTTGACAACACTGCACATCAGCTTTTCTTAACAATCTAGTCTGTAGACTATGACACATTCACTGAACCAGTGGCCCTGCAAAACAAACTCACATCAATCAGTCAGGGAAGTATTTCTTACTGCACAGAATGCAAACAGCATGAACTGCCCTCATTTTATCCACAGGGAGAGAAGAGGAAAAAGGATCTGTGCTAAAAGATGCAAGGGCTAAACTTCACATTAGAGAAGCTATGGATAAAATGAACAGTGGTGGTGTAGAGGAATTTTTTTTCTTGGAGTACAAAAATTGACACAGGCAAAATACTGTGTTAACAGACTGAAGTTCACTGGAAATTAAACCAGATTTTAAATTCAGTTTGTTGATTCTTTTCATATAAACTTTTTCTTACACCAGACTCTTCACCTTTGCTTTGTGCTTCATAGCAGGTTGTAGTTTGGCATTCCTGATCAGTCAGACAAGGATGCACAGCTCTGGCTCATTTCCAGTACTCCAGAAAATGGCATTAGGTGGATGCCAAGGGAAGGCAACCGAATGCAGAATATTCTTAAGCATCTTCCTAGAAGAGAACTGGGAATGTCTCAGAGGCTTTAGATTATCTCAGATAAAATAGCTATTTTTAAGCATATCAGTGTAGGAGCCTTATCCCTGACTGATCCCAAGGGATGGGCTTTTATCCAATAACGATGGACACCACGATGCAACTCCACTCTCATGCTGCTTCTCCATGGGGAAACAGATGTTCCTCCCCCAGGTTCTGTTGCATCCTTCCAGCCCTGTACAGAGTCTCACAGTCCACTTGGTGCATGTGACCCATACCCCAAATTTTTGGTGTTTTTGAAGGAGACGGTTCCATTATACCAATCAAGAATATTGTCAGAATCCTGATCCTGAGCTCAGTGTCACATGGATGAAAATCCCTTTGGGATGGGAACCTGAGTAGGGTCTCCCAATCAAACCTTCCCCAGATGGCCAAATGCTCGATGCCAGGCCCTCCTCTCAGTGCAGAAATGGAACCATTCCCTGTAACTCAGCCTCACACCAACCAAACCACTGCCACAGGACTTCTGTCTCTTAATACCTGCCTTACAAAATATATTTGAGGACTTCTCTTCTCTGATAGTTCTATATGAACACTGGGAAATTTTTTTTTATATCTATTTGTTGGGAAGATAAAAGAGGAACAAAAATTGGATTTCAAGCCTAAAATGTCAGCTGCTGCCTTGATGGTTTAACACATAACAAGATACGTGGTCTGGATAGAAATGTGAGGAGGATGATCAATTGTTTAAAGGCAAATCCCTTTATAAAAGTGTTTTTTTAACATCTTGCCTTGAAACTAACAAGAGTATGTCAATAACTTTAAAGTGTTCCAGCAAAGGTGCTCACAGAGGCTGTGTTATGTAGAACTTCTGTAAGATCTGCATCTCCACAGGGAAGAGCACTGGAGGGTCTGCAGTTGCAGACCCATGGTGCTGATGGAGTGCTGAGTCCACAACACAGCAACAGCTGAAGCTTGGGGTGCAGATAAGTTATTTGTGTTCCTTTCCTAACTCCAGTTCACATTCATTAGCAAATGGTTGTGTTAGCATGGCAAATGAATCACAACTTCACTGGAGGTGAGCTTTGGATAAGCTCTTTGGAGGTCATTGTATCGTCAGGACTCTGATTTATGCAGCAGAATGGTATCATTAGCACACAGTTTTTGTACCTATATAAATCTGATGATGTTTTAAAGTATTTCTGCTGGTTTGCATTACCATAAACGATTAATCAGCATTCAAAATTCAGAACGATCATCTGTAAGCATGTAACAAAATATTTGATGCCTGAAGTTGAAGTCTTTGGAGGAGGTTATCAGTCTTTTCCAGACCTGTCCAATTTTATTCCTGAAATGTTTCACCAGCATCTGCAACAATGCTTCTCAACACAATATATGATGGCCCTTTTGCTCAACTGACTCGTTAATGTCTCAGATTGCATTATCTCTGTTTAACCTGACAGATTCAAACAATGACAATTCTATCAAACCCTGAGGAAAAAAATGGCAATATGGAAGGAGGTATTTTTGTTTTTATTTGAAGAAAGAAATATATTGAGCTGCATAAGTAAATTGAAGTGGCAGAGTACATTTAGAAAAATAGAAAATATTGCAGTAATGAGAAGTTGTGCCTGTGGATTACAATTTAGCAAAGCAGTTAAGTCTGTGCTAAGAAACTCTGTTAGGACTCATATGTTTGTATCCTCAAAAACCATGAGTCTTTGTGTGTCCTAGATGGAACAGCTGGTTTTACAGAAAGAAAGTCATCTGTAACAGAGGAATACTGGGCACAGTGAGACATAGTCTTGACATAACTTTCCTATTCTTACTTGCCATCCACGGGAACAGGAATTCCCATTCCTAATTCAAGTTTTGCCACCTTCGTCTGTTGTGGTATCAGTGCAGAGAGTGGCTGGAATTTCAGCATAATAATGAATCAGTAAAGATGGAGAATCAAATCCATTTTCATATCTGGTGACAGATCTGACCAGCCAGGCAGCCAATAAAGCTCACTCAGTGAGCTGAACAGCCCTCTGAGCTCCACAGACAGTACCAGCTAGATCAGTGGGACAGCAGACACTTGAGTCATCTGTACACATACAGATATTTGGGTGCCTGAATTGAATATCCAAATAATGTCTTGAATTTTATCTCATGTTGGTAAACAGAAACGGAAAATTTGGAGCAAAAAGTAACTATACAGGTGTTCTGCTCACATCTTGCAGTGCCTGTGTCAGTTCTGAATACCAGGGTGATGGGGAAGGTTTACATCAGACATGTAGAGCTTTTCTGTTTTTCTGTTAAATTAAGACTGCTGTAGAAAGACAGATTTCAGGTCCAGGTTTTTATTGATCTCCCAGACAACCATGAAGGTTGACACAGGTATTTAATGGGTGTGAAAAGTCAGGTTTTTCTCCCATTGTGTCCCACCAGGACATGTCCAGGGATAGGGTGGCACACTTGCCATGTGACTACAGAAAACATCAGTAAGTGAGCACTAGGCTGTAACTCTTTCCTGGGTAAAAGACCTACTGACTCAGATGATCCCTCCAGTACCTCAATTCTGTGATTAAATAGGGATCTTAGGCTTGGCTGTCTACAGCACTGGCTATACATTTGTATTTGGTATAATGTGGCTTGGAGTTGTTCTCAACATTGATTATTTATCTCATAGGCTCTAACTGTTTCAGGGGTGTTTTCTGAGTAGTCTTGATCAAGATTCTCATGACTGATAGTACATTGATTGCTCTATTGCTTACCAGCAACAGTAGTCCCAGAAAAGGTTCAGAATTCTGGTCTATACTCAAAGTAGTCCACATTCTTTTTAAACAGGAAATTAAGGAGCTGGTCCCAGGCAACACATCTAGGAAGCCAAAATTAATAATGGGTTGTTCTTAGAAATACCTCCCCACACCATTTTTACACTCAAGTGTGGAGTTATCATTAGACAAAGATCAAAAAAAGCAAGACCTGAAATGCCAGTAAAATTATAAGACCTGATAACTACTAGTTTTCAAGCTATTTGAATTCTGGGGATGCTGTGGTAAGTCTAATGATAAAGCTAATTACTCACAAAAACAAAATTTGAAAGGGTTTCATGGTGAATGCTTCACATTAAATTACTGGCACTATTTTGGTCACAGTGACATTTTAAAAACAAGCACATGGTTGTACTCAGTGTTCTTGGGAGGTTATTAGATGTGTCTCAAGGTGCCTGCTGTAAGTGTACACTAAACAGATGTAATGTGGCTGTTGATGCTGTTTATCTAACACAAGTGATTCAACATGCCCACAATAGAAAGCATGTAATTAAGTTCTGCACACACAAGTGCTGGAGTTATGGGGCAGGCTAAGAAATATTTCAGTCTTCAGGCTCTTCAGGGAACTTGCACTCCTTCTTCCAGCATGGATCATTCTGTTCTTTCCTTCAGAGGAGAGAAGAATACAAAAACGTGTGAAATGTTTCAAACAAAAGTATTATTTTGCCAGGAATTTTGAATCATTGTCTTTATGCAAGAAATGTCACACTGTGCACAAAAGCAGGAGCAGCTTTTCCCTTGGGCCTGCATAGTAGAAATTAATAATGCAGTCATCATTTTGTACATCCTGTTGCATTTTTCAACCTTGGTCCACTGCTTAAACTCATGTCAGCTTTATTCTTTCTGTAATTATGTAACATGTAGAAGTTCTTCATATTGGAGGATACTGTCATATATAAGTGTTTTCTCACCTCTTGAAAGTAGTTTCAGTTTTTCTGTTCCATTTATTTATTATTTTAATATGTTTATTTATCTAGCACAGTTTTTATTAGTGCTCTAGTTTACAGAGCAGGGAATAAATTGCACATGTTGGTCTCTTCATCCTTTATTACAGCATTAACCTTTCCATTATCCACTCAAACAGGGTTTATACTGCAACCATTAGATCCAGCAATGACCTCATTGGCTAATTTATCAGCAATCCCAATCAGTCAGTTGATGGCCCACAGATCCAAACTTCATGAATTAGATGATAAAAGAAGAAACAAGAAATAACAGCTGAAACCAGATTGAATTCAAGGGCTATTGGCTCCTCTCCACTTGCTTTTATGGTACAGCAAGTTAGCTAGATTGGAGTTACACAATGTTCCTAATTGATAAGGTAGCAGTGTAATAGATCAGACATTTTTTGCATGCATGAATTTCCTTAATTACCTCCATTCAGCTGGGAACAAATAAAGTATAGATTAATTTTCTAGGATCCACACATAAAAATCCACATTTATTTCATAGGTATATATGAAACATGTAACTATGCTTCTGGGAGCTACCAGCTCCTCTTTTAGAGTCAGCATGCATTGGTGTGGTTTGTATGCTTCTGCCTGCCCCCTCAGGTCCCCCTCTCCCCTTCACCCACTCCACCTGCAAGATGACGAGTTCTCTGTCACTGTTTGGTGCACAATGGGAACTGAGAAAACTTGAAATATTAAACTGGAAAGAGTCAGATAAAGTTAACTCTGCCCTACCCTCAGCCTTATGGGCTGGATCTTATCACCTTGGCAATACTGGGTTTAGGGGGAGTTCAGACTATGTGAATCTGTTGCTCAGTTGTCACTAAGTTTCACAAATTTACATTGACATCTCTCTAGTTACTCTGTGATGGGATTTCAATCCCAGTGATTAAAAAATAAATGAACTGTGGTCCCTGAGAACAATTTTGGGTACATACATCCTTAAAATCTTAGCTTAGCTGGAGAACCAGGTCTGCTCCAACAGCGAGCCACTTGTCACTTGCTAGTACCTCTGCCTTAACTGTAGGGTGTTATAGTATGAGAGTGTCAGAATTATTGAGTCTATCAAGGACATTAAGACAAATGTAGCTGAAGTGGAATGGGCTAATTTTTCATACTCAGAAGTAATTAATATGAGGGCACAAGCCTCAGTGGTTTCACAGTTAATCTGCTCCCATTATCATTGCAGCCTGGTTAAAGCAGGCTCAGGTGTTTCTACATCCTACTGAAACCTGTTCCATATTTGTATTTTTGGTTTCTTAGAAGCAGTTCATATACAAAGGCCACCATTTCAGGAAAGTAATGACAGCTTGAGCAGAAGTGCAATAAAATTCAGGTAGTCTTTGATGCACAGGATGACACATTTCTTACATCTTACTTCCACAGATTTAAGGCAAGCACCAGATTTGGAATCAGGAAGGGATATCTCTTCACTTTACTCTGGCATCAAGCATTGGCTGAGGTCTGGATATTTTATTTTCTTTTTCCTAGAACATAAGGCATCATCTATTTCACAGGCTAATCTGGGAATTATTTTGTTACAGCAGGAAATTATTAGTGTCTCACTCTTGAAATGCTTGGTCTTCAGTATAGGCCTTTTCCTTTATTTCAGTGCTTCAGGCTCACTGTTCTGGTGAATGCAGTGTATAAGTAGATTGGCTCTGATATCATCTGCAGAAAATACTTAATTTGTGAAACTGCATGTGACTGAAGATGTTGCTCCTTGTAGCCTTTGCAATGAAAGAGAGAACCCCATCTTCATATCCTGGAGCTTGACTATGAGGGGTCAGAGGTGCAGGAGGGGTTGTAGCTCCTGCACATGCAGTGGAAGACCATTGGAATAAATCCAGATAGAATCACAGAATCATAAAATATGCGGAGTTGGAAGGAACCCATCACCATCATAGAATTCACCTTCTGGCCCTGCACAGGGCACCACGAGAATCACCCCATGTACCTGAGAATTGTGCAAGTGCTTCTTGAACTCTCTCAGGCTTGATGCTGTGATCACTTTTCTGGGGAGCCTGTTCCAGTGCCCAGCCACCCTCTGGATGAAGAGCCTTTTCCCAATATCCAACCTAAACCTCCCCTGGGACAGCTCCAGGCCATCCCCTCAGGTCCTGTCACTGGTCACCAGAGAGAAGTGGTCGGTGGCTGCTCCTCCTTTTCCCCTCCTGAGGAAGTTGTAACTGCAATGAGGTCTCCTCTCAGTCTCCTCTTCTCCAGGCTGAACAATCCAAGTGGCCTCAGCTACATCTCTTATGGCTTCACCTCAAGGCCCTTCACCACCTCATGGCCTCCTCTGGATGCTCTCTAATAGCTTAATGCATTGGGTTTTTTTATTGTGGTGACCAAAACTGCACATAGGACTGGAGGTGAGGCTGCCCCAGCCCAGAGCAGAGCAGAACAGAACAATCCCCTCCCTTGCCTGGCTGGCAATGCTGTCCCTGATGTCCCCCAGGACAGGGATGGCCCTCCTGGCTGCCAGGGCACTGCTGACTCCTGTTCAACTTTCCATCAACCAGGACCCCCAGGTCCCTTTCCATGGCACTGCTCTCCAGCCTCTCATTCCCAGTCTGTCCACACAACCAGGAGTGCCCTGTCCCAGGTGCAAAATCCAGCACTTGCCCTTGCTAAACTTCATTTGTTGCTGATTACCCATGTCTCTGATTTGTTGAGGTCTCTCTGCCCTCAAGGGAGTCAACAGCTCCTTCCAATTCCATCACCAAGATTACTCAGTATAACTTCAGGTCCAGGATGCACACCTGTCTCCTTGTTCTACCTTCCTTCACTTCCTGCAAGTTCACTGACCAGCTCCTCTCCCCCGTTCCCAGAACGGATGTACGAAGCTGATGTGAGAGCACACGATGTAAGTGAAAAGTACTAAATAAAGGTAGCAGACATCAGTAACTTCATTTTCCTCCTGTCAGGTTTAAAATAATTTTTGATGAATAGAGGGATCATCTTTTCATGTGAACTAAAAATATTACAGGAAATTAAATAGGGTTGTGAAGATGTTAAATCTGGAAAGTGTATTCAATCATTATAACATCAGCTTTAGCTCTGATTTGAGCTCAAAACCTCAAGCTAAACTTAACTTTGGAGCCCTCACAACATTTCTGGAGTGCATTCTGGTTGCTATATTTATAGACAGTGTTATATGAATGTTCTCTCTTTATGTGCAGCTATTCAGGAGATACTGAGGCAGTGGGTAGTACTCCGGAACACATCTGCTTGATGTAGCAGCATTATGGAGTCAGGAAGGTTTCATTTAGCAGCTTTAACTGCATACAGTGTTCACAGGGCTTAGATGTGAGCAACCAGAAATTATTTAATTATTTTTAAATATGAATAGCAAATTACTTTCGGGAAAGTTTGTATGTGGGAGTGAGCACGTGCATGTGTATTCTGAACTTATTTTCTGGCAACTAAACATCCTACAGACATTGGCTTGCTATTTCAAGGAGAGATGAAATCTAAACTACCTGGATCATCACCCTTATCCTAAAAAGGATTTCCCAGAATGCTTAAGGAAAGCTGGAAATTCAAATTATACATTGATTTTTTGGAAGTGTTTTTACTCTTTAGCCAAAAGACAAAAAAAAAAAAAAAAAAAAAAAAAAAAAAAAAAAAAAAAANAAAAAAAAAAAAAAGAGCCAGAATGAACACCTTTGTTTTGGGAAATGAAGCCTAGAAATAAACATTTGGGAAACTTAAGAAAGAGTATGAAAGGAAATTAAGAGCTTGATCTTATGCTTATAGAAATTACTGGCAAAACTGTCAGTGACAACAGTGAAAAGACCAGAGCTCAAAACATGAGCCCAAGAAGGAGAGAAAAGAACAGGGCAATGATGAAAGACAGTAGACACAGAGAAATGGTGACAGTCAGACAGCAAAGCCCAAAGCCAAACCCTTTCATGTGAAAACCTCCATGCTTCAATGACCTAAGAACTTCTGATGTCTGATAATTTCCCTCTTTGGGGAAGATGGCCCCAAACCTACTGTCACTGTGCACTGAACTCAAGATGTTCAAAGTGGTTGGTTGTTCTTCTTTGATATTTTCTCTTTTTTTTTTTTTTTTTTTTTTTTTTTTTTTTTTTTTTTTCAGCCTATCTGCTTTCAGCTCAGAAATTTTTACCCCACCAGTTCTGAGTACCTCTGCCTCTGGTGATTGGGGGAAGTCTTAAAGAGAAACCCTTAAGAAACCCTTTTCATTGTAATGGCTTGGAATATAGGCAATAAATTGAGGTGCCTTTAGCTAATGCTGTAGTTTTATGTGTTTTCCAACAGAACAGGAGAAACCTACTAGAGCAATGAAAGGCTCAGGGAAGAGAAGCAGACAGGATTTAGCTAAGGTTTTATTAGAGGAATTAGTTTTGAATTTTACAGCGTCAGTTCTGTAGGCCTGGGGCTTTAATCTTGCAAAGACTTTACTGTGCAATCTGTGCTGGATATTACACCATGATACATCATTCCTTGTTTGCAGCACAAATTCTTTTCCAATTGAGATTTCTGAAAACTTTGAAAAAAAAAAAAAAGCATATGATTCAGCTCCCATTGATCAGCTGAACTACACCAGGCTGCAGAGCTTGTGAGAATGTAATCTTTTGGGGGAGTTAAATTTTAACAGACTGCTGGGGATATTTTTGGTTTGTCATGTGCAATCTGGCTGTAATCTCATTGGTACCCACTGAGAAGTCAGAAAGGATGATGTCTGTGCTGGAGCTGCTGGTGAAAGGTTATTCTTAATTTTGATCTGGCAAGCGAGTTATCAGCCGTCATGAATGACAAGATTCCTTCTCCCACTCAGCCAGTGATGTGCAGATTTTCAAATGTTCTGTCTTAAAAAGGCATAATTATAAAGTCATTTCAAAGTCAAGGTTAAAAACCTGAGATGCTTCATTGCCCCTTTGTAGGAGAGTATGAAATAGCATTATACACTTTCCTCCCTGCATCCATTAACTAAATCTCTAAAATAATCTACAGTTGTTCTAGGAGGCAACTGACAGTTAAAGACTAGAAAGAATATTTTACCTTAAACTGGAGAGAGAAAAGTGTTAGAAAAATAACAGGGTTCAGGCTATTTTTGGCAAAACTGAGCTCTGGATCATTGTCAGGCAACACAGTGAGGTTTTAACAAGAAGTAACAACAAAAGAGGCCGCTAGCTGCTGGAAAGAGCAACTTACAAGTGGATGAAGCTTTATGTTAATTTAAAATGCAGTGATTCAATAAACAATAAAAGTGGGGATCATTTCATGGGTTTGTGGGATGGCATCCCACCGCAAATGAATGGAGTAAGGTTTTCCATCAGTATCAGTGCTGATTTGAAACTGTTTCCAAAGCCAGAGCAAACCAAGGGAAAAATAAACAACAACAATATTTCTTAAGTAAATCCTTCCATTAACCCTCAAGGAAATGATAAAGAGGGGATCATTCGATCTAATAATATAATGTGAGCAAATCTCTGAATAACAGCTGCAGCATGAAGAGGGCATCAATATTAATTCTCCAGCATGGGCTCCAATGTCTGATGATTAGCACTCATGAAAAGTAATTTGTTGCACATGCAAAATCCAGTTGCTAAGGGGACCTGAACACTATTTAAAGCCAGAAAGTGGCAGGCATCCTTATGCAAGCTCAGTGTTATGCTGTCTCTGCAATTCTCTTTAATGCAAATATTTGTGGTGAGCAGTTTCAAGCTGAGTAAGATCTCTAATGTCTTGCATGTAATGATGGAATAAAGGAAGAGGACAGAAGAATGGTGTACAGCCAGCAGATAGGTCTACATTCAGAGTAAGCCCCTGGCTTCTATAGAGCCTGGTGCCAAAATGAAACAATTGCATTTATTCAACCTCTCCATGTTCAAAATATCTAAACCTTACTGCTGATGAAGTCCCACCTAACCTCTCTGTGCTGCAGGCCCTGCTGCTTTCCACAGACTGACAAACACAAGACAGGAGGTTACTTCACCTGCCTGATGTTTGCTTGCTGATGACAAGGAAGAGAACTCAAGCAGGAACTGAAGTTGTCATCCCACAAAAACAGGCCAGAAGCTTTGCAGTTACACTTTTCTATCTTATGAGATATTGTCCATACAATTGAATATAAGACAATTCAAAGAAGCTGCTTGATTCTAATCACATTTCTTAAAATTATGATTTCTTTTCTTTCTGGTATCAGTCTGATGTCTGACTGCAAGCATACTTAAAGCACTGTAAGTCAGTAATTTATTCTTGCAGACAGAGAGCTGAGGGGTAACTTCATGTGCAGCCTCTCAGTGCAGTCTGGCAGTCATCTTGTGATTCCCATAATTCTGAAATACTCCACAGAGGCAAGATCCAAAACAAGGGAGGTAACATTTCTATTATGAGGTTTATAGTGGAGCTGTGTTAACAATAACCCAGTAAATTAACCCTGCTATCTTCGCAATTCTCCTGGGTGATGTCAGACCACACCTAGAGCTGCTTTCCCCTGAGTTACACAGGTAACTACAGCATGAAGCACAAATCCAGAGTTTGGCTGAAGGAGACTTCAGGAAGTACAAATTTGCAAAGGTTATGGGTCCAATATTTTCTGGAAATTTCAAGGACCCCTTGTGTTAATGAAACTTAAATAAAGGGAGGCTTGTTGAGACAGTGCTGAACTGTGAGGCTAGTACTCAAAATTCAAAAGAAAATAAACGCCTGTTCAGTGTTATTAAGAAACAATGTCTTAGTAATTTCCTTTGCAGGGCATATTATTTAATCTAGAGCAGGTTTACAATCTTGGAATATTAATTACCTTTCACTAATGCTATCAATACCAAAAACCCACAGGTGGGCTTTCACAGAGCAACTGGTCTCTTTACACAGCCTAAACTGAAGCCATCCATTTCTTTCCAGTGTTTCCACCTTGGTGTCTGATTTCAGCCAAAGTCTGACAGCCAAAAGCCGGAACTGAGTAGGAGATGAATGTTATTTGGTGACAACCATGGTGGATTTTCTAACAGTGCTGGTAATGGCTCATTAATCACTAATGAAACCCTGCCACAAAGCAGCCACTGGCTCACAGCACAAGGAGAAAGTGTGTGCACAGTAAGGAAATGACCCCTCTCCCCCCTGCTCCCTCCCTGGATGTCACATTGCCCAAATGCTGTTCACCAACACAGCCCATTTTGGTGACCACAGCTCCTGTCTCACTTCCAGGAGCACTTATCCTCCTGAGAAATGGGGTAAAAATCATCTCTGGGACATGTGACATAGCACATTAGACAAAGCAGAGTGATCTCCTTGGGCAGAAGTTCATTTCTCCCGTGCTGCAGGCTCCCAGGCTGTGAGTATGTAAAGGGGGACTCTGGCAACAAGCTCACAGGTAATATCATCACAAGGAAAGCTGAGTTACTTTTGGTTATGTAGGACCACAACAAAGACAGCCACCCTTGGGTGCCATTGTGTTCTGAGATTGACCTTTCTCCACTCAACCAAAGCAATTTGGGCACTATGAATTCAGAGGTAAAAGAACTCCATCTAGGGTACAGTGGCTTCTGTGACCTTGCTGAAGGAATGAGATCAGTTTCTGCCTCCCTGAGAGCTGTGACTTGCTCCCCCTCCTCTCCACGACAATCTGGGACCCACTCGCATCGGTCCAAAAGTCTCCATGAGCTCCGTAGCCAAGCTTTTAACACAGCAAGGCAGAATAAACTTTGCAAGGTGATAACCTACATTTTTAATCTTGTTCCTCTGGATTTTCTATCTTCCTTGGCAATTCCTCATTACTTGCTGTGTGCTTCTCTAGCAGTCTCCTAACCTGAATCTGTTGGTCGGTTTCTCTAAATCCCTTTAGCCTTGGCTTTGTCCAGTAGCTGCAGAGCATAAAACATTACATGCCATCATAACCAAAACCCAGAAGTGATGACAGCTCTAGAGAGAATCTCAGCCTGTAAACCTATATCTGGCATTTAGGATTCATTTTATGTTATCTTTACACTGCAGACCAAGCAGCAATTTTAATACGTGAGTAAACACACAGATTCAACACACTAAAGGAGAAAATATTCTCCTGGGATGTACACAAAAGACAGTTTAATGGGTTTTTTTGCCTCTAAGGTTTTCAGTGCCAAAAGACCTTGAAATTTATCTTGTAACTGCCCACTGCTTTTTTTTTTTGAAATCTCTTGCTTTTGCCTTCCCACCCTGAGGGCACACTGTACTTTGCACTACAAAGAGATATAGAGTTTGTCCTAGACAAAAAAAAAAAAAAAAAAAAAAAAAAAAAAAATTTCCTGGGAAAAAGAAACCAAACCAACAAGATATCTCTCCAGCAAGGAACTCCTTTCTCATCGTAGCAAAACATTGCTACCACTTTCAAAGCATCTAAATGAATCCTTCCTAGTCTGCTTTAAATATTTATCCATTTACCTTTCATTTTAATATACAGCCTTCTGGCTCTGAGAGATTAAACACTTAAAAGGATGAAGTCTGCCCTCACCTGCCAGTTCTTTAGGGATAATCACCATTCCAAGCCTTCTGGGCTTGGAACACAACTGTGGTTTCGGGTGGACTGATTCAGACCCTTGAATGTGCAACTTCTCTCCCTCCTCAGGTTACAGCATTTTATTGACTTTTGGTGGTTAGCTGAACAAGCTGAATGTCTGTGCATCTCACTGCAAGCTAAATCCAAGAATATATAGTGAGTGAAGGTCTAATGCATTAATAAATAATAGCTGTGCAGAGGAAGGTAGGAATTCAACACCTTCTGCAAGTACTCACAAGGGTAAAAGCAGTGACACCAGGCAGCCCAGGATGAGCCTCTCAGTCTGACAGGCTGGAGAGCCAAGGGCATGGCATAGGCACGAAGAAATGACCATGACAGAAACTCATCCTTAACTGGTGAAATTTTGTGGAGGAAACAGGTGTTTTAAAGGCATTTTTGGTGCCCTGTGTATCTCTAAGGAGGCTCCAGAAGTGTGATAATTTTAAGAGAGCATGAGCCAAGTAAATGTCAAAGTGAAGTCCTTGGAAGTTGTCACTCGCAGTGGTGGATTTGCTCCAAGAGATGATACAGCTGGACCAGCCTTGGCTCCTGCAGACAGTGACTGGTGTTATGTGAGATTGGCAAAACCAAGAGTCCCCAAACCAAGCAACCAAAAATAGAATTGCAACTATCCTCCAGATCCAATCCTAGCACTGTAAAGGCCAAAGGCTTTGAAATGATGAAATTCCTTTCCAGTCTCAGCACTATTTTCTGTCTCAGCCATCTGCTGCTCTCCTGCTCATCCCAGGGAGCCGTGCCAGCTGCACAGCTCCCCACTGAAGGGCTGCAGCCCAGGGAATGGCCTGTGCTGGGGCAGGGAGAAGGGAGAGGCAGGAGGAGTAGCCCAGAGTGCTCACCCATGTGCTCCTCAAGGTGGTGGGAAGTGCTTTCAGTCCATATTTCCCTTTAGAAAGTTTGAGGCAACCATCACTGGTAAAACAATTTAGATATCCTGGATGTCTTACTGTTTTCTCTGTTACTTAACCCAAAGTTAAAAACAAAAAGAAAAGAAAAAAGAAAAAGTATTATTTGGACACTCATTCTAGAGGACTCGTTTTTGTTGTTAGTATCTTACTGGAGTAAACTGTAATAACCCCGACTGTAATGGCCAGTGGCCATCTGAGTGTCTGGAAGGCCAGTCAGTGTCACTGGGGCAACCCTGGTTGTGTGGACAGACTGGGAATGAGAGGCTGGAGAGCAGTGCCACGGAAAGGCACCTGGGGGTCCTGGTTGATGGAAAGTTGAACAGGAGTCAGCAGTGCCCTGGCAGCCAGGAGGGCCAGCCCTGTCCTGGGGGACATCAGGGACAGCATTGCCAGCCAGGCAAGGGAGGGGATTGTTCTGCTCTGCTCTGGGCTGGGGCAGCCTCACCTCCAGTGCTGGGCACCACAATATGAAGACACTGATTTATTAGTGAGCACCCAGAGGGGGGCTATGAAGATGGTGAAGGAGGGACAGATATGGAGGGGAAGCTGCATGAGGAGCTGCTGAGGTCACTTGGATTGTTCAGCCTGGAGAAGAGGAGACTGAGGGAAGACTTCATTGCAGTTACAGCTTCTTCATGAGGGGAAAAAGAGGAGCAGACACTGATCTCTTATCTCTGGCAACCAGTGACAAGACCCAAGGGGATGGCTGGAGCTGTCCCAGGGGAGGTTTATGCTGGATATTAACAAATGGTTTCTCCTCCTGAGGGTGGTTGGGCACTGGAACAGACTCCCCAGGAAAGTGATCACAGCAGCAAACCTGACAGAATTCAAGAAGCACTTGGACAATGTTCTGAAGCACATGGGGTGACTCCTGGGGTCTCCTGTGCAAGGCCAGGAGCTGGACCCATAATGCTGATGGGTCCCTTCCAACTCAGCATATTCAGTAATTCTGTGATTCTATCTGATTCTTGGTGAACAGTGAGCGTTGTTTAAACTCTGCTGACAACTGTCAGAAGTGTGTCTGTGTTCTTCACCTTAAAAAAAAAGATCATTCCAATGTTGTCACTGTAACCCAATTACACCCCATGTCAGAGCAGAACAAAAGCAAATGTGATTTTGGCTTCAAGCCTGCCAGCATCATTCAGTGCTCTGGTGATTTTATTTCCCCTAAGTCAGCAGTATTTAAATTTGTCTGTACATAATTCCTGGTTGTTTATTCATATCTCAACAGCTGGATTGTGGCACTGTTCCCTCCATTGTCTTAGTGTAGGCTGAGCAACACAGAGCCACTGTGCCTCAGAGACCATCTACTGATTTATAGCTGAGTCAGGCAGAATTTATTTTGGGATGACACAGAGAGGAAGATCCATTGCCAGTGGCCATTGGACAGGAGTACGAAAGCAGCCACTGCCTTGTGCTTATGTGAGACAGGAAAAATTCCACATACATTGAGGAAAAAACCTAGTAGATGAAAGTTATTTTAATGTAGCCAAAATTCAGACTAGAGGTCTAAGCAATTGCTTAAGCCAAAGCAATCAGTGCATCATTGTGTAACAGGTATCAGCTGAGCATGGTAAGTGGCCATGCATCCACAGCCCTCTACAGCTGTGAAATAAAACATTCTAGCTTAGAGCAGGAACTTCTGAACTATGGTACCATTAGTGAATTCAGCTGTAACTTTGGCTTTGGTAACAGCTTCCAGCCTAGGCTTGAAATTATGGTAATGATCTTTATTGTTCTCTGGTTTAGACAGTGTCTTTAATATCAGTCTACAGGGTAATATCTCAGCAGATTAATCTAAATTTTTAGCATGTACATATATAAAGCTTCCCTGTAGCCACCAAGCAAGTCTGTCCAGTGTCAGTAAAGGATTTCTTGTTCTTAGCTCTACTACAGATGCACTTCCTTAGCCTCCATTTCCTCATCTGTGAAATGGAAACTCTATGATTTAACTACATTTCAGACCAATTAAATGATTGCAATTTCAGCAACTTGAAATCAGGAAACATAACAACATTACTGTTGTTGTTACCAATGCAGGATATCTAAAAAACCCCAAAACCAAAAACAAACCAATGAAACAAACAAAAAAATCCCTACACCTTTTCCTAACTGGAAGGACTCTGGCAACAGAAATTAAAGAAGTTGCTGGAAAAAGGACTCCTGCCTATTTCCCCTCCATACTGAACTCACACTCCCTTTAAAATAATTCTCTACATTCATCAGCCTGGGGGAGTCCTCATCACAGCACCTGTAGGAGCTCTCTGGGGTATTTCCAGCATCTGAGCATATGGGCTGAGAGTGTGCTTCAGCTCCTGAGGGCATCATGCACTCAGACAAGGGGCGGTGAGACTCAGCACCAGCTGTAGCAAACACTGTTCAGGCGGCTCCCCAATTTCCTCTTCTTGTGTATACTCAGCAGCAGCAGCAGCAGAACAGTAACCCCTGGGTACCACTTTCCAACTCCCATTCTGAATCACTGCCTGACCCCAGACAAGTCAGTTAACCTCACTTTGCCATTTTATGCCTGAGTGTTAAAAGAACACAGCACTTCTCCTCCTCTTCTGGATGTTGCACAGCTTTGGTAATTCGTACTTGTCAACTGCTTTGGGATCCTTAGACAAATGGAACTAAAGGATCAATATTAATATTTATGAGAAAGCCAAACCTATAACATAATGCATGCAAGTTGAATGAAGCTGCATGCACTCTGCTGGACAGCATTGGGCCACTGGGCTTATTTCTCTTCTCTTTTTACAGGAGCATAATTTCAACTGCGTCCTTGAGTGGTTACGTCATTTAACAAGGACTATACTTGGCACTGGTTGCATGTTTCACAAAAAGAAATTATTACCTTGATATTCATGGTACCCCAAATGTTGCCCAAATCATTGCATGCAGCATTTTGGAGAGGCACTTGTACAGCTTGACATCCCTGCAATATATAATTCCTTCTTACTTCTAACTTCAGTAAGTTTTCCTTGTTTGATCTGAAACACCATTAGTCAAATTTTTATTGTGTTGAGAAAAGTCCTATTTTCACAAGACTGTGCAGTGTTCAGTCCTGCTTAATGACTGACTGTAAGGTATGGACAATTACCTAGAGGGCTAATTATGTACATGATGATTTCAGCTTTATAGGGCAAATTTCTGCATGACTGCAAGAGAACCATGTATTCTTGAGTGCCTGTTTTGATAACAGAAGCCAACAGGAATGGATCAGAGATTTCTTTTAATAAATCAATCAATAAAGAGAGATCTGTAAGAGTTGCTTGCCTGAGTCAGAGGGCAGACAGAGAGCTATACTCCTGTTGGCTTCAGGGAGCACTATGTGCTTCAGAGAATTGTCTCTCTGCCCTCCACCACGGGTGCAGTACTACAGCTGCTAGGTACAAAGACCAGCCTATTTGCCTTTGTAGCTTTTCTTTATGCCCAGCCAACCTTCCTTAAACAGAGTAGGAGCAAAGAAGATGGCAAACATCGAAAACAGTCTTTTGTAAGTAGGAAAAAAACCTGTGAATTCATCAGACTGAGAGATGTCTCCATGTGCTTTTTACAATCTGGTCACGTTCTCCGACTGCTCTGGTGATTTGTACTTAATCACAGCCATTCTCCTTTGCTTCCCATTCCACTCCCCTCTCTGGCCTGGGGATGAAGTCACCAGCTAAGCCTGTGATGATGACAGTCAATGACATAGTTATAGGCAGTATTTTGGTCTTATGGCAGATCTGCATTTTTCCTGTAGGATCAAACAGGAGGAACAGAGCAGGGTACAGGAGGGAAAATCTTTATGCATTTTAAGGCAACCAGCTCCTTTCTATCATGTTAGATCATAAATACTGAAAATACCAAAAAAATTAGAGGAGAACATTAGGGAGAAAGACATTTCTGAGTGTGGGGTATAATATGCTTTAGATATTTATGGGAAGCCAGAGCCCATTCCCCCATTCGTCCAGGCACTCTTTTTCAATCTAATTAAGCATAAAGAAAAGTACATGCAACTTCAGGATGATGTAATGCATCTGCATAACTGAGAACTGCATTGTGAAAGAGCATTCAGTGTAATGTTATGGATATTTGATGGAACCATTTGCACTATTAATATTCACCAAGGATTCCTAGAATTAACTGTAATTACTGAGGAAAAGGGCCTAGATATGGCTGAACACAGCTCTAAGAAAACATCTGTTCAGTGCTCTGTGCTGGGCAACCACAAGGATGGTGTTAGGCTGAATTAGGAAAGGACAAGGCAACAAAATATGAAAAGAGTAATTTAAAAGAGCTGAAATAACAACTGGCTTCGAACTAAAACCCAGTTATAAATTCTACTGTTGACCCCTAGAGAGAGGAAACTTGCAGAGTATTCACCCAGAGTTACTTGACTCTATGATTCTAGAGGATCTTGTAAAGCAAGACCAATCTCTATTTTTAACCCAGAACAATTTCCAGAATTTATGGTAATAAGTAGAGAATGTATCTTGTGAATAAAGTGATACAGCAATATTTAACTGTATAGCAAACCAGAGCCCTAAAAGCAAACACCCCACACAAAGGAGTGTGAGGGATTGCAGAATGTTCTTTCATTTATCACAAGGAGCCCTACAGCAACACTTTTGGATTCATTAACAGATTAGGTCACAAAATGGCAAATAAAATCTTGTTATTTGTCTCTTGTAAGCCTGTAAACTTCTAGCTGATTTTCACTAATGTTTCAAAATTTGACATCTCTAATGAATTAATTTTTTAAGTGAAGAGATGCTGAAGAGATCTTAAAAGCACATATTGAACTAAGTTGTATGTTCTGTCATTGGTCTCTTCCTAGCATTAAGTTGTCCCACTGCATTAAGGAACACTTGCTTTTATATTATGATTCTGCTACACCCATAACAAAGGATCCTTGATGTTGTCAACAATATTTTAAAAATGCAGAAAAGGAGACTGGTGAACTGCCCATTAGCTAGTCTGCTGTTTATTCTGCTGCCTGCACCAAAAATAACACCTTTTCTAGGATGGAAAGTAAGTCTGGTGGTTCTGGCTGAATAATTTCACCTTTTTAGGATTTCTGGTGGCTTGAATGTATGACAGGTCTAGCAGTCTTGGGAGGCCTCACCTACACAGTCTGTGACATCTACCAATGTCCAAGGCATTCTAGAGTGACATGGTTTAGCCCTGTCTTCCTGCTTCTAAACTGATTAGGAAATTTCTTAACCTTGGTGTTACTGGGATTTTTCAATATGATGGGTTATGGGATTATAAAACCAGTGGCCAGTGAGGCAAATACACAGAAAAATAAAACATCTGAGGGAAATCAATCCTTTGGGTCATTACATCTCTCCTACCATGGGATGTCACATAATCCTATGCAAAAGCAGGTCAGACTGTACCTCCATTGATGTGATCATCTCCCCTCTGGTGCTTCTTATGCAAGAGCATCACATACTCTTACTCCTCAACTAGTCATAACCCTGATTCTTTTCAGCTTAAAATAATCATGAGCAATATATTCACATTTGGTTGTGCCAGCACTGTCCTGTCTGCTAACAATTGTGTTTGCCTCCCCAGTGATCACACACTGATGTATTGACAGACAACATAGATTTCTGCAGCCTCCACTTTGCTGAAGTCAAACAAGCTGGTTCAGTGTGTCTCTCCTCACAAGAAAACAATCTCTCTGTTGTCATTATCCCGTGGTCTACCTCTGCACCTGATCTAGTTTGAACTTCTCTGCTCTGAATATGGAAGGCCAGACCCATATACAGATATGGGCTGTAGCTTTCTCAGTCTCTATCTTTCTGGAAATTTTTGAATTTAGTTGGGGATCCTTTCCAACTGCTGGCAGGCCTCTGGAAAGTAAAACTGATTTTCTGACCTGCCTTTTGTTCAATTTAAAGTACTCCATGGACCCCAAACAAAAAAACCACAGGTTTGCAGTGTTTTAGAGCTTAGTATCTAGACAATACTTCTCCTTCCTCAGGATGAAAACTTCGGATGCATCCTACAAATGTATTTGCTGTTTCATAGTCATATTACATTTTCTGTTTATCTCTGTCTTTTAAAGTAAAGAAACTCTTACAGCCCTGTCTGCTCCTGAGGCCAGAGTGCCAGATGGTATCTGCACAGACCAGCTTCTCACCATTTGACTACAGGTAAGATGCTGGCTTTTCCTCTAACTCTTTGATAGATTTAATGAAAACACTCGTATGACAATCAATATGCCAGTTTCTCAGGATTCTGGGACAAAGTGTATGATGTTCTCCTAGTGTTCTCCTAGATGTCTCTCCCAGTGTTCTTTGAAATTTTTTTTCCATATTGGATCTGATAGCTTCCTCTATTATGTATTTACTTTGGGGTTTTTTTTGTTGTTTTGGTTTGGTTTGGGTTTTTTGGCTTTTCGTGGCTCCGTGCTCCCTAAGTAAAAAAGAAATTGGAATTTAGTGCAAAGGGATACTTGCAGAGAAATGGAATTAGAATCTGGTGTTCTCAGCCAATAATAATATGTGAAAAGAGAATTTTCTTGTAGTACCTCAAAGCTGATGTGTTATTTCAAGACTTGTTAGGAAGCATAATTGTCATCTTGTCTCTGTTCCAAATTGGAATAAATCATCAGTAATAATCCAGTGATGAAGAGAGCCACAGAACTGTGGCCTTTGGAGTGCATTAGAAATTAATTTTAATTTAACTTTTCCTCAGGGACTGTTCTGGTTCCCTTGAATCTAAGATGAGGTTGAGAGCCAGGACTTGTGGTCTCTGTTTCAGTTTCTGATGGTGAATCAAGCATTCTCTAAAAACTTAGTGAGCCCAAAGTATCAATTTAGAAGCAAAATAAATTATCTAAGGTGTTCAAATTATTAAATGCATTTTGGTTATAAAGGACAAGACAGATTTATTTCCTGCTTGCTTCTTTTATACTGGAAGAACTATACTGGATATTCTTTCATAGAATTTAGTGAAAAATAAAGTAAAGTATGATTCTTTCTAAAAAAGATGCTCTGAAAAAACCAAAATTTACGGAGTTCTTCCATGGATGCAGAACGACATTGTGAGCCTTCTTGTCATTATAGGAGTTGATTATACTACTGGTCCAAAGGATCCATTATTCACTTAAAAATGAAGGGATTCAAGTATGAGAACATGTGAGTTTCAATTTGAAGAGGGAACCAGAAATGAAATATACTACCCCACTTTGGAACATTCAGTACCCTTTTGTGAAACCTCTTTAGCAGTGTTCAAAAAGAGAAAAACCTAAAGGCTGATTTTTACATGTCTTCCCCAGTACATAAAGGACAGCAACTTTGTTCTAGTTTAAGAATGAAATGGCTCTGTTTAACCAAAATGTTTTATACTTATTGACATATCTTTGAAATGCAGTGTACACACCTTCCACAGGTAGGAGCATTTCATTGGGAGATTCTCCCATTTTGCCTTCTGTGCTGGTTTCATCTGGGGTAGTTAATATTCTTCACAGTGGCTGGTGAGGGGCTGTGTTTTGGATTTGTGCTGGGCACAGGGTTGATACTACAGAGATGTTTTTGTTATTGCTGAGCAGGGCCTACACAGAGCCAAGGCCTTTCTGCTTCTTGTTCTTGAATTTGGGGATGCAGGGGAGGCTGGGAGGAGACACAGCCAGGACAGGTGACCCAAACTGACCCAAGGGATATTCCAGACCATGTGATATCATGCTCAGTATATAAAGTGCGGGAAAGGAAGAAGAAGGGGGAATATTTGAAGTGATAACCTTTGCCTTCCCAAATCACCATTACATGTGATGGGGCCCTGCTCTCCTGGAGATGGCTGAACCTGCCTGCCTGTGGGAAGGAGAGAATTCATTCCTAGGTTGTTTTTTAGATATTTTTGCTTCTGTGCTTGGCTTTTGCTTTCCCTTTTAAACTGTCTTTATCAAACCCACGAGTTTTCCAACTTTTACCATTCTGACTCTCCCCAGTCCTGCTGGTGGGGGAGTGAGCGAGTGGCTGCGTGGGGTTGGGATGTTGGTTGGGGTTAAACCACAACAACTTCACAGTCTTCTTCCCACCTCTTTCCTTAATGGGAACAGACTTCTGTGCAGACTTGAGGATCAAACCAAACCTCTGAACCTGCTCACAGTATTCTCAATCACTACTGTGATTTATCCAATTGATAATATCTGCTTTCATTTTGGGAAGGAAAGCTGAAAGGTGTTAGATTGCTCAGGATGACTGGAATGCCTTTTCTCCTGGGGGTCATTTTGACAGAAACAGAACAGGAGTTTATCCCACATCTTTTCCACCAGCCCTGCAAGTGTAATTTCCAGGTCAAGGTCAGAGATAGGAATTCAGTTGAGGTGGGGGAAAATGCATTAACCTCCTTATCTGATACATCTCCTTACAATGCATGTTATCTGCAATTTGAGACGCCAAAAACTTATTCCCCTACCATTTTTCAGGTGAACTGCATGACCTATCTGAATACATAACAGTTTGGAATAGAGATATCACAGAAGTGTCCTGCTAGCTCAAACTAGTGCTCCAACCAGGTGTTCTTCCAGAAACAGAGCAGGAGCTGTGTAGGAGCAATATTAGGAGTGTAACCTTTTCCAGTCTGCTCTTTCTACTCTTCCAATATACACAGCTGCTGTATTAGCAGTGCTGCATCTCCCCTCTCCGAGGAGTAAAACACAATCTGAGCATGAAAACTGGAGTGTTGATCAAACTGAGATTGGGAAGAATAAAAAGTGGCACATCCAAATGATTTCTGAGAAGAGAAAAAGATCAATAGATAGTAGGGACAATGTTGTAATGTCAGTGGAGATAGGAAGTGACCTACAGCAGAGACTCACGTTTTGGGCCATGGTCCTGATGAAGTCTGATGAAGAAACAAGGATTTACAATCACAGCTGCTACAGGCATAACAGGGCTGAGTGGTTTGGACTGCATAAGCTGTGGCACAGTGATTGCATAGCAGACTACATGTTTTTCCTGGCCTCCAAGTTTCTCCTGAAACAGGAACGAGACGCAAACAGCCTGTGGTGGTGGAGGTGGCTCTCTACATTGCCTCTGGAGATGGGCCAAGCTTTGCACTTGTTTCAATTCAGTATAAATGCCATCGGTTAAAGCTGTCAAATGTTTGGGGGTCGGCACCTGTGCTTGGAGAGATTGTCTAGGATGTTGTACAGAAGCTAAAATAGGAGAATTGAACAGTTGCACAATGTTCAAGTGTGGTCACAGCACACCTTTCCTGGGTCATGACACCACTACAAAGGGAGAACTGGCAGTGAGGAGCAGCCCATGAAAGTCACTCAGCTCTATTTGCTTGGTCACAGTATTAATTCAGCTGTTATGAGAGATGCAAGTATGAAAGTGATCCATTTTTCTTTGAAATAATAATCCCAAACAAAGTACAAGCATCAAGGCAGGGTTAACTCTCAGACTTAACACAGGTTGTGCTCATGTGTATACACCTCTGTGTAGGCAAGGCACCTACATTTCCCTTTATCAGTACTGGAGATCTAGGGCTTGCTTTATCTGCACAGATATGGTGCTGTAATAGGAGATTTTCTCTGTGTCCTACTTACCATCCCATACTGATACTTTGGGTCATCTCAAATGTCACCAGTTGTTTACATATGGGCAATAAACTGAAATAAAATTCTCCCCCCTCCCCCAAAGTCCTATGTCCCCCTGCCCCACTCCAGTCCTCCCCCAATGAAAGAAAAAAAAAAAAACCAAAAAAAAACCAAACAAAAAGCCCTTGAGCAATGCCCTCACTCATAAAATTAAGACACTATTTTGTCATCTTGCACCCATTTTTTTGTCAAGTTCAGGAAAACTCAGTCTCCTGAAGGTTGGGAAATTGTGGGTTTAGTAGTTGCTCACACAACCTTAAACGAATGATGCCTTGATACAGATGGTCTCCTTCTGCCAAAGATCTGCACAAACACAAGGTGTAATCATACGTGTTTGATGTATATGTGCTGTTCATGAAGTTCTGGAGATGAAATTCCTCTATTCTTGCCTTCTCATCCAGTGTTTGACCTCTAATTTCTGTTTTTAAAGGATGGTCCAGACTCAAGTTTCTTTTCAAGAAAGCTTAAAAATATAATCTACCCAGAAGTGCCAGTTTTCTTTCTGTAAACAATAATTTAATTACCTTATTTCTTGAGCAGGCCATAGCATGCCATTCCGAACCCCCCTCATGTTATTGTCCTGATATAAATACATCTGCAGCTCACTTTCTCAAATCTGACTGTTTACAATCCCATCAGGAGCTGAAAAATAATAAGTTTGATCACACAATAAGGTAGGGAGGCTAGCCTAGCTTACAGAGAGACTTTCTAAGTACAATGCTTCCATTAACCCCCTAATGACATTCTCAATTGAATGTTTTTAAGCCAGAGCATAAATATAACAGCAGCAGGCCTATGCTTGCTGGAAATAGGGTTTGCTCACAATATTAACTTCACATGTGATGCAAGTTAGGATTCTGTTTCCTGCCTGTGGGGTCCTAAGACCTGCAAAGAGAAGAGTTAACACTCAGAGAGAGCTCATCAGAGCCAGTGAAATGCCTAAGCCTGTTAGCTGAGTTGGCTTTGGAGAGAAACAGGTGACTCCACAGGAAGAGTCAGCAGATCTGAGATGTTCCTTACGGGGGGAAATGAATTGCTGTATTGCAGCAATTTTAATTTGGAAGCCTCAAATTAATTCAAACTCACAACAGCGCCCTGGTGTGCAGCTGAGAAGTGGTTTCTTTGAAACGAGAAACAGAAGAAAAAGAAAGTTAAGCTGCTTGTCTTGGACATCTTGTGAGTCACCAGCAGCCAGCAATGGATTTTACAAGTCCTGGCTCCCCACTGCAGTGATATCAGCACTCTTTGGATATAAATCCTCCCCTGTGGAAACACAGAGGTCCTGGCAGGCAATTAAATGAGTGTCTGCAGATTGTTGAGGCTCCCCATGATGGCAGTAGGGACTCAATGGGCTCTCCCTGTCTGGTCAGTGGGGATCTGGGTGGGAAGGGTGGACCAAGTCTTCAGCTGTGCATCTGGAAACTGCTGGGATTGTACACAAAGAGGCTGATTTTCCATTACATGAAGGGTTTATCTGCTGCTCTGACAGAATAAAAGACAGTTAACACAGAGTGGAAGTAGCCCTGAGTAATGTTCCCTGGCACTGCAGTGTCAGAGGTTTGGCTTCAATACACCCCTCTGCAACTGCTCCCCAGTTCCACATTTAGGCTCTGCCTAACATGGGTATTGAGGGAATAGAAAAGAGCCAAAGATGATCCCTCTGTACAACTACTGAAATGTGCTTCAGAAAATACAGTATTTATTTTGTTGCACACAGTTCAACTGCTGCAGACAGCTGTGTACCCACAGCCTCTGTGAAATCCAACTCGTGGCTGGGGAGAATCTCTGTAAAGAAATTAACTGATAGACCTGAGTGAGGATAGAGCTGAGTGAGGCTGCATGCAGGGGCAAGGGCAAAGGAAGGGAAATCCTACTTCAAGGTTGTCCCAAAACACTAATCATGGAGCTATTCTTTTGGATTGTCAGTCAAGGGACAATTTATTCTGGATAATCTAAGCTGAACCTTGTAGATCTCAATAGCTTGGAGAAGCAATTCTTCTGACAAATTGCAACAGCATAACATAATACTCAGCGTTTTTCTAAAGCCCCAGCTCCTTGAGTTATATGATTACACAAGAATCTCTGCTTTGGGCAAAATAAAGGGAAAAAAATTATCTGCTGATGTGACAGCTATACAGAAAAGTCTGAGCGAATCAGACTTGAATACTCCAATTTCAGGAAGCTGGTAACTTTGCTTGGGTTTACATTTTAAATCCAAAAGGATTTAGAATCTGTAGACCTAAAGGTAGCCAGCATTTTACCCACTCCTAGGGGTAAGGGTAGGAAGGAAGTAAACAATGATTCTGCCATCTCCTGGTGTGGCAAACATTTGCAGTGAAATGATCTGGAGTTTTGTTCTGGGGTAATTTTTTCTTTTTGGGGAGGTGGTGTTCCTTTTAACCTGTCTATGCAAAGAGCTTGAGACCTTTTCTCAAGAGCAAGTACTATTAAATTGCAGTGCCTCAGACAGTTGGGACACTGGTGGCCTGATCCAAGAAGTGCTGGACAGTATTGCATGCACAGGCATACAAAGATTCCCCTGACTAAAACCTGCATGCTTTACTTACATAATGCTGCTGTGTTTGAATTGCAAATAATTTTTATTCTGCATCCTTGTGCCTTTACCTGATGAAGAATTTGTCACTTCCAGACCTGGCATATTCATCAGTTTTGCTGTGTGTTGTAAACAAACTGCTTGTTTGTAAAGCTCTTAAAAAATTCAACCTAAATATTTTTGCTAAGTTATTTATGGCTGCACCAGATACAGCTGTGTGAAATGTGGCCTCTAATGCCACCTGTGCCCTATGAAATCCATGTCCATAAATCATTTTGAGCTCTATTGGAATGAAAGTTTCTATATAAGCAAAAGCATGGTGTTTCAGAGCTTTAATATTTGAGTTCAAATTTATTAGTGAACTTGTGTCAGTTTACAACAGGGAAGGAACTGGGTTGTTTTTTGTTTTTTTTACTGTCTATATAAAATGACAGGAAAGTCTTAGAGAGGTTCAAAAGTTTAATTCCATGAACTGTCTACAGTTCAGGTATTATGTTATTCCTTTGATCTAAAATTGTATTAACACTGAACAGATTTCCTCTGAAGTTTACCTACACTATATATTTGACCATAATGACCTTCCAAACCTCCTGATGTTTTTTTCTTGTAATAATTTCTTCTTTTCTGGTAGCTTCCAACTATTTCACTCTGGGAAAGCCCAATTTTATTTTCAGGGGCATAGCTATCATGCAGGGATTTAGTACCTCAATTTGCTTTCCATAGTTCCTTTTCATACATTCCCCTTCTTACAAGTAACTCTGAGGGTCTGCAAACTCCAGGCTGGAAACTGTAGTTCCATGTTCAAAATAAAACCATTTATTTTTCTGCACAGGCTGCTATGGGACACTAAGGGACGGAAGGACATAGGGAAGGAGAAAGGGGAGAAAGGAGGAAAAGGAAAAGGGAGGAATAAGGGAAGGCAAGAAAAGAGGAAAAAAGGAGGAATGAAGGAGGAAAGGAGGGAAGGAGGGAAGGAAGGAAGGAAGGAAGGAAGGAAGGAAGGAAGGAAACAGAAAGGCAGCAGGTAGGTGACTTTAGAATCAAGGCACTTAGCAAATATCTAAGATAAGTAGGTGGCAACTTTTTAGTAACCATTTCGTTCAACCACACNAGGAAGGAAGGGAGGAAGGAAGGAAGGGAGGAATGAAGGAAGGAAGGAAGGAAGGAAGGAAGGAAGGAAGGAAGGAAGGAAGTCCCAGCCTAATATATTTTACAAGGTGGTGGGACACTATACTGCTAAATAATGTTCCTTTAATTAGACCTTTAATGATTAAGCCTGAAGAAATTTTGCAGTAATTTAATTCCATAGTATTTCTGAGGTTCATTTACTTCATTTGAGGTAGATCCTCAAATTAATTTTCTCTGGGTAAATTCTGACTGTACCTTTCTAACCCCCTACTCCACCCTTGTGAGTTTGGTTCTTCTTTGAATTCAGAATTGTCTTGACTCTAAAAAGACCCAAACAAATTAAAAAGGAGAAAATCAAAAAAGGAGAAGAATAGGCCTGCAGCACAGATTTCTGCAAGATAGACATCCTTTCCTATGTAAAAATCACTTTCTCAGCTGGGAGGGGAGGCAGGAAAGACAGGAATATATTGAGAGAGCTTTCCTTGCCATGAGCCTCAGTACAGCTGAAGGAGAGAAACCAACAGAGATTATCACCAGTGTTCCATTGTGTTAGATTTGCACAAAAGTGCCAAAGCATGGAGCCTCACCCTGTCACCCATGAAAACCAGAGTTATAAACATTTTCTGGTCATGCCAGCTGATTAGGACCTATTTCAAATGCAAGCTCATTCATGCCACAGGGATCACAGGAGCAATGGAATGGTGCCTTTTGTTTTCTGAGTAGATTCTCATTTCATCAAATAAAACTATTTGGGGAACATCCCAGGTTTAAAACCCTGTCATGAAAACAACTGACCTTGGATGGCTTGGCTGGACAACTAAAGCTGTGACAATTATGTAGTGATTTGCTACAAATACTCCAAGAATTAGGCTGCACTCATTTTCCTGTCCAGGTCAGAGGGCTGTACTGTTTGAAAATGTGTAAGGAATTCCCTTGTATGACACATCATGAAGGACAGTGAAAACAATACTACAGAGCTATTTATATAGAGCAGGGTGCCAGAATGAAATCCCAAGTCAGAAATGAAGGTTGAGGCTGCACTGGCAGAGTTTAAGCAAGGATGCTTAAAGGGGCTTCTGAAAATAACTCTGATTCTTTGCTTGTAGGGTGGGTATGTAGGAACACTGGAAACACAGGATGGATGAGACCAGCTGGGCCTGCACTCAATTGTTGCAATTGCAGGTAATTATGGAAACATTTCATCTGGAAGTGCCCACAATACCTCAGATCCACAAGTCATCTTTGCAGACCACAGCAATGTAAAGGTACAAAGGATGAAAAATGACCAGAACTACACAGTGGAGGGGAAGAGAACAGGAGAGGCTGAGGACATCATTCCTTCAATTGTAAAAGCACTCAAATGAAAATACCCTCTCCTTCCAGGATTTGGATGACACTCTGAGCTACAAATACAACAAAAGAGAGAAAAAAAAGGACACCCCAGGTTTTAATAATCCAAAATGGGAATGCTCCCCCCACCCCCAAAACCCCTATATCTGATAGTCTTTTTTAACTGGTGTTGAATGAATAAAACCCTGAAAGAAGACATCTAGCACCTGTAGGAGCACCAGTGTTGTTCTGGCCATCATCATCTCTTACCATAGCCAATCTCTGCACTTTCACATAAAGGGGACAATTAATTTTTTTCTATGAAGGCAAATGACGTGCCAAGTTTGGGAGACCAAAGGTGGAGATTATCTGTAGTACTTGTCACAGGCAACCAGCCAGAGTGTGGGTATGGAACAAAGCAAATATAAATAAAATAAAAGCTGGTTGAGACTCAGTTGTCTGAGGAGTATTCATAGCACTGGGCTGGATCCTGACCATCATTGTATAAATGGATACTGGTGATGGCAGGACCTTTGGCATTACAAGATGTGCCCACACTGGGCAATGGGAAGGGCAAAAGAAGAAGGAATAAATCTCCCAGTTTCCTGCAGATTCTCAATATATACCAACACAAGAAAGACACAGGACAACCCCAGTCCTTACTCTCTTATCAAATAATGCAGCCTTGCTTTCACTAACAACTCTGCTTCGTGGCAATTAGTCTGATTTGACCTTGGTAAGAAAGATGTTCATTACCACAGAATTCATGTATTCAAGCAGCCAAAATAGATTTTTAAAACCTCTTCAGCTGAAGTGTTTTGCTGTACCAAGAGACACAGAGTAAGGATACTGCCATCCATCAGAACACCAGACAATATTGAGCAATTTTCACAATCAACACTGTATTGTCTCCTGCAGAAATGCAGGAACACTGTGTGGTGGGAAAAAAAGCCAATGCCAGTGACCTCTCAAATCCTGGAAAAGTGAACTCCAGAAGCCTGGGAAAAAGAGAGTCAGTTGTTCTCAGAGTGCCACACAAGGCAGTCAAGCCTTCAATAAAATGCAGTGAAAAGAAACAGATTCTCATAGTTATTTCAAACTTCTGTGTTTCAAAACAGTCTTTAGCACGAAACACCCAGGAATATGCAGAGAACATATTCCAGTATCAGGAAGGTGGAGAAAACTCACATCTGTATAGTAGAAGGGAGCGAGGGGGTGAACTTTTAGGAAGTATTTAGGAATGGTAATTTTTGATTATAGAATAAAGAAGAAGTTCTGCTGCTGTAGGTTCAGCTGTTGTTTTTACCAGAGAGATCATGTATCTTTGGCCATTTACATGCCCTGCTGCTGAAACACTGGCTCAACTTACCTGCTTTTCCCCAGGCATACTCAGCAGTTTGGGTACATGTCCGATTTAACTTCAAGGATGTGCTCTGGATTGTACAAGAATTTAAGATCTCTGCTAATTAGGGATAGGCTGAGACATGCAATTAAGTGCTTTGCTGAATCATCCTTTACATGTTCAAATTACCTTGCTGGAAAAGAGCTCTAACAAAATTTTTCACTCTCATGAGGAAAAGGCACGTCTGATGGGTAAGGATTTGAGGTACAGTGGTGCTGGCTCATATTTGTAAACTGGCCCTAATCTGGTAGGTTGCCTCAAAATGACTGATTTTCCTAGGCTCCTCTAACAATGAATGAAGAGACAAGAAGTGCTTTATGGAGTATATTCTGCCCATTTACTGGGGAACCTGCCCACTTTTTGCTCATTCTTGCAGACTCTAGATGTGTCTGTATCTCTCCTCTGACTAATATAAGGAGCTCAATGCAAAATAGTTCTTGCCATATCCACCTTCTATGCTTTAATTTAGAGAGAATAAATTCTAGCTGAACAGTTGAGGAGATAAACAAATTTATTCACTATCTCACATTTTGTCAGATGTGATCTGCTTGTGATTAGCAGACTTTCTATTGCTTCTTTTGTTGAACTACTCTGGTATAATCAACAGTCAGTTTAAATTCCTTATTTCTCAGTGGCGCTTGATTACTCCCTAATTTCCTCCCTCTCTCACCCATGAAATCACTCAATTTCTTCAGGCTTTCCATACGTATGTGTATTTTTATAGCTTTCTCCTCATTTACCCATAATTTAACAAGTGAGTAAATCAGGAACTCTATTTCAGACCAACTACTGTAATAAGTAAAAGCAGTTCCAATGCAAGTAGTTTACTCCAAAGACAAAACCCCTCTATTAAATAACTTAAGAAAGAAGGCATGTAGGCTAAACATGGAATCTGGTACAGGAAAACACAGTGTACCTTTTAAGAGAGATGTGACTGGGGTTGGGGGGACAATATCAAGAGAAAACTTCTATTTGAGAAAAAGCTTTGCAAGGTTTGTGGGGAACATTAGAAAAGAAAGGGAGTTGGCAGAAGGAATAGCTCTTATCCATAAGCCATGAGCAAAGAAATTTCTGTCATATCTGGTGATGCAGGGTCCAACAACAGGAACAGTTCTATATCAGGCTTACCTGGTGTGTATCCAGCAATAAAATATGTCCCAAAGATATATCTCTCTGATGTTTCACAGAATAACAGAATGGGTCAGGCTGAAAGGACCACAGTGGGTCATCTGGTCCAACCTCCCTGCTCAGGGTCATCCCAGAGCAATGGCACAGCATTGTGTCCAGACAGTTCTGGAAAATCTCCAGTGAGGGGGACTCCACACCCTCTCTGAACAATCTGTTGCAGTGTATGGTCACCCATACAGCAAACAAGTTCTTACTCATATTCAGGTGGAATTTTCTGTGCATCAGTTTCTGCTCGTTCCCTCTTGTCCTATTCCTTAGCACCACCAAGAACAACAAATGCTAAGGAGCTGTTACTGGCTAATAATCCTGTAAATTAAGGTGACTATTGTCCTCTTTGAAAATAATCAGTGCTGTTCTTAGTGGTCAGAGCAAAAAGGACATTGGCCTGACTCCCAAAAGTGTAATTTCTTGCCTGAATAACACTAAAAATTATTTGGGTAGGGATAGGCGGATGGTGCTATGACAGAGACAATGACAGCAAACAACATCTGCCCGTTAGCAGAGAAGTCCAATACCAGGAATATACTGGTAGCAATCTGCTGTGCAGCCAGTGACCATATCCATCACTTGAAGCCTGCTAAGGACAAGTCAAAAATAGTTTCTGTGATGCTAAGAATTTCTTCAGGCATTACACTGCCAAGACAACATCTCTGCATCCCTTCTGGGTTGATTTTATACCTGTTTTTGGGATAGGAGGGTGCAAGCTGGAGCTCTGACAGCCAGCTCTTTTCCCAAGCCTGTAAAAAGCTCAATAACCAACTGCAATGGGTTCTGTAAAAGAAACATTCTGAAACCAAAGTAGACAATGCCCAGATGCAAAGAGCCTACATAAACCTGTCAAAAGCCCCTAAAGCACTAATTTTGTGAATGTTCATTTCACTTCCTTTCACACAGGTGCTTGATCTTTCTCTCTACTTCTAACTGAATCAACTTTTGTAGCAATCACACAGAAAGGAAAAAAATGCAAACTCGTGGCTCGAGGTAAAGAGGAAGCATCTCTGCTTTGTTGCATCTTCTCAGCTATCACCAGTGATCAGGATAATTCACTAGGGAAATGAAAACTATTGCAAGACTTGGAGTGGTGAGAAGTGATGAAGCACCAAGCAGGATGTCAACTCCATTAAGAGATGGAACGAGAAAGCTCTGTAAAATAAGCCTTCCTAGAAAGGGTCTATAAAGAACTGATTTGATAAAGAATGATTTGGCCATGTGAAATATTTCTCCCAGAATTAAATTTGATCACTGAACACTCCCTTAGAAAATATCACTATACTAAACAAGAAAAAAGTGTTAATACTCTCCTCTCTGTCTCACAGCTCTCCAAACATCTGAATGGTTCATATTCAGTAATGCTTTCTGACTCCTCTGCTAAGGTAGTTATAAGGTACTAGCCTTATTTCACTGAGGAGGAACCAAACCATAAAGTGGATTAAGTGAACTACCTGAGAGTACAGAGAACTTTGTCTGATGGGCTCATTTGATAGATATCCAGCAAAACCTGAACTGAGAATTAATCCCAGATGTCTCGAATCCAATCTACTAGATTAAATTTTATCAAAACTTCTACTGGGACTTGAGGACTGAGGGAAGTCACATTCCATTTACCTATCTGTAAGGCAGATGCAAGTCCAGGGCAATGCCTTGGCAATAGAAAAATGAGTACTGCCATCAGTAGTTGAATGTGGGTCTGACCAACCTGGCCCTGCCCTAAATTCTTTTCAGAAAATGCTGTTAATAACTAAAGGAATATAAGCTACTCTCTATGGCATAGAAGACCTCTGCTTATTTAAGGGAAAAGTACTTTGAGTGTGAATAGAACAACTAGATAAAGCATTACAGCAACAAAACCAGCCTAACTCCCCGGACAATTCAGACAGAACAATCGGTCTTTGCTGCGTGACACCAGAGTTTGCACTTGGGTGCTGACCTGTGACAGCTACTCTCAGAGGAAAAAATCCCAGTCTTCATCCTGAGGAGTTAAATCCACAAGGAAAATCCCTCCTTGTGGCCCTGGGAATCTCCTGCTGCAGCCTGGCTTTCACGCAAGGTGAGAGGTGTTAGAGCTATGCAGACCTTTAGTGGGGCACAGCAACCAGGTATCCTTCTGCATATCCCCAAGGAGTAGCCAGGGCTCACTACCCAGGCTTGGGATAATAATCCATCCCCAAATCCCACAGTTTAGTGCAGTAAACTGGTAGATCGTCTAGCCTGGAGCAAAAACAGCCTTAGCAACTGCCTAGCAACACCACTGCAGAGCAAGGCAGGAGCTGCAGGTTATCTGGATGCAGTAACCCACAAGGAAGAGCCAGCCCCAGGCAGAGCTCAGCAGCTCTAGTGCACAAACTCAGCCTTGTCTCTCTCTGCCCTAGAAAGGCAGGAACTTTCTGTCAATAAAGCAATGAACACTCAATATATGTTAAAACCTTTCCTTAAAGATCTGCTTTTCTCAGTCTTCAGCCTCATCAGATTGATAAACTTGCCAGGTAGACAAACTAGCAGTAACTCAAAGGTTACTGCTCACTCCAAAGACTTAGAGTCTTCAGAATGTATCATCATGATTTTGATTTTTTTTTTCCTGTTTATAGAAATGACTGATGTCTTGTGGAACTGTTATGGTCATCTCAAATTCCTCACTGAAACATTGCACAGTTGTAACTTTCTGCACCCCTTGCAGTTTATAGCTTCCATAGTTGTTTTATTAACACTGCTGCAAAAAAGAAATATGACTTGGGCAGTATATTGGTGCCCATTAGTATTGCAGACTCAATGTTATGTGTCACATTGTAATGCCTCTGATACCACAGCCAAAATGGTTACAGGATGAATGAGGCTATTAACTCCAGGGACTGTGAACAATTTAAATTCAAAGGCTGATCCACCTTAAAAGAACAGTCTTTCTTGAAGGTTTGGAGCTTGCAAACCTTAAGTTAGCACTTTCCAGGTGGAAAGCCATTCATATGAAAAACAGCCAAAAGCAGAAGCAAACTTTAAAAATTAAGAAAAGTGTTCACTTTGGCTGTCCAGCTGTTAGGTCTTTTTGTGTAACAGAAATTCTATGGAACGGAATGGAATGGAATGGAATGGAATGGAATGGAATGGAATGGAATGGAATGGAATGGAATGGAATGGAATGGAATGGAGATGAACAGAATGGTTCAGTTGAAAGGGTACTTAAAATAACCATCTAGTCCAACTGCCTGACCACTGTAGGGCTGACCAAAAGTTAAAGCATGTTATTAACTCTATTGTCCAAATGTCTCTTAAACAGTAACAGGCTTGGGGTGTTGACCACCTCTCTAGGAAGTTTGTCCCACTGTTTGATCATGCTCTCAGTAAAGAAATGCTTTCCAATACCAACACTGAGCGTCTGTTAATGCAGCTTTGGATCATTCCCACATGTCCTGTCACTGAACACCAGAGAGAAGCTCCCAGCACCTTCAGCTCCCTGTAGGAACCACAAGGTTGCCTCTCAGCCTCCTCTTCCCCACACCAGAAAAGCCCAGAGCCCTCAGCTGCTTCTCACAGGACATGACTTCCAGTCCTTTCATTGGCTTTTCTGCCCTCCTTGGGACACATTCAAGGACCTTCACATGCTTCTTACCTGGTGGGGCCCAGCCCTGCACACAGGGCCCCAAGGGTGAGCACAGCAGGAGAATCACCTCTGCTNAATTCAGACAGAACAATCGGTCTTTGCTGCGTGACACCAGAGTTTGCACTTGGGTGCTGACCTGTGACAGCTACTCTCAGAGGAAAAAATCCCAGTCTTCATCCTGAGGAGTTAAATCCACAAGGAAAATCCCTCCTTGTGGCCCTGGGAATCTCCTGCTGCAGCCTGGCTTTCACGCAAGGTGAGAGGTGTTAGAGCTATGCAGACCTTTAGTGGGGCACAGCAACCAGGTATCCTTCTGCATATCCCCAAGGAGTAGCCAGGGCTCACTACCCAGGCTTGGGATAATAATCCATCCCCAAATCCCACAGTTTAGTGCAGTAAACTGGTAGATCGTCTAGCCTGGAGCAAAAACAGCCTTAGCAACTGCCTAGCAACACCACTGCAGAGCAAGGCAGGAGCTGCAGGTTATCTGGATGCAGTAACCCACAAGGAAGAGCCAGCCCCAGGCAGAGCTCAGCAGCTCTAGTGCACAAACTCAGCCTTGTCTCTCTCTGCCCTAGAAAGGCAGGAACTTTCTGTCAATAAAGCAATGAACACTCAATATATGTTAAAACCTTTCCTTAAAGATCTGCTTTTCTCAGTCTTCAGCCTCATCAGATTGATAAACTTGCCAGGTAGACAAACTAGCAGTAACTCAAAGGTTACTGCTCACTCCAAAGACTTAGAGTCTTCAGAATGTATCATCATGATTTTGATTTTTTTTTTCCTGTTTATAGAAATGACTGATGTCTTGTGGAACTGTTATGGTCATCTCAAATTCCTCACTGAAACATTGCACAGTTGTAACTTTCTGCACCCCTTGCAGTTTATAGCTTCCATAGTTGTTTTATTAACACTGCTGCAAAAAAGAAATATGACTTGGGCAGTATATTGGTGCCCATTAGTATTGCAGACTCAATGTTATGTGTCACATTGTAATGCCTCTGATACCACAGCCAAAATGGTTACAGGATGAATGAGGCTATTAACTCCAGGGACTGTGAACAATTTAAATTCAAAGGCTGATCCACCTTAAAAGAACAGTCTTTCTTGAAGGTTTGGAGCTTGCAAACCTTAAGTTAGCACTTTCCAGGTGGAAAGCCATTCATATGAAAAACAGCCAAAAGCAGAAGCAAACTTTAAAAATTAAGAAAAGTGTTCACTTTGGCTGTCCAGCTGTTAGGTCTTTTTGTGTAACAGAAATTCTATGGAACGGAATGGAATGGAATGGAATGGAATGGAATGGAATGGAATGGAATGGAATGGAATGGAATGGAATGGAATGGAATGGAGATGAACAGAATGGTTCAGTTGAAAGGGTACTTAAAATAACCATCTAGTCCAACTGCCTGACCACTGTAGGGCTGACCAAAAGTTAAAGCATGTTATTAACTCTATTGTCCAAATGTCTCTTAAACAGTAACAGGCTTGGGGTGTTGACCACCTCTCTAGGAAGTTTGTCCCACTGTTTGATCATGCTCTCAGTAAAGAAATGCTTTCCAATACCAACACTGAGCCTCTGTTAATGCAGCTTTGGATCATTCCCACATGTCCTGTCACTGAACACCAGAGAGAAGCTCCCAGCACCTTCAGCTCCCTGTAGGAACCACAAGGTTGCCTCTCAGCCTCCTCTTCCCCACACCAGAAAAGCCCAGAGCCCTCAGCTGCTTCTCACAGGACACGACTTCCAGTCCTTTCACTGGCTTTTCTGCCCTCCTTGGGACACATTCAAGGACCTTCACATGCTTCTTACCTGGTGGGGCCCAGCCCTGCACACAGGGCCCCAAGGGTGAGCACAGCAGGAGAATCACCTCTGCTGCCTATCTTGCTGGGCTGTGTTTGATGCAGCCCAGGATGGGGTTTGCTCCTTTGCCTGCCATATTTTTGGAAAACTGAATGCAGTTATAAATAAATCCATGAGGTAATGACTTATTTTATTTAACATTGGCTTTGAAATTTTAGTTTTAGAACTAAATTGGTAGGATGCCAATGTGACAGTAGGGTCATTTGAATTATAGATACAGACTAATATTTCACCTTTAGATTACTACGTATTGAAATACATTTATGCAGTTTCATGCCATCTCTGCCTTCCCTTCTTTGCTTATTTTTTTCTTTTCTGCAATAAATATGTTTTGAAAGAACATGATTTTAATTCTAAGTTAGCTCATGCTAATGGGTTTTTAAAGCACAAATCTGTTGTCATTCAAAAGGCGAACTCCAGAAACACTTGTTAAGAATCAGAATCATAACATCTGTCTTAGAAAGCTCTTCACATGAACAGCTGGGATTTTACATCATATCATGGTAAAGGACTCCATTGGCTTCTCTAAGAGCCTTGATTTCTACTTGGGTGATTGTTGGAGCATGGGTAGATTTTTGCAACTATCACTGTGGGGGTTTTTTTTGTGTGTGTTTGTGTGCTCATTTCCAGCCTAAATCTCCCTCTAAGCCCCATAAAATGGCGAATTTAAATTGACACTTTGGTTTAATTGCTCAGTGCAGTTAAGCAGTGAAAAATAGTCAGAGCAGATCCTATATCCCTGGCAAAATCCACTGTAATCGACTTCCAATTTTTTCCCAACAGATGTAGGTTCTGAGCACCCACTGGTCTGCATGGAAGGCACGATGTCCATCAGGATACTTAGTCCAGTTCCCACAGCGACAGACAACCACGTAACAGAAATTAAATACAAAACATCTGCCCTGCATGTAATCCTGAAATACAACTCCCAGAGCTTGTACAGGACTTGTTTTTGGATGGTAGTATCCAGACCTGATTTCATTTACCAGTTTAATGCAGATACTTCTAGTTTCAATTGCCTTCTGTATAAATTATGTCTTCCAAGCCCCACCACATGCAAAGGCACAAGTGACTTTTCACTGTACATCCAAGTACTGGAATGAATTTGTCAAACATTTCTGTTTTAATCTAAACTACGTTACATTGGAACATAAGCTGTCAAAAGCTGAAAGTGGTAAAATTTATTTAATAGAGTTGAATGCAAAATGTTTTTCCTGCTTTATAGAAAATGAAGAATGTAACATTGATATTTGCGATTTTTAGATCATCCCTTACTCTTTTCACATTTGGACCTGAAATGCTTTTCACTATCTTAAAACTGCATAGATGCTAATACTCAATATTTCTGATCCCCATCAGGATCTCTCTGTTTTGCTTTGTCTTGGTAACCCCATTCTGATAGAAAGGATGACACAATATCCATCTACTCATAACTAGAATAATTCCTTGTCTGCCTTGAATAGAGCAAAGCAATGGAAGATTTAATAATTGCTGGCAGCAGAGTTTGCAATTTCTATGATCACCAAGCTTTCCTTATAAAATCTCTCATTTAAAACACAATTCTTGCAGACTTTTGTGTAAGTTTAATTCTTGGATTGCTTTTCTTAAATACCAAAATGCCAGGTAGTTTTCACTGGAGCCTTATTTGGATACAATGATAAGGATTAACAAAGCTTAGCCCACATTATGGGTGTGAAAGTGGCTGTGGATCTGGCAATGTGTGAGGAGGAAGATAAAGTGTTTATCTAAAAATCACAACTGTAAATGCTGCAATTTCAGTCTTAAAAACTGCTATACCAAGTTGTTCTTTCAGAAGCACAGGTAGTTCCCTGATGGTATTTCCCTTTAACACATAAATCAGAAATTATAATAATTCTTTATGCTATTTAAGGACTCTGCACTGTGGTCTTTTTCCACCCCTTCTTATAGAAAGGAGGCACTTTTCTTATAGAAAGGTTATAGCACAACCTAAGACCTCCAGATCTGTCTCTTCTGTCAGGCCCAGCATGAACTAAGTCTTAATTCAAGGAAGTTACTAATACAACTGAAAAAACTAAAACGAGCACCTTCAGCACTCATTGCAGAGAAGCAGAAACAGGACTGGGGCAGTCCCATGAGTTTTTAGGGGTGAAAGGGCCTGCCCCCATCATCTCACTTGGGAAATCAGAGTCTGTAGTTGTTGGATAAGCACAAACTGAGAGAAGAGAAGAGAAGGTTCAGAACTCACTGTTAAAAAACACTTGTTTATTATCTTGCCCCAGCAGGAAAAATTATTAAATCCTTGAGTAGGTCAGACTCTCAGTCCTGCTCCTGGCTTGCACTGACAAAATCCAGTGTAAATCCAGTGTAAATCTAGACAGGATTTAACTACAAAGCTGCACCTTATAAAAGTGCATCTGTCTTGTTGTTATCAGTGAAAACAGCATCTTGAGTGAAGGAAAAGCCAAAGAAAACAGTATCTGTAAGTTACAAATATGGAATTAAAATCACAAAAACAAGACCTGCTGGGCTGTGAATCAGACTCATATTTAACCAGTGCACTCAGAACAGGTAGTTAGTCTGGAAGAGATAAAATATGGTAAGGAATAAATCTGTGAAGAGCATAGAAATGGCAAAAGGACAGACAATTTTGAGGTCAGCAAGCTGTTGATTTATGGCTCTATGAACTGGCATAGCTACCAGACATACTGACTCCAGATCTTGCTGCTTCCAGAACTGCAGAGGCAACAAACGTCATCACAGGCTTCTCTGCATAATGGAAAGGAAATTTCTCTTTTGAAGTCATAGGTGATTATTGATACTTTTATCTTAAAATGTTTCCATTTTAAGTTGTTCTTATTAACAGTAAAATAAATGCCTTCTAAAATAACCCAGAAATTTTGTTTCCAGTCTATTTTTTAGTATGAGTGCATTTTTCAGGGCACAGTAACTTGACATGCTAATGCATTAGTTTTGCACCTGAAGCTGGAATCTTTCTGTTCTTCATTCTAACTCTAGAATACGTAGCATAAATGGCATATGATTATGATTTTAATTCTCCCATAGAGATATATGTTTGTGTCTCTCACTAATACATTATTCAATGTTAATAAACTAATATTTTTTAATATTGCCCTATTTTAAAATGTATATTGCAACATTAAGTGAGAACATTGGATTCATAATGACACAAACTACAGAAAGAAAAATTCTTAATAATAAAACTGCCAGCTTCTTTAGTAAATAAATACCTGAATGTGGGCTCAAAAGACCAGACATCTTTCTACCAGCAGCCTCACATATATAGCAGTATATAAGGAAGTATATTCAACCAACAGTCCAGTTCTCTGGGTCCTTTTTATCAATGAACTTTCATTGATAAATCTCTGAATGGAGTTTTCCAAGGCTCTGGGCTAAATTAATTAGATCCCTTTGTCTTAATTAAAACCTCACTTAAATATATGGTAAGAATTCCATTTATTCTAGGGTGGCTTGAGCCTGACCCTATGTCCATTTAAAAATTGGCTTTTCTTCAGAGTGCTTCAAACATGCTGATATTCTGAGCCAAACACAGCCCTAGGTGGTGGCAAGGCATGTTGCCAATGCAAAGAGGTTGTCCTGATTTTCTCATTGGGCTGATAAAATACAGGGAAATATTGTTCCTGCTGTGATGGCTAAAAAGGATTTCCCTATGATCTGCTTTCCAGGCTGTGAAAAGCTGGAGCTATGGCTTTATGTTTTTGTTCTTTCACCTTTGATTGTGTCATTCTCATGGGGTTTGTCCCCACTGCAAGACTGAGACAGGAATGAAGTCATGTCATGCTCTATTTCAGGCCCAAGCCACGTATTGCCATGAATAATATTCACCTGTTTGGAAATTCAAAGTGATGTATAGAGATTGGCACTAAATCAAGGATTACCTTTTACTCCCAAAACCTCTGTGCTCACTAGGAATCAGCAAGTAAAAACTGGGCATCCTACAGCATTAAAGCAAAATGTCACTAAGGGAAACAACACAGCAGAACAAAGGGGTGAGAAGGCTTTTAACTTCTCCCCTAGTTACAACAACCTCACAGATCATTTCTCTGGCCTGTCCTGTTGCTTCTGCCTTGACACCTCAAAACCAGACTCTCCCCTTGGTCAGTGGTCAGCCTGCTGCTTTTGCTGTCTTTACCAAATATGACATGTTTTCTTTTGAAACCCAATCTATTTTCCATCTGTACAGTGCAATGCACAGTACACCTGGCTCTGGCACCAGCTTGTGCAGCTCCTCAGCTCCTTCCTTGTTAAAAGACACCTACACCACTGCCAGCCCTCTCACTGCACTGCTGAGCAAGTTTTTCACACAGCCACTGATCTCACTTTCAATACTCTGACCTCACACTATTTTTTTTCTCTGTTATGCAGCATTTAGTTTCATAAATACTTTTGCTCTTCCCTGTCTGCTATGAAGGTTCCCTAAAAGCATCAAGTTATTTTGGCTTTTTTGGATGTTTGTTTTGCCTAACCTACTTATGCTACTTGTATTATCTACTCCATCTTACCCTAATTAGTAACAACACTAAAAGTCAGTATTAGTCACTAATTTCTGGTGCTTCCATTCCCTGGCATTTAAAATAAAACCTCCTAGACTTTCTATACTTCAGAGGGATGCCTCCAGACCCAAACTGGTAGAGACATATCTACAAACAGTCATAGAATCATTAAGATTAGAAAAGAGCGCCAAGATCATTGAGCCCAACCTTTGACCAACACCACCGTGCCCACTAAACCACATTGCAAAGTGCCAGGTCTACTCATTCTTAGAGCACTTCCAGGGATGGCAACTGCCACTGCCCTGGGCAGCCTGTTCAATGTTTAACCACTTTTACAGTGAAGAAATTCTTCCTAATATCCAGCCCGAACCTCCTCTGGCACAATTAGAGGCCATTTCCCTTTATCCTACTCCCAGCTGCCTGAGAGAAGAGGGTGACTCCCACCTTGCCACAAACTCCTTAGGAAAACAAGACTCAAAGGCAAAGCTTACACAGCTCAGCCCAAGTGCTTGGGTACCATACAGGGTCACTGGTGGCAGAACAGAAATGTTTTTAAAGCAGAAAGGATCATAGGTTTTTGTCCTTTCCCACAGGGACTTGAAATCAGCAGGTAGAATGGGCCTGCAGCATAATGTTCCCCAGCAGAGGAGAGGAAATAAAGAGGAATATTGATACTGTAAAGTTTATTTCAGCCATCAAGGTGAACAGTTATTGCAGTGATAGCACTGAAGATTTCCTCTCCTCTCCTGCAGGTTGCCTTTCTGCCTGGCCTTGCAGCAGCATTTCTTGTACTCTGCATATGAAAGATGATTTAGGCCTATTAAGGAATTAATGTTCACTTCTCCTTAACAGGATAATTCTGGTCATTTCAATGTCAAGACTTTCTTTTTTTTTTTTTTTTGGCAGTGGTTTGATCTGGAACATCCAGATAATGTTTATCTACTGCAAATGGATTTTTTTGAAAGACAGTTTTCAACACCCACTTCAGCGAGAGGCCAGTCAGATAAAGTAGGTATTTCTGTCTGTGTATTTAAATGTACCTGTCCTTTTCTTGTCAGTTCTTTCTATCAGGTGTGTGGACAGAAAGCTTTCTGCCTGAAGAAGAAATCTCTGAAAAACGAGATCTGTGACGTTTGGAAAATCCTTTGGCAGTGAATGTGAGTAGGCCTCAAAAAGGTCAAGTTTAGATGTATTTCTAAAGATAAAATTGGCTGAAATAAGCTCCACTGGCTTCACTTCAAGCTCTCCAGGCAAATTTCTCGTAGCATGAAGCCCCTTAGAGAGCCCTGGAATTTTGCTTACTGACTATTTTGACGTCTCTATTTTCAGACTCTAAATGTTGTGATCTGTTTGGGTAGGGCTGGTCCATCAGGCAATCATCCCAGGGCACTGTAGTGACTTTTGTTGTCAGTTCAGTTGGAAAACAGCGTGTCCTCCACCAGCCTACTAAGAAGCAGGTATTTCAAAGGCAGCTCAGGTATCTCCAGTGCTATGCTGTAGCCTTTTCTATCACTTAGTGTGGACTTTCCCTCGGTGTTCCTGTGTTTAATAAAGCCCATGCTGGGCACTGTGGAAAAACAAGCAATCTTATGTCTTGAGAGATACTGGCATTGTGAAAACTCATTTCTGATCCTAGAATTCCTAGAGAGCTTTCAAAAGCTTGAATAATGCTTCATTTTTAGGGACTCAGATTCTAAATCATATCTGCTGCTGTAAAAGATACATGTTTAAGCTCTATAGTGTTCATGCATTTTTTAAATATTTCTATTTAATTATTTGCTTGCTTGCCTGGACCAATTTCTTTTCTCTTAATAAGAACAAAATGAAGTTAAAGTGTATGCACTATTAAATTTAATAGGAAGTTACAACTGAATTACAAAACAGTAGCTATTTCTCTTATTTATTATGATGTATTGGTCTCTCTCTTTCACTCACAATGTATCTTCTTTTTCTGCTTGTAAGATAGGGGGGAAATGGTCTAATAAGCTGTCTTTTACAGCTGAGATTTTCAGAGCAAACTTCAGATGTCTGAATGCCCTCATCCCATTTAATTTAATGAGAACTGAGAATCAAATCCCTTAAGCGACTACGAGAACTTCAGAAGGGAGGGAGGATATTCCAGCAGCCAGGGCCTGGTGTGCCCAGGCTGCCTGGTCCATGGGGAGCTCCCTCTGCCACTCCAGACTTCACCTCCCTTTCCCACTGCAAGGTGGGCAATGCACTCGGTCACCTGCTGTGGGGACAGAAGGGTTGTGTGGGGATGAAGACACCACAGACAGTGAATTTTTGGACTGCACAGAGGCAGGGGTGTGTACATAACACATGAAACCACTGTACTTCAGAACTATTTCCTTGCATTGACACTGCAGTCCTGGCATTTCATAAATGCCAACATGATGGAACCTGCATTTTTTCATACAAGAAACCATCAAGGTCCCTGAACAATGGAGATGAAAACAATGATTCAGGAAGAAACAATGATAAGAAAAAGCAGCTCTTTGGGGTAAGAGATCACCCTCTCCAAATGACTGGGGAAAAATAAAAAGGTAAATTTTGGCCATGAAAATTTTAGTCTATAGAATAGCTAACAATTATATGGCAGCAGCTCTCACACAGTCTTACAAAAGGGGTGAGACAAAAACATGAGGCATGCCTATGATTTGGAGGGCAAAAAGTGCAGCATCAAATGATTTGATATAAAAAACAAGGTCTCTTTCAGTCCCATTGTACTGAAACCTGTAAGATTCCATCTTTCAGAGTGAAGGACTTTTTATAACCATAGTTACCTCTCTTATGTAACTGCAATGTGATTGAGAGACGTGAAGGGGAGTAAATGTGCATTGGTTTCCAAGGCATAGCAGAACAAACTGAGGGCCATTAGAAAGAAAGAAAATAGAAACAGGAAATGTTAATAATCAGATAAGTGCAAAACGGGTTCTAAAGCTGGGCAGAAAGTTTTGACTGGAAATAATACACAAATATCGTAACATGAAGGAGTGGCATAATCACTAACACAGGTGGACTGGATTTCCCACTGCAGAAAGATCAATCTCTCTCTCTCTGTAGTAGGTTTCAGAGGATCCTTTCAGATCTTGAAATTCACACCTGTGCATATGAGGAAAAATACAATAATGATAGTGACTCTTATTTAAAAGTTTTCTCTTATTTCTCCAAGGAATACAGAGATTCTAACTGATGCTAGATCAATGGAGGTAGCATTAATTTAACAGTGTCTCATAAATTAGAAAAAAAAGAGAAGAGATTAAAAGTATAACTGCTATGAATCTGGAANGGGGAGGGGATTCGGCTCAGTTACCTGATCCATAAGGGCAGATGCAGCAAGTAGATGCGACTAGAAACCAAAATTAGCTTGTGAACTAGGGCAGATTCAAGCCTTCACTATGATATAAATGGCAGAGGTCAAACTTTGATAGAGCAGTGCATAGTTCTGACTTTGTGAGCCTGAAAACACTGAGATTTGGATCATACAGTGTTCTGTAGCATCCTGAATTTACCTGACACGGATATGTTACTCTTCCTGACAGCCCTGACTGTGGTCCCTGCTTCTTCTCAGAGAAACTTCACAACCTTCAACAAGTATTAGCCTTGTCATAAAACTCTGCTTCTCTGAATTTACTTCCAGGATTAAGGACTGTAAATCCACTGCAGTAGGGAATGTTTGGCTCATGCTCAGCAATAGATAGAGATGCTTTCCCATGTAGGTCATTGAGCTGGATCTGCTCCAGGTCAGTAGTGGCCAAAGGTAAATGTTGTTTCATTACAAAAATCTAAAGTGGATCCCAATAAAACCATAAATGAGCAATTACTATTTCACCTAATTTCTTATGTTAAGTCTAAAATGTCTTGAAAATGGCATGACACAGAGGTTATTATCTTAAAGACCAACCTTCATTTATCCAGGGTAATGGTGGGTTTGGGATAATTGCATTAACAGAAGGAACTGATGATATGGGTTCAAGTTGCAGAGGCATCCATCTGGCTCTGTACAGAGTCACTCTGGGTCCTGCAGGACTCATTAGCTCTCAGCTGCAACCCTGCAAGATCTGGATTATTCCTTGTAAAGTCACTGCTCACTCCAGTCGCCCACAGTCCCAAAGAATGGTGGAGGGGGGTGAGTACCCCTGCACAAATGTACAGAGCCTGTTCCTCTGCAGTGTCACGCTGCTCTCCCAAAGGAAACGCTGGGAGGGCACTGCAGAAGGACCACTCCTGTCTCTAGACAAACCCAGCCTGGATGGAGCTCTGGAGATCCTCTTGTTCCCCCTCACCTGCAGCAGACCCTGCAAGGAGCATGGCTGTCCTTGGCAGGCTGGGGGACCTGCCAAGGGACTGTCATTGGCCACACCGTTAGAGGACAGCCCAGGGATGTGACCATGGAAGGGACACTTGGCCACAGGATGGCAACAGAATGATTTAGTGATCACAGACTCATTTGCAATGGACGAACCACCACCACCATCACTCTTAGCAACAGTTTTCTCCCTAGCTGGCCCATAGAAGTTGTTTTTATGACAAAAAGGCATCCACTTTTCATCAACAGTTGTTGATTATCGTATTTCCAAACGTGGAGAAGCCTCCCATCTTAAGAGGTGAACAGCACGGGACAGGAAGGCTGTCTGTGTGGTTCAGTGCACAGCCCCTGGCTGCTGGCAAGATAGGCTATTACAGCTCCTTTAGACTCTTCAGTGTGCTCGTGCCAGTTCCTAATCCACGGATCATTGATATGACGGAGCATAATGGCAGCCTCAGAACCCCTTATATTTTCAGTTGTCAGATTGAATCCAGGAGGATGCTTAGCAGCAGAAACTCACTGTAGTGCTCCTTTTATGCATGTTCATGGAGCCTTTATAATCTTTCATAACACAAAAGGTACAAAATACACCAGATTTGTCTAATTGCAAAGGCCAAATTACCAAGTATAATGAAGCAAAACGATTTCATTTTTGTCTCATTTCTGAGCTAAAATGTTACAATTACAAGACCATCAGAGATTCAGAGTACTATTTTTGTTCCTTTCCTTAGTATCTCATTAGAAAATACATTTTTTAAAGGCTGCTTACCATTGCTGTGCACCATTACAACTCTCCTGACAGATCTCACTTCTAAGCACATTATTTTTTAGAGATGAAGAGTTACAAAATTGAATTCAGAAGAGCATCTGAACAGCATCCTGTTCAAGATGCAGCTTGGAAGGGCAGTAGCCACAGCAATAAATTAAATCATGCTTACTTCCACATTAGAAAGTTCAGCAGTAAATTTCAGATCTCTACACTGCTCTTCACATGGACAATAGAGGAACAGGAAAAAGTTGTCAGCTCTATGATGAAATGAGAGGCAAGCTGAAATCTGATTTATGACCTGGTGGTTAACAACAACAAATTCTAAGTGGGGTTTTATTGTCAAAGCATTGATAGACTTGTCTTGTTTCTGGCTAAAAGAAAAAAGTCTTTCCTACTTTTCCTCCACTTAAAAAAGTTCAAAAGGGGAAGGCTGTAGCTTTTTCCTCAGCAGACAGAAATTGAAGCGGAGAACTTTTATGGAGGTCAAGATGACTGCACAAGCTCAATGAAATGACCTCAGCCACCACCATTGTCTGATTCACTTTAGCTTATTTCTCTTGTGTCTGAGCTTGTCCCTTAAGAAGACAGCCTTGATGACAACATCTTGAGAGCCACTCCAAAGTAATTTAAAGCAATATATAATTACTGTGGGGCTGAAAGCTCCCAGTTTACAAAGCAATAGCAGCTGTATGAGTTCTGGCTCATCTAACAGGGTGACAGCTCTGCAAGCTTCTGCAGCCTCCTTTGCAAGCTCACCCACTGGATCACAAAACAATTCACTTGGGTTCTATAGGACCTGGGGCCCAGCTGTGTCTGGGGAACTGCAGCATTTCTCCGAGGACCAGGAGTTGGCAGTCAGTGCTACCAAAGCAAAGCCCGTGGAAGGCACAGGATGGGCACTAGCAGGGTGGGTAGGGAGCAGCAGAAGGCATTGCACAGCCCCCTCACACCAAGCAAAACCTGGTGTTAGAATGATCAGCTCTAATGGGGAGCTTTCTCACTCTTGCTGAGGGATTGTCAGGTTCCAGAGAGCTTTGCCAGGCATTCACAATGGTTCAGGCCAACATCCAGATCCAAAAATCCTTCTTTATGGATTTATGGTTCACCAACACTACCAACTACACCATGTGCTTAACACCAGCATTTTGGATCTCAGTATGTGCCACACAGCCCATTAGAAAACAACAACCTTTATCCATCACGTCCTTAATCAGGCCTCAGTTCCCTGCTGGAGTTTGGAGTTCTTCTCTGGATTCTTTTCTTTGTGATCATGGGTGAAGCATGAGTTACTGGAGATGTGCTTTGAAGTGATGATGATAAATAATTATTACTTTTGTGGCCTCTACCTAATTAACTTTGATAATTATCTGGTTATTTCTTGACTTTATCTATTCTCTCCCTCAGATTAATATCAAGTATTAGGGTTGGGTTGGACTCGATGATCTTGGAGGTCTCTTCCAACCTGGTGATTCTGTGATTCTGTGAAAACTCTCATCCAATATACACTTAAAAAACCTTCCTCCAGGCATCTACATTACTCAAATAAGTTTTAACAAGAACTCAATATTGATAAGTTAAGAGGTGACTACTGATTAATAAGTAAACAGCTTTTCTCCAGAAGATAGATCCAGAATTACATAATTTTGGTAGAGGAGCAGATTTAATGATCAAGTAAATTATTAGACCTGGAAAACAGATCAACACAAAAGCCCACTCACTTGTTAAACATTTCAGAAAACTCAACATAAGTCTTGCTCCCATATCCTGTTTCTGTACTCTGACTAAGCTGATTTTCATGTTTTGCTAGTGTTCATCTGTGGTATCTCTGAGCTGTGAAGCAGAACACCTCCAAGCTCAGGAAGCCATACATGCTGCACTTGTTAAATCTGATTCCCTGTACAGTCACTGGCCAAAGCAATGGGGGTCCAAACACTGCCTTCAGCAGGATCAAAGCCATCCTGGTTGGATTTGTCTTACGTGAAAAGCAAACCCAAACTATACACTCAGCCTCACAACATAAGAAATCCCAGTCTGTAAATACAGTTACATGTGTCAGATCTTAAAATATCAGAAGATAAAAACAGTAAGAATTTTTTTTCCATCTATTTGATTATTTTGATACACAGAAATGCTGTCCAAGGCAGGTGCCTCACAACCACAGAGCTCTGTGGGGTCTGTCTGGACTGTGCCTGCAAGGATGGAAGGGATTGTGCAAAATGATCTCATTCAAGAAACATCTGTGTCTATTGGCACTGCCTCCCATCACTGACAAGACAACACAGTTCCTACCTGTGCCCTCTGATTCAAGGGAGAAGCCCCCTATTATGCTGGTGAGAGCTCACACTGATGGGAAAAATGTCAGGACAAAATAACAGTGAAGATCTTTGATGCTCTTCCGTGAGCTATAATTACCACATTGTCTAAAAACGTAGATCAATTAAAAGAGATACATGCTTGGGGGATTATTGTGGTAAAGAACACTCTCCTTCTAATGACTTTCTACTGAAATTTTTACTCAGAGGGGATTTTAAACATTAAATGCTGGGCAAAGAGAGCACTGCAGGTCAGGTACAACTGCCTTACTGAATTTTGAAAGAAAAATTTATATTACTGGAGCATTTAGAAACAATTCAAGCAGAGATAGTAAATGCTTAATGACTGTCAATAAGTGGTTGGTCAGTGGTTATGACAGTTAAGAATCTAAGAGGTCCACAGGTTTGCTAAAGTGATGGGATTGTACCATGTATAAAGTGTGGCTACTTCTGTTACCAATATGCTTTTAACAACTCTTCATTTTTAGTTAACATCATTTCCCAACTATTTATAAAGATGGACAGAATATTAATTTAAAAAAAAAAAAAAAAGAAAGAATTACTGGATCCCATTGGGTCTACTGTAAACGTACAATGTTTTTGAACTCCTGCTATTCACTTCTAGCCACAGACAAAGTCCAGAGGCCAGAGTCACACCAGTGATGTACTGGTTTGGCATGTCAGGAAGAAGGGCAGCTGAAGCAGATGCTGATTATTAATTCTCTGATAAGTTTTTCATTTTGCCTTTCCCTGTTTACATCTGTGGTCCCTCCGGGTTAGTCCAAGATAGATTTCTACCTGCCTTTGCAGCATTATGGTCCTCTCTGCAACCCACTTTGTCCTCCCTGCACATTCCACCTTCCCTGCTGGCAAGCAAGGTCACAGCCACCCTCCACTATTGCAAGGATGGATTCTCAATCAATCCCCACCAAAGCAATACATCCAGGGCCACCACACTCCTTCATGGCTGGGAAGCATCATTCCATGGTCATTGTCAGCCTTTATTTAGCTATAAAAGTGATTCACTCTCTCTGCTATGCTGCTGACCTTTTCAGAATTACACCCACAGCTCACCCTTAAGCCAATAAACTCTTGGTGCAAAGGGAAATAAACCTGCCTTAGCCCATTGCAGGTCTTTCTAATTATTTCTGAAATGTCTTTGCTCTTACAGCAGATTTGGGGGGG